>JAQMYJ010000017.1:6686508-6699515 GCA_030014305.1 Clarias laeviceps
CATTGTACAGCACTTTGGTCAACTTCGGTTGTTTTTAAATGTGCTATAAATAAATTTGACTTGACTTGACTTGACTTACTTGTGCGCTTTCTCGTGCACCCAGGTGCTGAGTGTTCACCTGAACGGCTGGAAGCTGGACCGGCGTTTGGGTTTGGGCCTCATGCTGCTTTACTCAATCTTCCTCCTCTGCTCCATCCTCTTTGGGCAGCTTTAAAGAAAAAAAAAAAAAAAAAAAAGAAATCTGTGTACATCCCGACTTCCATCCAAGTCCAGCAGTCAAACCAGTTTAGTTTTCGTTTCGAGTCCGATTCATTTACACTGGACGTGATGTTAACCTGAGCTGAATCTCAGGCTAAGCAGAGAGAAGTGGAGGAGGCTAAGTGGAGGAAACTAAAGACAGAGACTAAAAGCTCAGAATGGAAGGTTCTGAAGCCGCCTTCGAACGGACGACTAATGCAGTTACACTGTACATGTACAGCTTCGTTTTCTTTCTTTTTTTTTCTTTTCAGTTCACACACTGAATCATGTCTAAACAGAGTTCCGCTCCATCCAGAAAGGCACTGCCGTCCACGCCTGTGTGGATAAGACAACAGGAAAGGTCAAACTTTGTAGCATTGCTCGAAAAAGAAAAAGAAAAACATCCATCTTCTTCATTGTGGCTGCACGTTTAGGAACACGACACTATGAAACAAATCAGCCTGCACGAACAATCGCCTCTCACGTTTCTATTTACTTTTTAATCCATCCAGAAGACGCTTTTATCCAAAGTGGCGTACAGGAGAGAGAACATCCGAGCGCGGAATCCGATCCAAGCGCTACCGAGGGTGAGAGATTTGAGCTCGCGGCATTGTAGGTCGAAACATTTACCGTAGGTATAAAAAAAAAAATGGTACGAGACCTGAAAACAAGACGAGAAACCAGTTACACCAGCTGAACTCCACACTAGATTGGAATTTACCGTAGAGCAGAATGTGATGTCAGAAACAAGCAGAAACACTACATCATATGTAGGGTTGGGGTTTGATTGTGTGTGCAGTATATACACACTTCCATACCAACACGCTAAGCTGATATTATGTAGAATCGCCGATATTATCGATATTATATTATCATTAATCTGATTCGACTAGATGTCGTGCGTTGCATAGAAGTCCAGCTCCAATATTATTTATTTATTTATTTATTTTAGATTACAAATATTTTTATATTTGTTACAATTCTGAACAAACTTGCTGTGTCACCTGCCAATGTGCGAATAGTTTAGAGGGCACCACCTGCAGGATCATAGAGGAACTGCAACATTTTAACCAACTCAACTGGAGAACGTATATACAATGGAACCTCGGCCCACGAACGCCCCAGAGTACGACCAAATCGGTTTACCACCAAAAAGTTCGACTAAAGCTCGTCTCTGTACACGAATTCCTCCTCGGAACACGATCCAGAAACCTGCCATCCCAAGCTGACGCTATCGGTTGAACAAAACCGTGAGTGCATCGTGTAGCATCAGTTCCATTAGTTCAGTCCGCGGTCATAATCAAATCATTTTGTGCAATTTTTGGAGTGACGTCCAAGAACAAAATTCTTTTTGTGCAGCGCAGAAGAAACAAATGTCTCGGGATAGATTATTAGTGAAACCAAGAAACAAAAAAAGGAGAAAACCCAGTATTATTATGGAAGGGGACTCTGTACAGGTGTAGCTCAGTGGTTAAGGCATTGGACTACGGTTCGGAAGGTCCCAGGTTCAAACCCCACAACCACCAAGTTGCCACCGTTGGGCCCTTAAACAAGGCTCTTAACCCTCAACTGCTCTGATGTTATAATGAGATAAACTGTGAGCGGCTCTGGATAAGGGCGTCTCCCAAATCCACTCTAAGAAAGGTACTTGTACGAGTAGAAATGCGATGTTGGCTCTCTTCTGTACAATTTATATTTAGTACTGTATTATTATTGTATAATTAAGTCTTTTTCATACCTTGTGATAGAAACAAAATGCACCAAAAGTTTAAAATAGTTAAATAGAGTCATAGAGAGAACAGATTGATTCTATTTACAGTGTATTCCTATGGAGAAAACTGAATCGGGTTATGTGAACCGAGGTTCCACTGTAAATTAGAAATCATTTTTAAAAAAATCTATTTCGCAGTCAATGTGGCGATACATATGAGAATCATGATATTTATCCCATATGGATTTGGGATTTTCCCCGCATCAGTAGTAACTAAGCTGACTTATCATCTTCAGCATAAAAACTCAGGCAGTGGATGAACACTAGCTATATGAGAGAAATATCTACAGTGCGCGGTGAGTGAAAGTAACCAGGTCTTACCCAGTAAATTGCTCTTGGCCGTCTCTCTCTATCGGTCATTCGCAAGCGCTGAATCCCACGCAGTGGAAGAAAAACACAGATAAAACTTTTTTGTTTTTTAAGTGGAATAAATTCTGCTTTTCTCGACTCAAACCAACTCAAGAATAACAAACCGAGTAAACTATACGTGTGAACATTTAGAAAACAAACAAAGCTCAAGGAAATGTTCCAATACTGTAAATCACGTTACATTATGTACAGTACAAATACACTGAACCATATCTGTTCCTGACTCTGATTAGTGCCATCACTGTTTTGTGCACTATAATACAGTACATGGTGCCTGTTGTCCGAATACTTTCGACCACCCCTGTACATGGAGAAATGAATGACACGACAATGTCGTAGCTTTATTTAGGGCAAACATTCCACCTGCTAGGGATAGGGATAGGGTTTCCATCCCTCGTCTATTCCGCTTCTCCTGTTTATGGTGCGGTCATGAGAGGCACAACCTGGATGGGCACAGACACACACACACACACACACACACACATAGCAATTTGGGAACGCCACTCAGCGTACACTTGAGTGGCGAAGAATTAAATCCAGTCCTGGCTTGGTAAATCCACGAGAGGCGTTCAAGTCAAAGTGGGACTTTTGATGGTATAGAATAACAGAACACAGTTATGAGAGTAAAAACTCCTCGTATTTCTCTATATAATCCCCTGCTACATTAATTTACTTATCCCAGTGTTTCGAATACCATTAAGGTTTTCTCGAGCCATGATCACACTGCCTGCTTCGCGTCTGACACGCTGGCCTCCCAGGAACTCCTTTATTGAATGATTAATCGCCGGATGTGGCGATAACTCCCAGCCGAGTCCCTGTAATGTGTAAAGTGGTGTTTGTGAATGATTGTGTGTACAATCTCCCACACACACAGACACACATAAATTATCCATTGATTTCCAAGAATCAGGGATTTCACTGGCTGAATGTTCACAGGGACTGCAGAGCAACCTGGTCATTCACAGGCGTACGGCCTTCTTTAAGACGTTTGCTCTAATTAGATGTTTTACTACAGTGGAGAATCTCACCATCGTACCGTATGAAGTCTGTAAATGTTGATCGGTTTTACGCCAGAAAGGTCATCGCAAAAGTCCCGGTTTGACTTGAACGCCCCACTTCATTTTAATTATTTTTTTTCAAAGCAGTAACTCAAGGATTGTGGCCATTAACCTTGAGACTTGGCTTCGCTAGCTTTGACTTCAGCTGGTGCAGCCACATGCAGGTGTTTATTGTATAAATGAAGAGAAAGTGCTTTCAGGTCTTTTGTAAAAGTTGACCTTTAACGTGCTGTGATTTATTTCCCCCCCAGTAATAGCTCGTGTTGCGATACATTGCATGCGCCCCCATCAGGTAGGAACGGCTCCCTTGTTCGGCTCCGATTTCTCACCTCTGACATCACAATTAGTCCGAGTCGTGTCTGTATACTGTACATAATCTTGTGTTTGTAACAAAAAAGTAACTGTTTTGCACTGACTGTAGCAATACTTCAGAAGAGCGGACGAGGACGTCCCTGTGTGTTTCAGACTTTTATTCTTAGCGTCAATTAGAGCCACAGAGATTCCACTAGTAGCATTTCCTGCACAAAAACAGGCTCATTATGTCTTTTTTTGTTTGTTTGTTTTAGGTTTTGTTCACAGCTTTGAAACGGATTTTTAGAAACAGTGACGTGAACTCTTTGGATTTTTAGCATTTCTAGAATAGCACTGTTACTATTTAAGTTTTTGCAGTGAGCGTCACAGTGTTTGATAAGTTTGTACGGGTTTTGTTATCCTGGTTGTGTACGTTTAGGGTACGATCAATGTTTATATTACTGAGATCTTTAAAAAAAACTATATATATATATATATATATATATATATATAAGTGTGTACAGCATTATTAGTATTATAAGTACAAAAAGTCTTCTTTATCGTGGCTGAATGTTTACTAAAAATGATATAAAAACAATTGACATAGTTTTATAAAGAGCAGATGTTCAGAATCCTAGATTTGTGATGTTTTTAATATTTATATCAAAAAATAAGACTGAAGGAAAAAAAAAAAAACAGAAGTATGTTGATATAGTGTGACTTATGTTTTAGGGCATGTTTTAAAACCTGTGTTCGATGGACTGCATCCTTCCAAATATCTTACAGTAGGCTGAGTTGTTAATTAGTCAGATTATTGATTATCCCCCGATTCGTCAGATATTTTCCTCAAGCATTCAATGTCTTAATTGATGTATAGATTTATTTACAAATTATTTGTCTTGTTTCTTGATTGTACTTTAAAAGAAAACACACACACCCTAATATATATAAATATATCCTCCATTACTCATGTTACTGAACATTGTTTCTCCACTGTATTGTCACTTCGATCCTCACACACGAGGACTGTACCGGTTTATTTTAAGCACACTACTACTTAGAAGTTTTTTTTTCCCCCCTTTCCTTTTTGTTCACTCCAAATCTTGCGTTGAATTCTTGTGCTCATCTGTAAGGAATTCCTTATCGTCACCAGCTTTAATGAAGGATTTAAACATTCTCCGAAACGGTTTCACAAATTCCACTCATGACACCACAGAAGAAAGGGAACTGTATCATTTAGACTTAAATAAAGTAACTATTAGAAACCTTTGTATGTTGTTGAGTGCAATAAACAGACCAATGTGCAATAAGATTAGTAGCGCTTGTATATTTCTGTCCAGGATTTAGCACTGCTGTAAATTAGTCCTGTGGTTTTGAGATACACAACATTTAGTGAGCGACCTTTCTGCAGCTCACTAGCTCCCTCTGCTGTTCACTCTCGTGTAACACTGCATCACTCAAAGACGTTTCAAGGCAAAAGATAAGCCTTTACTTTGTCACATATACATTACTGCACAGTGACATTCCTCCAGCCCAGCAAAACTGGGGTCAGAGCACAGGGTCAGCGATGATACAGCGCCCCTGGAGCAGACAGGATTAAGGGCCTTGCTCAAGGGCCCAAAAATGGCAACCTACTGGAGCTGGGGCTCGAACCGCCGACCTTCCGATCAGTTACTCAGTGCCTAAGCCCTCTTAGTCAATTTTTCATGTGAGACACAGATATGACTTTGTGATAACGTAAAAATAACTAATTTTAAATTCTGATTTAAGCTTTCATCCCCTCCACATGAAAATCTAATCTAGATATTATGATGCAAACCAGCTCATTTAAGGGAGTGCTTTAGATAGATTAAGAGGGCAAGTGTAGAATTTATGTTAATTAAATTTTTAGACAAATATATAATCAACATAATCTCCTTTTATGTTTTTTATACACCATCAACAAGCTTTTTGATATATTGGATCGATAGAAAGATTAGATTGGCTAGATAGCTAAATAGATAAAATTGGATCAGATAGAGAACATCCTGGCCAGAGCTGACATGCTGACAACTGTGTGTCAGGGGAAAAGTACAAGTCTCCATCAAAGTACAAATATAAAAGTAATACATCTCCATTTATTATTTTCAGAATATTTTACTCTGAGGAAGAAATATTTTCACCAGACAATAAATATTTTCACCAGGTAATAAAGCAAGATCATACGAAAAGCTATCACTGCTAAATTTAAAATCAGGGATTGTGACAACTAAAAATAAAATAGATTTTTCCAATTTCTGTTTGTCTTATGACGTTATGAGAGTCTCAGATTACTAGAAAGTCTTCTTTACAGACATCCCCAATTACCTCATGTGACGCAGGAATGACATTTTTATTAAACAGCAGTAAATCAGTACTTCACTTATAACAGTATAAGATTAAAGCAAGTGACTATTATAAAATAACCATTATCCCATCATCATCATCAGTATGAGTACTGCAGTACATTACTATTGACCACCTCACTTAACTAAATTTCCATTCTATATTCAATCACGTATCACCACAGGCCACGTCAGCCGAAGTACCTGGACCTTAATGTACTTCTCAGCATTCGCTGTACTTTCGCTGACATTTTTGTCTCTAGATCCAGACTTTTCGGGCCAGCTTGTAAACGAGGCATTTTAAACACATTCACATTACAAACTAAGAAAAGACATGACAACGGTGTTCTTTTTTTTTTTTTTTTTTTTTAACTTAGGTTTGGTTTTATTTGAGGGTTAAAGTTAATCCCATGCTGTGTTTCAGTAAGAATACAGATGGTGCGTGTTGGCTCCGATCAGAATATCCAGTAGTACAAATCAGATTCAAGTTACACATACTGAACGTGTGAGGAGAAAACGACAAAGTTCTAGAGAGAGAGAGAGAGAGAGAGAGAGAGAGAAAATGGGAGCAGGAAAAAGGGATATAGCTGAGGGGGGGGTGAATCTGAAACAATTTAGACAAAAAGAAAAAAATTTAATAAAATCTGAGGAGTTCCCCCGGTTTTTTTTTTTTTGTTTGTTTTTAATGATTAGACAGAAGCATGTGTTCACATACAGTGCTGTAGCAACATTCTGCATAGAGACTGATGTGTGCGCGTGTGTGAAGCAAAAGGAATAAAGGGACAGCAAAACACAATGGCGAGAGAGCCTGCTTTAAAATGGACACCTAAAAAATTAAACAGGAATCCCTTTAAAACCAAGCAGAGGGGAGGAGGGGGAAACAATCAAATAAAAATGCCCTTCGCAGGGTGTTGCATCTCCCAAAACAGACGGCTAAGATTTAGCATCCAAGCTGCCATGACACAGTCAGCAATGTGTACATGATTATAGAAGTAGTAACTCTGCCAATCATGGAACAGAGGAAAACGACGCCGTACCGCTACCGCAAGCTGAATGAAAAGCAAAGTGAGACATAAAATAAGCCGGTACGCAGACAACACTTGGCGAGTTTAATACAAATAAACCAGCAGGGGAATTTCTCCACAATGCCTATTCGCTCTGGAGGTCAATTCATGATGTGTGGATCTGATGGGGGCAAAGGGGGGAGGACAAAACACCACATTTAAAAATGCCCAGGGTGTAACCCAAGAAAGCAGGACAATAAACTGACATACAGGAGAGAAAGAGCGAGTGCTGGAGGAGACAGGGTGACTTCGGAGCTCTTTCGCTGACACCATGGAGACCTGAGAGGGGCGGGACCAGAGACTTGGGATGCAAGAGAGACAGACACAGAGAGAGAGAGAGAGAGAGAGAGAGAGAGAGAGAGAGAGAGTAGAGAAAAGAGCGTCCCACGTGGTGACGTCTCACTGGTTCTCATCTTCCACATCCTGCAGTGCTTCTTTACTCTGTTCTTCACCTGAAACAAGAGCAGATCAGATGTCAGAAGAGACGCTATTATATATACACAGACATCATCCTGGTATTAACTATCCCACACACTACAGTCTTCATAGAAACATTACATTTATAAAATGTAATGTGTCTAAATATTCACTGTTCACTTTATTAGGAACACCTGCATGGTCACACAGTAATTTAATAATAATAAATAAATAAATAAATAAATAAATAGAGTGTTCCTATTAAAGTGTCTTACCAGTTAGTTATTAGATTCTTACATAAATAAAAGCATTTTTCCCCCCAATACGGTGTAATACAGGGGTGATTACTAATCCGAACCCTGAATGTAACCCTAACTCTTCAAGTGCTTCTCACAGAAGGAGGAGATCTCTGAGGTCTGTGCATATTAAGCCACTTAACAGGCAGGTAAAATTTGTGGTTTCAGACTCCAATCTGATGGGTGGCAGTAATGTGCCTTTTGCCGGATGCAAAACGATCACAGCTGCATCTGCAGTGAACCACAGACCCGGAAAGAAATTCAGAAATCAAGCTGTTTTTCTCCTGCTAGATTATATTTTTAAGTTGCAACTTCAATATTTTTATTTATATAAATTTTTTCCCCCAGCGCTTTCCTCTGTAGAAAACAAGTGCTGCTTCCTGGGTGGTTACGGAAGGGAGCTGTTAGCTATCTGTTAGCTATTAGGATCAGCTATGAGAAGGGCGGAAAGGAAATCCTTACTATTATATAGGCAAGTGATTGAAGAAAAGGAAAAGAAAAAAAAATGCTCTGTACATCTTGCAAATTAAATCAATTTATTCATGAGACACATTTCAATAAAAACCTCAACATTAAGTAGGTATCTGAGGTGCTTATGTTACCAGCATAACGCACAAAGGAAGCGTCGTCTGTACGGGTGATGTCACAGGATGTTTTGAATGGTGGAACATCAAGGAAGGTTCCTTTAACCGACATTCCCTGCACAGGGAGCAGGGAGCACCCTTTAAAAGTACACTGTGGTATGGAACACAGCCCGGGTCAACAAATCCCGATAGCTGAATTGTACATGTTAGCTGAATTGTACGTTAATGCTGTTAATGCTTTTATCCTTAAAGTGGAAAGTAAATATCAGCAACAGAAAAACAAAGCAGAAACAAAGTAATTTCAAGTAAAGTTGCTTAATGAAAGTTACCCCCCGCCCCGTCCGACCCTCCATACTGGCAGCAAGTTCAAGATCCATCTGTCTGATACTCCTGGTACTCTGCCAAAAGCACAGGTTCTCAGGGTCACTTGGCAAAGAAACTAACAGCAAAAAGTTGGATCGATGATTTGCTGGTGTACCTCATTGTGTCCTGTGAAGAAAGTGCTATAAAAACAGTGATGCACTACTGTGCACTGATTGTCCTAAAACATGCACACACACAGGGGCTCCAAAGCAAGAGACTGAGTGTGTTTTGTTCTGTTAAGTGTCCATAAAGCTCGCTCAGACACAAGGTGCTGTGTTGTATGTGTACAAAAATATAAACTACACACGACCATGTAAGCTGAACTGTAAATTCATTTAGACACAGGAACACCACTGGGATTTCTCGGGCCGTTCGCTGCTTGGCGACGTTACCAAGGCTACAGCGCGGCCAACTGCCTGACACCGACGCGTGGTGAAGAATTAGCAAGGAGCAACACAAAGGCTCAGAAACAAAAGGGACAGGAATAGAAATCGGTGATGTCATACAAGCTAAGCTAGCTAGAGCAAGACTTCAGACTCGCGCAAAAAGTTTAACTATAGACTGACCTAATGTGAACAGGAGGAACACACCGCCCTCATGTCAAAGATCTAAGGACAAATAAATCTTCACTTGGACACATACACACAGCAGGATGCAGTGAAGTTAGTGAGAAGCAGGGGTGAGAAAGAAAAGGTGAGAAGCACAGAAAATAGATAACTTACAAAGAGGAGCTCTAGTGGGAAATGAGGGAGGGGGGGCGGCGGTCCTTACGAATCTACGCCAGTGACACGGAGGAAAGAGCAAGAGGTTAGAGAAATGAGAAAGTGTTAGAGAGAACAGGAATGTAAAATAAAAGGGCAAAAAAAATAATAATACAATCAAAATAAAATAAAAAGGGGTGAAAAGGAAAAGAAACTAAATAAACTGGTTAATTAGAACTGAAGTAAATCAGCTGTAAACAAATAATATAAAGAAAAACCCTGATCGAAACGAGAGACATGGCAGAATGATAAAGATCAGAAAATGTATTTCCTGTAAGGCTGAGAAATCGCGGCCACGAAAGGAAGTGTCCAATGAACCATGTGTCCAATCAGAGCACAGCGGTGGACCTGAATAAACAGTTTACAAAGCCTCGGGGACGGACTCTTACCGTCTCCCTGCATGTCTGAAGTCCATAGTGTCAGGTTGTCGCGTAGAAGCTGCATGATAAGTGTCGAGTCCTTATAGCTTTCCTCGCTGAGCGTGTCCAGTTCTGCTATCGCATCATCAAATGCCGCCTTTGCCAACCTATTCAAGAACAACAAACAAAGGGTCAAAGGTCAGACTCGATGGAGAGCTGCTTCCCTTTAAAACTTCCTTCATAAAACTGCTCAAAAACTCGCTTTAAAAAAAAAAAAAAAAAGATACAGCGTAAAAATAATTTCAAATTAACACATTTGATTTGCATATCCTCGCACAACACCAGATGTCTTCATATTCGTTCATTATGAGTGGGAGAGATGTGTGTTTGTGTTTAAAGAAATGTAGATGCTTTGCACAGTTGAAGTCAATAAAGCAGATTTTTTTTAAACCACTTCACAGATTTCATGTTCAATTGTAGTCATCTTTATAAAGGGATATTTAGTACTTTATCAGAATGACAATATGTTCGTTCGCTCAATCATCTGGAGATCACAAGCTCGAGTCATCCACAGCCAGGTGTCCATGAGAGCAGGTAGGTCATGATAAGAGGAGAGAGGTGGCATCATAGTGAAACTAGGAAACCATGGGTGTCTGAGCTAATACACTGATTGTTGGGTGGGGGGAGGTCTATGAATGAACAGGATGTTTTGTAAATTGTAGGGATGGGAATCTTCATGAACCACCCTATACTATACAAACACCTTAGTGCCGATTTTATTGGACATATTCCAAAATTATATACAGAAAAGTTAACAAGACTTGCACACCATCAGTGTGTGAATAAGTTTAGTGTGTCTTAAACCTGTCGGATTATAGGGGAACTGTCACATTTTACCACCGCAAATGCAAACAAAAATAAAAAGATGCATATACTATATGTTTTAATATATTTAAGTCAGTGTGACAATACATGAATTGTTACACAAAAGAATCGTGATGTATTAGTAAATATTCCCCCACCCCACCCCATCTCTAGTTAATATAGTTTTATAAAAGGTTTTGCTAAAAAGGATTAACATTAGGTGTACAACAGATCACTAAACTCATGCCAGGGGGGCACTGCCTTTTCTGGCATTGGAAGAAAGTTGTAAAGCAATTTAAAAAATAAAACAAGTAAAAGATGCACTTGTATTTAAGATTTTCCCCAAAATGTGGTGAAGCCTGGCTGTCGTTTAGATTTAATTAGAACGCAAGAACATAATTTGTAAAATTACACCATATTCATAATGATAGAGAGTTATCCAGATACGAATCAGACCTAACAGACCATCAGATGGTGATAAATTAGCGAGCTGCGGTAAAGCTTTCACATCAGATGCACAGCTGATGACTCAAAAAAAAACATGAAGGGCTGGTTTGATGTTTTAACACCTCACCAAGTAAACATCAGCCTTTTTCTAATGCAGCTTTCTATTACACTCAACCTGGAGGTGGCTGATGAATGAAATGCGGCACGATCAGAAAGAAGACTCTCCGTCACCAGCACTGCTTTTGTGCGTGTGCTCTTCATGAATATATATGCGCTTATGAGGAATATAGCAAGCTACATACGAGTTAAAGAGTCAAGGCATTTTGCACTGGGATTAGGAACCGGTGTCATTCAAATTTAAACAAACATTCACTCCAGAGGAAAGATCTGGTTAGAGGATAGGAATGCTGTAAGGACCTGGGATGAATGAAGCATTTTCATGTCAAGATCTCTACCTATAAAGAAATTAGCTGGAAATTATTTCCAAACACCGACAGGCGAGTGTTGGTGCATCATTAAAAAAAATCTGTTACAACATGAAGATGCAGATAAGAACCTGGAGGCCTCTCATTTATATACACGCAGGGAGTCGTAATGAAGGTAAACATGTTATCTAAATCAATTTGTTTTCGGGCAACGTCAATACAAGTTTTTTTTTTTTTTTTTTAATAAACACACGGAACAGCAACCGCTCCCTGTGATTACATTAAACACTTCGTTTATCTCATGGTGGCGCTCAACTGAAATGCCTGATGGGTCGCTGCGCTTGACTCACCCGAGGCTGACTCACGTGTTTGTCTTTGAACCATAAATAAACCTAGTGGCCCTTCTAACTCTGCTTCATTTCAAAAGAAACAGTTTGAGCAGTACAGGATATTATACGCCACACTTACTGGTCATTAATTCAGGTAAAACTACACCGCAATGCACTCAATAGGTAAATAATTACCGATTAAGGCCGCAACATAACACGATCAGATCAGAAAATATAACAAATCTGATCTGATACTGTGAATGTGCTTTCACACCTTTATTTGCATCGAGGAAGCGAGTGCAGCAAGACGACCCTAAATCAACCTGACTGCAGGAAATGAACCAAACAAACCTGTTATTTTTGGGTTGCAGCATTTTTTTATTTTGTAGATGCAAGCTGCTGAACTAAGCTTCAAGGTGTAAACCAGGCCAAAGAGCAGAGCTGGAGCACTGCAGAAAGACTTGAGCAAGCAAATTTTCAAAGTTGCAATTCCTTCATACCTTGACATTTGTATTATCATCAATTAATTTATTGATCTACAGCTCTGGGCTCTTTGTGAGTTCTCAAGTGATTTCGTTGTGCATTTTTATTTATGATAAATGTTTGTTTGCATCCCTCAGGAAACACTTTAAATTGTGTGTCCCGTCAAGATCAAGCCGGGAAAAGTATGAAGGCAAAATTTCACTGGCGCTAATAGACAAGTGTGAAAATGCCCTCAGGCATGATGGTGGGATTAAGATTAAATTATTTGTCACATGTACACTACCGTTCAAAAGTTTAAGAACACATGCAAATTTCTTTGTTTTTGTTCAGTGATTTTTTTTTTCTACATTCTACAACAATACTGGGGATTTCAAAACAACATATAAAATAACATATGGAATTAGTTAATTACGCAACAACAACAAAAGTTAGCTGTTATTTTAAGACACAGGTCAGCCTTTCTGTAATAGTTCTTGCAAGAACAGTATTGTCAAGTGCATTTGCAAAATCCGTCAAGCACCATAAT
>JAQMYJ010000017.1:6702257-6739179 GCA_030014305.1 Clarias laeviceps
GAGGAGTCTGGAGGTATTATAGACTTTGCAAATTCAGTTTGCAGACATCCATTGTGTGTGTCCTCGGCAGTTTTTTTCTGAGGCTTTTTAATATTGTCCATATCGATATCGGAATTCTATCGTATCGACCAAAATTAAGAAATATATCGTGATATAAATTTTTGCCATATCGTCCAGCCCTAGTCCAAGCTTTTTTTTTTTTTTTTTTTTGGGATGAAATAAGCACATGGGCAACAACAGAGCATCAAAATGTTTTTTGGTCAAATGTTCAATTTTGAGCCTATAAAAAAAATGGTTCAAAACAATAAATTTTTGTAAGAATTCTTGATTTCTTTAGTTCAATCCATCATGGTGGCGTTTCTTACACACATGAACACACATTGCTCTAGACACTGCTTAATAAATAAAAAAAAAAAAGTGTGAAAAGGTCATACAAAAAAAATAAAACTTTAAAATTCAGTAAAGATACGAGGATAATACAATGTCTCATAATAAATAAATAAACTGAGATGCACCGATTAGACAGCCCATGACCGGTGGTCAGCTGATCTGCTTTGGACAAAATCAATTTTGTGGCAATCGCACACGAATCATGGGGGGAAAAAAATAAAAATAAAGGTCATTCAATCATCAAATTCGAATCCTGCTACAGCCGTCTGTAGGTGGGAGCTCTCAGTAAGGACGGGTGCAACTGTCGCAACATTAGCCCATCAGGCGGTTCGTAATTTACAGTGGAACCTTGTAACTTGGTCTGCGAGCGTTTTGCAAGACGAGCTAAATTTTTTAATAAATAAATAAGCAAGGTCTTGATAGCCGAGTACTGTAGTACGCATGCTCTTTGTTTGCCGAGTGTCACGTGATCATAACTGAGCCAATGGCTCTTCTCTCTCGCGTGCTGTGGGTAATCGGCTCCCATGCTCAGTCTCAGTGCATGTGCGTCACTCGTATACTGTTTATTATGACATTGTGACCACACGTGTGGACGCGCGTAAAGCTTTTTTTTTTTGTGTGTGTGTGTGTGTGTGTGTGTGTGTGTCCATTTCCAGTGATAAGTGTAGTAACTGTTCTGCAACAACGGCCTCCGTGAGGGAAAAAAAACAGCTACGGCTGTAGTAAAATTATTCTTACAGTCATAGTAAAATAAAAAAATAAAAAAATAATTTAAAAAAGACATAAAAAAACTAAAATTTGTATCAGTCATGTGAATGTGAACGTACATTTTGTAATAGAAAACCTTTGACTCGCCCGTGTTGGCTGCAGGAATGAGGTGTTTGTCCAGTACATCCAGAATGTCGTTACAGATAGATTTGAGCTCGTTCTCAACCTATAAAGGAAGCACAATTGTTTTAAATCAAGAGGAGATAAGAAGCCAACACTAGGGGTGCACGATAATCACAAGCATTTAAAACACACAGGCGATTAGAATTAACAAGAAGATATACACAATTTGCTTACTAGATTAGGCTAATGTTATCAACATAGAAAGTCCATGCAAGCTGGAAACAACTAAGTGAAATGTCTGTCCTGCACAATGAACATCTGGTCTCTATGAGCTTACAGGAAAAATAAGAAATCAACAACCCAAGGGTGCTTTTAAACTTGTTTGTCACACCAGCTGGAGTGCTTTTGGGGCTAAAATATAGAAGGAAAGGAGGAAAGATGAAAAAAAAATAATAATAATTTTTTATCAAATATCAGCTCACATGACAGTAACCATAGCAACATTTCCAGTGATATACTTGCCGTCTAACAATAGTTTAATTATCGAGTAATAAATAAATTGATTCATGTCACAGTAGTGTTTGAGCTTCTTGTGCGACTATGCGTATACTGGTCATAGTTAAAGGAGACGAAATATCTGCGACAAGTTTTTGAGAGAGCATGTCAAGTTTACTTACATTCGTTTAAGAACCTGACCTCTACAGTTGTGAATCACAGGTTTTTAAATAGGAATAATTAGTAAAAGCATAAAAAAAAAAAATTCACATTTTTTTTTAGGACAACTTAGGATGTTGTCCAAGTGTCACGTCTCAAAACGATCAGTTTTTAAGGAAATCACATTTTGACCATTTACCTAAATCACCTAAATAATTTTAAAAGTGTGAATCTAGAACTGAAAACTGATCAATCGGTTCAATGGAAGGTAGAAAAAAAAGAAGAAAAAAAAGAAAAACACAGCCAGCTTTAAAAAAATAATAACAAAAATAAAGCAGCAGCATTCTGTCTAACTTGCTTCTCATAGGATTACTAAAAGAAAAGAAAAAAAAAAAGGGGGGGGGGGACTAGTGTGAAAGCATCATAAATAAGACGTCTACACGCATTTTCAAAAATCAAATCCTCCGTTCGTTCGACAATGACACGCTCTCACCGTTTGCCTGTACTCGCGGATCATTTTGAGTTTGTCTTCTCCGCCTTTGCTCTCCTCCTTCTGCTCGATGCTGCTGATTATCCTCCACGAAGCTCTCCGTGCACCGATTACATTCTTATACGCCACAGACAGTAGGTTCCTCTCCTCCACCGTTAGTTCCACATCCTTCCCTGCAACGCTCTTCATAGACTCCACCATTTCTGCAATCCAAACACACTATGATACATGAATAAAAGATCAAATACACGCGGATGGCCTGTGAAACTCGTCAGTCGTTATTTTACTTCATTACACCTGATGTAAGCATGTCTGTCATGACTGAAGAGGAAAAATTAATTACGGTGGAAAAATATACTAGAGTACATAACACCATGACTAGCAAACACTGAATACCTGATTTACGCATGCTGGGTACGGGGACAGGACCAAAAAAACAAAAAAAAAATTTAAATAATAAAAAAAAAAAAAGTGAAATGTCTGAAACTGTCCATCCATCACCTTTTGTCTGTGTGTAATTGAGGCAAACTGTAAACCTAAATTACGTTTCCAAAAAAGCTGAGAAGAAAACTTTAAATCATGTATGATGAAAATTAAGCAGTGAAAGCTTACAAGATGTGAGACACACACAAAAAAAAAAAAGTTGTCAACCGTGGGTGTGGCATGTGAAACAAAAATGTGGTTCCAACAAAAATGTGGTTGATCACAGTATATTCTTGTTTTGAAAGGGGCAATTACTTTTTCACGTTTTTAATGCCCAGGAAGGGTTGGACAGCCCCCCCCACAAAAAAAAATAAAAAAATAAAATAACTATTCAATCGGTTTATCTTTAATATTAAAATTGGTTTTATGAACCGAATCATTTCAGCGTGACAAAAATAGATACTTTTTTTTACTTAAATCTAAAGCCTAGATCTGAAGCTGTGGCTATTTCTAAACACAGTGACCTTTAACCTTTCCCACTGAGCGCGTTGCCAGGCAACCCTCAAGTTAAGGAGGGGGAGGCTCTTGGCCATTACAAATATCTTTTCTGCCCAAGAACAGGGATGACAGGTTAAAGAGCGTTCAAGGCCTCAGGCCATACAGCAAGTGTCAGCACTACACAATAAAAGCTGTTAGTTTAAAAACAAGGTCAGCTAAGACCGAAAGAACTGCATGTACTCTGCCCAAAGGCATGACTAAATTCACTACTATAGTACATGAGATCAGGTTGCCTTCTCAAAGATGTAATGGTACGTCTCAAGTTGGTGCTGTGACTCAGCTTTCTGGAAACGACGGACTAAAATTAGCTCAAAGAAAAGTTAAATGTGGTCTTACTGCAGTGATTAAGGATTTTTTTTCTAGATCAGACCCAAAAAAAAAATTTATTAACCTTTTGTTAATTATTACTGCCATCTTAACCATTTTCAATACTGAGGTCACAGATTTCAAGTTTAATGCACCATTTGAGTCTAGAATGATGGACAGTTGCTCAGATTCTGTGATTGTAAATGCAGCACTTGAACAAAAATAAAAGAGCACAAAGAAAACAACCTCTTAATCTGGAAAGCCGGGAATGAAAAGAAAAAAGGGAAAAAAAAAAAAAAAGTTCCCACTAGAACAAGTGTTTATAGAATATAATACTTCTGATGAATCTAAAAGTGACAATAGGTGGTTATGGTGACATCATTGCTTTCTTTCTCTCGTTTATTCTCATTTTTGCTTGTTTTTAAAATCCCAGGCATTCATTGAGGCATCCATCGATAAAAGGCAAAAGTAACGGCAACATCCATATCCTAGGGTCTGTGTGCATGGAGTTTACATCAAACTTCTTCCATTGCTCCATGCTCACATGCCCATTCGTAGGGGTTTTCGGTGAAGGACGGGGGACAGCAGTGACACTCTCACCAGTCTGCAGCTAAGCAGTAGCTTACACAGCAAGCTGCGACACCTTTCCATCACAGCCAGCATAAACTTTCACCAATTTTTGCTTCAGTGGCTCTTCTGTGGGAACCAACCAATGGGCTAGCCTTCTCTCCCTACTTGCAGCACTGAGTCTTGGATACCGCCTTGCCCCACACACACCAGGACCCTGGCTGAACCACACTTGTTTTGGAAATGCTCTGATCCAGTTCTCTGGAAAATCTGATGAATTCCCTTGTGAAACTCGCTCATGTCCTTACACTTGCCTATTTTTACCCCAAGAACACTTGAGCCTAAAGTCCGTCTCATCTTGATCAGTGACAACACAATAGTTCCACACTCGGGAACTGTTCCAGAGTCTACATGAAGAGGTGATTTCGGGCACAGAACAGCATACTTGGGCATGCATCAAATCAGATATGAAGGCCAATCATACATGAGAATGGAAGTAGATCATCAGTGGCGTCAGTCTCCTCCGAAATCTCAACCAAGTAAGTGCATACTGCCATCCGCTGTATCGGAGAGTGAAAATGTGATTAAGAGACAATACGGAGAACAATAATAAATATCACTGGTCAGCAGAGGAGTGTGGAGCAATCATTCCTGAGCAAGGAACCAATCAATTTGAAATGAATAACCTGAATCCCCCTAAATAATTTAAAAAAAACTGGCCAAGAAATTTAATAGACTTCTACCAATGCAAGCTCACTATAACCAAATTTACATCCTAAAGGAAGTATATTTTGTCAATCTATTTGTATTATAAATATAAAATCAGTAAGTAGTGCCTTAAATGGAGGCTAAAACTGCAACATATACCTTTTTTTTTTTTAATTATAGTGTATAAAGCACTGTCTTTGGACTTATTAGTCTCCATCCATAGATCTTTATTAAAGAGATTATAAAGAGATGCCCTTTAACAGTGTCATTCCTGCCTCTTACTAATGGAGAGGCTGGAGAACTGCCAGCATGTTTTGCGCAGAATGCAGAAAAAGGTCCATCATTATTCTATAATGTTCATCTAGCATCTACTTTAAACGGATTACATACGCAGGAGTAGAGCGCAAATTTTTTTTATAATAATTACCCTCTGCTATCTCTATGACATGCTCCAGTGCTCTGTATGCATGAGCTAACTGGCGTTTCTAAAGGTGGTAGGCATGCACGATGCGAGCCCAAACACGCAGCGAGGAGCTGATTCATAACTCCGTCCCAGAGGAGCCGCCTGTGTCAGACAGACAGATGCACTTTGTGAAGATAAGCAGTGGAAGCAGGGGGATGATCTCATCAGAATGGGAATGTGGAGTAGCATAACGTAGTAGATCTCTGAGCCAAGGCGGATGAGGTTAGGAAAAAAAATAAATTAAAAAAATATATTTATTGTACGTTGTGCTCAGTCCAAACAAAATGAAAAAAAAAAATAATAAATTAAAAGGGTCCATTGTAGTGCAATTTCACTTTTCAGCATTTCTGTGTTGAGGAAACACTGAGGATTGTTAGCTTTTTATCATCAGAGAACTGCAGCTCCTTTAACAACCATGTGTGCATTCCCTGCTCTGCCAAAGTTCATGCTGCAATACAGGTTACTGCTGCTGAGGCAGTTGTGCGACTGGTTGATGATGCAAATCCACACCAGTTCAAACAAAGCTGAATACGACAGTTTTCTGTGTACATGCCACTCACGCTTATGGAAAACATCTGAATCATGATTTCGTTGATAAAAGACAGCAGAAACACTCGTGAGTAACGGTGCTTCTTTAAGTCCTTCAGATGATTCTCCGGAGATGGAATGAACAAACCTTTGAACTTTAAAATGTGGATTTAGGTGATGCATTATTCGACTAGAATGAGTAAAACAACGGACTGAATAAATCACATAATGAACTAAACTCCTGTATGCGTGTGTAAGGTAGTTTGACAGCCAAGGATGACACAAGACTTGTTCCTGACTATAGAATGCATGGCGTGGAACTACACAGAGAGGGGGGGGAGCATCAGTATTACAGCACTGCACTGGAATTCTCACAGGTCGGGAGCTTCGACAGCATCCAAAGCACCAACGTTGCACTTCCTAGAAACGAGAACAAGGAAAAGATGGAAAGAGGACAATATGTCAAGCAGAATTTTTTTGTCCCCTGGAAAGACGAGTAGAGGGGGAATGGACAGGACGAGTCTGTTCTCTTCTGAGCTTATGTAAGAGAAGGAGAACCCCCGCTCCCCATCCATCTCCCCCTGAACTCTTTCACACACACTGGGCTGCGTTCCTCCCCCCGCGAGCTCGGGGCTGGCTCGACTCCAGCTGCACCCGCTGCCTCCTGGGATCCTGCCGGCTGCGTAGAAAGTTCTGGAAGGTAGACTTCAATAATTTATCGACCTTCATCTAGGGTCTCTAAGAGTGTCGTAACTTAAGCGGTGAAGTATCAGTGCAATAAACCCCACTGAACTTAAACCCAAGCTAATTATTATTTGGTTCTGCTGATTTTCAGCTATTAGTCTGACTCCAGAACCTGCTTTACTCTGGTCAGGATCAGAGGAATCCCCTGGATGAGACAGCAACCCATCACAGGGGTGTTGACCCGGAGACTTGCATCCTAAAATTGCACTCTCAACTTTTTGCTGTTGGATGATCATTCAATCCGCAAGACCTGAAACAGGTTTTACTCCCAATGCCCTTCTTGTTGCAACCCTCCCATTTTCTAACTTTGGAATGGCACTGTATGCAGTGACTGGGTTGTATTGGGGTGGATATCGCCCAAGGATCCAACAGTGATGACTTTACAGAACCAGAGCCTTGACAGTCTGAGCAAACACTGCCCGCACTCAGTGATAAATAAAAATACAAGCAAACTAAGCAAACAAGTTTTAACAAGTTCATAACTCAAGTGACTAAAAGCTTGCCGTGCAAATGACTCAAGTCAAATACAAATGTGCTAAAATAAAATGTAAAAGCAATTTAAAAAAATGGAAGTTAAATACATGTGAGGATCTTGACTTTTTCGTTTAATGACAAACATTTTTTTTTCTTACATTCTGGTAAATACGTAGGTACCTGCTAAACAGGTTGGACGAGACAACGTTCCCTAATAACTGGACCACACGAGTTTTACTTCACAGAAAGGCCATTTCTTAATCCTTCTTGGTTCTATGTTGAACACTGATCAATGCAGGGTGGTTTAAAAAAAAAAAAAAAACATGTACAAGCATGTATTCTCATCAGCAACCTGCTCTTAGTATATCCTCGCTACAACCTCTAATCACACCACTTTCACTTGCCCTAGATATCTGAAAGTGACCCAACTTGCACCAACATGTTCAAGCCTGCGTACTGGATCAGTCCTTAATTTAGCGCAGAATACTCCCTCTACGGTTAAGCATCAGAATCCAGAACCACTGGTACTCTGGAGTACCTGAGAAAGCAGTAAAAGCTGATGAATAGTAACTAACCCAAAACCCGTTATATAACCAACTAAGCCGCTTTTAGTATAATAGCAGAATGAAGCAAAGGCTATGATCCATTATGAAGAATATGGCATGCAGACTAATGACAAACAAATGCAACATGCCTATTAAAATAAAGCATCCTTTCTTGTAGTGCACTATAATGGCTCAACAATGTGGTTACTTCATGCCAAATGCTAGTGTTGTAATTAACATTAGTGTATCACTTGATAACAGCTTGTCTAAGAAATGCCAAACCTAACTCAATACTATTGATGCTTAATCATTTCTGAAAAAGTTTCAAAAGAAAAAAAATTGTAAGAATGCTCCCTAAAGCTAGGGAGAAAAAAAAAAGAATGTAAATTAAAAAATTAAGAATAAAAAAAAAAAAAAAAAAAAAGTGTGAGGTGTCATGCTGCCCAAGAGAAAAGTCTTTCTAGCCAGAGTTTTTGCAAAATGCTGGCATCTGATGTGACCCGCAAACAGTTCCATCTGATCTGGACTATTTTTAGCTCTGCGTGTACATCCAAGTTTTCTTACATAGTACCAGGACAAGAAACAATCTGTGAGGCGCCATTAAACACAGGAACAAAAATTTAAACAATTCTGTGCTATGCCTACCATTATGTTAGAAAAAGTGTCAAGAGTAACGCTTGACACTTAATGTAATGTGCCTTCCTACTTCATCAGCTGTGGCTGTGTAAGTCAGAGGATGCAATTGGTGCATCCGAAGGGGAAAGGTGGAAGAGATTACGTCAAATCTAAACAGCGATCTGTGCTCAAGTACGATTGCCTTCCATATCTGTGCCCAGGTATGCTGTACCAGAGCGCGGAACGATTGTTTTCACCAATCATAATGAATCAGACTTTGGGATTAAGTGTTCTCAGAAATGATCCCGGAGCCCTAATGTGAAAGCGGCCTTAGTGTTTGTCTACCCAGATCTCTTACCTACTTGTACATACACTGTTCATCATCTCATAGATCACCAATTTGTCGAGCCAATAGTGTGTTTGCTTTCAACGCCACCACCACTTGGCCTTGATCTGTTTTCTGGAGTGCTGCCATTTTATTCATCTCATCACTGGATTGGTGTCTATAAATCCATTAAGAGCAGTTCCAATGCTTGCACAGACCACAAATCCAGGTGGAAAATTATACATTATACTGGCCTGTTCAACATATCTAACCAGAGCTTCTGCGGTCGATATCACTCTCTCTCTGGGTTTTGAACTTATATTTCAATCCTTTGGACACTTTGCTGTAGACAGATGTAAAACTTCCTCATATTGTAAATAAATGCAAATCTCAAGATTAAAAATGTAATTTGATCACTATTCCTGTAGCGTCCAGTAGATGAAAACAATCGGTCAGACCACTCTTTTTTCCCCCCATTGTGTCCACAGTTTTTGTTGATTTGAAATTAAATTCATAAATCACAGTCAAATATTTAGATTAACATTGAAGTTACAAGGCTGAGAATCATAACTTCAATACGGCAACAGTTTCAACACCAGATCCTGGCAAATAGACATAGCTGGACTGTCTGCACAATAGAATAGGAACATCCAGACTAAACAATTTATACTATAGCTGCGTTGCATTTTGGAACTTTGGGGATAACAATTGCATCAAAATTGGCATTACTTTGTTGCTGAATTTCTCACAGGAACTAAAAATTTGTTCTTGGGCATTTGTTTTTATGAACAAAAAAAATATATACTTACAATTGATGAAATGTGTTTGCCAATTAAACACCATTGTTCAGTGGTGGTCAAAAGTGTTACATCATATAACATGTATTACAGTTCTCCCTGTGTACAAATCAACCGATTTGACTAATTTGATTACTTTCAGAAGCTGGGGTGTCCAAATCTCCACAAAAATGCCCAAAACTTGTGAATTCTCAGATCAATTGTAAACTTCTGTGGCAAAATTCTAAACACGATTTCAGGAAGCAATCAACCAGGAATGGAATGAGCGAGTGACACCAGAGTACTGCAGACATTTCTGCCTCTATGCCCAGTCGGATCCATTTAGCAAACACTGAAAGTTCACACATTAGGCACAACTGATTTGTATTGTGCCCAGTTAAGATATTTTTTGCTCTCCATACACTGGTAAGTTTGAGTACTTACACTCTTCCATACAGCAGGTGGTTTGTGAGGCGCCATTAAACACGAGAGAAGAAGAGAATGAGGAAGTTATCTTCGCTCTGTCTAATTTTACTGATATTTCTGGGGGAAAAAAAATGTTAAGAGCAACACTCTTGCGTGCCTTCCCACTTTATCAGTTATAGCTGTGTATGTCAGAGGATGAGATTGGCGTGTGCTACGCGCACAGATTTCAGGGAAGTGATCTACTCCTGTTCTCATGTACAACTGGCTTCAATATCAGATTCGATCCGTGCCGACTCTGTCCCGGAGCGTGGAACGGTTATGTTCTCACTGGTAAAAACGAACCAGACTTTGGGGTCAAGCGAAATGATGCAATGAAAACAATAGCAACATCTCGCAGAAATAACACAAACAACAACAACCAACCAGGATTACTAAGAACAGGACAATTTTTTTAACTTGTAAAAAGATAAATAAGTGTATTGTGTTTAAGGGTGAATTATTTCCTTTATCTGTTTTAAATTCTGCTGCTTTTCACTCCTTAGGCATGATTATAAAGCAAACTGCACTGCTACAACACGGGAAAGCATTTCTCCGCAGTCTATTAAACATAAATCAGTCACAGCAGTGCTCTGGTTTGTAGCGCTAGTCCTGTTTTACCAGATTACATTCTAAGTCATGTAAACGACATGTGCTGCCTGGGTAGTATGGGAACGCTCAGGTTAGGAGCATTGAGAGCAGCACTGATACGGCTAATAAAACAATGCAATTATTTATAACGCTAGTTGCTCAAAAAAAAGTTTGAGTCATACGACTTGGTCTAAATATCAAGTTAGGAACGCATGGTGCGAAATAAAATAAGCTAGCTGCTTACTGCAGCGTTACTCGAGTCCAGGCTAACGTTATTACAAATGGACAATGCTAATTTAGATATATAATACACCTATAGCACAAACCAAGTCAGCCTCAACTGATTAAGGTATAAATGTGTATTTTAGCAAATACTGAATAAATCTCTATTGATTAATTTTAGAGTATAAATCCATATGAAACGCCTAATGTTAATAAGGTGACTCGGGGATACAGTGCTAGCTTGCTAGCTAGCACGCTGTTAGCCTGGACATAAAGCTTTCATCTGATCTAACCTATTGTCAGCGTGTCAAACTGACGATACGCTATAACTTTCATTACTAATCCTGTTTAATATTTGTAATTAAGTTTACAATTATAAAATATATGTTATTGCAAAGAATATGACTGACTTTGGCTTGGTTTCAACGGAATAGGGCCTCGGCGGAGCGGAGCTGTGCTCGCGCTACTCCCCCCCTCCCATCCCATTAATCATAACGGCTTAATAAAAGTGTCCCTCCTTCTCAATTAAAAACTCAAAATTGCATTTTATGTGCGTAAATAATATTTCACAAAATAGATTTAACTGCTCACACCAGGTTCGGGGTTCACTCAGACATTAAAAGTGTTATAAAACGACTTGGAAAGGGGGCCTGCGAAGAAGCTAACATGCTAACAGGAGAAGGTGTGGAGTAAGGAGCGCGCGCAGACCTCACGCGACAAACACTGAAGACTCACCGTCGTATCTCTCCGCTTGCTCGGCAAGTTTCGCCTGGTACACAAAGTGCTCTCGGTCCATGGTGCTCGGCGTTCGGGACAGAGCGACGAAGAGGAGGGAAAAGAAATGCTCAAAAGGTGGGCGAGTCTGTCCGAGACAGTCAGTGGTTCCTTTAGGAGCGAGCAACACCACAGCAGCCGGGCTTCCCGCTCTCTACCGGTAGCTAATAACGCGTCATTTTTCCGCACCCGTATTCCAATATAGAGCCACGCCTCCCGTTAGACAATTGGCTTCATAAGAGCTCGTATTCCCAGAACGAACAACCAATCAAATCATAGCATGCACGACAGCCGTTCAATGAGTAGGAGGGGCTAAACAGAAAACGGATAGGGGGAAAAGATGGGTTCCAAAGATGGCGTCGGGGCTCCATACAGGAAGCAGGGTGCTGTTCCTCACACGAGTTCGTGGCGCAAAACCACAGTTAATTTTTAAGGCTGAAGCTGAAAATAAAATTCCAATAGTCTTCTACTAACTTCAGCTAATACTACAGTTGCAATTTTACATTTATCTAGTGTGTTTTTATCCGTTTATAGTTTCTGTACATTGAGGAACTTCCATGGGTAAAATTAACTCACGTTATTATTTGGCATCGAACAGTTATAAATCATATTAATTATGTGATTTCTTTTGTTAAATAATAATAATATATATCTGGCGAATCAGAAAGACATTTAAATGGGAAATACCAATACCATTATGACATAATATATAACTATATAATTAGATATAACTGAGGTTATAAGACATTAACCACTTTTTGCCCTACTTTTAAGGACTCACCATGGCTGAACAGTTTGAGATATCAAAAATCACTTCGCAATTTTGCATCCTCCATGTCTTGAGACTCCTTCCGAATACAGTGGAAGCTGTATGCCCTCCCTTAAAAATTTTCAACTTAAGTATGTAAATTTTGCAAGAAATATGGCATATGGTTGAACAAACGAATTAACCAACGCAAGGAAGTTGCGCATACATCTAGGATCCATTCAAACCTTTTTGCATCAGTTGAAAGCCAAGCTAACCAAGTTTTTGAATTTTATGATTTTTTGGATCATTTTGTATATTATTTTGTAAAGACATAGCACCAAGGGTGCCAAGGAAGTTAGGAAGAACAAAAGGGAGTAACTTTCAAAAAAATTAAGACATAAATTGTAGCTAAAAAGGCGGCCGGTTCCAAGAGGGATCATAAATTAATGTTAAATGAGGTTTAATATCTATTTATTGTTTTACTTTAATTCTTAATGTTTTGATTGTTTATATGCAAAAGTATGATTATGGTTGTGTTAGACACTGGTAATCTTGGTAATATTTCTGTGTGGCTGGAACAGAATATCTGCATTTACATTATTTCTTATAAGAAAATTTGTATCGCAATATGAATTTTCATCTTAAGAAATCGTCTCCAAAGCAAATTAAATTTGCATGCCGAGGTAACACTATGTTAAACCTTTGTAGTCCTCACCGCTATTTTGGCAGATTTCTGAAGTCCCAGTACATTTTAACATTTCCTCAGCACATCCGATTTAACTAATCAACAGCATTTTCCTAAATTGAAGTGGTAGAGCAGGGAAACATTAAAATGTGCAGGGCAAGTGGTCCTCTAGGACCAGGTTGTGAACCACGGCCTTAGACTACATCATACTAAATTTATGTGAATGAGTTTTTACTATAGAAATATTTTAGAAACAAGAGCTAAGAGCTATTGTTAGAAAAAATTCATCAGCATTAATCACCTTCTGGCCATCTAGCATGTGCTGCTTTATAACTGGAAAATAACACCAATTCTGATCTTTAGCAATTTATACAAGTTTACAAATTTTTAATTTCATGGACAACACACTGTTACCGAAACAACTTTGAGAATATGTTTTTATTTTATTTTATTTTACTTATTAAGTATAGTAACACATTACATGTCCCATAATATGAAAACCTAGACTTCGATAGCTTTAATACAATGGCACTTTCTTAAATCAATAAACAATTTCCACTCTTCTTCCATGCAATAAAATGGAAGCAAAGCATTTTATGTATAAAAGGTGTATAAAAAAAAAAAAAAAAAAACAATAACAAGATGGGGTGGTTTAAGGAGGTAAGGTGCTTAGTACCACAAGTCAATGTGGTGAATGAAGTTTATATAATGAACTTGTGTAAATAACAAAAAACCTCCTGAATGAAGTGCTTTGTGATCACACTGAAAGAATAACCAATTTGGAAAGATAAAATACTGCTTTAAAAAACAAAAAATTGTAAACACAATTAAAATATATATGATAGATCGCACCAGAAGGTTGCATTTCCAAGATTTTTTTTTTATTTTTGTCTTTAACCACTTGATTAGTATTTAGTAAAATGTGCCAGATACACATCAAGCACCTGTAAGTAGGCTG
This sequence comes from Clarias laeviceps, assembly GCA_030014305.1. Taxonomy (NCBI): domain Eukaryota; kingdom Metazoa; phylum Chordata; class Actinopteri; order Siluriformes; family Clariidae; genus Clarias; species Clarias laeviceps. The sequence continues at coordinate 6,716,095 of JAQMYJ010000017.1, forward strand.
AGATTTGATGGAAAATTAAAAAAATAATAATAATAATCCTGTGCCATTTATAAAGGGAAAATGGGTGTATACTGTATATGCAGTAAATAAAAACAATGCAGTGTATTTAACTATTTATTGAAAGTGTAGTAAAAGTTGAAAAACTGGATGTTTTGGATGAGCGCAGAAAACCTAGAAGCGATCTTTTCGCGTGGCTGACGAACGACTTTTTATCTCCAACATCCTGTTCCTCTAGAAAGTCTTTAACATTTACTACATACATATAAAAACAACTCTCAGCCCAAAGCATACAAATACACATTTGTGTAGACGAGCAACTCAGAGCATTTATAAACAAACAGAGTGGTTTCAGAAAGATCTCTTTTCTTAAAGCATGAGATTTTCTCAGTTTAGTATCTACAGAGAAAGAATGAGAAAGAATTAGATTCTGCCAACAGACAGTGTGTAAATAAAATAACGGAAACACTGGTATCGAGTGCCAAATGCTGATTAACCTTGTGATAATCAGGGGAAAAGCATGGTTATGCTTCTTCTTTAAGAAAAAAAAAATTGTTAAAACATGAAAATGCACCAGGGAAGAAAAGAAAAAATATAATAATAAAAAAGGCTTAAACACTGTAATCTAAATAAGGGGTATAAAAAGGCGATGTAGTTAACCTTATTAGGAACAGGTGAAGATATTTTGTACCGTAATACTTTTTCACAATTAACAGTATGCATCACAATTTTTAAAGCAAAGCACAAAACACAATATACTCTGCAAACATGTCATGAAAAAGCAGAGTTCGTACATTTTTAAATATTTACAAAAATAAAAAAATTACAAAATGTACAAAAATGAATGCATGTAAGACAGGATAATGAACCAACAACTATAATAAATGTCGAATCAATAACTTGGTACAGCGAGTAACTACAGAGTTACAGGAGCGCTGACATCTGATGATTTCCATATTTCCAGATTAGCATAGCATGATGTTAATAAATTGTAATGTCAATACCATGTCGTCATTCAAAGCTTAATTTCAGTATTGTTTATGAACACCCCGGTCACCCACTTCCCCTCATGACTGCACATGATATACAGAGTAACTACATCACAATGTCAATATATTATTACAACAGGAAACCATTAGCACAGTCGGTTAACTTTGCATAATCCTTAAAACCTTTTTTGTGCATTACAATATTGTAATAAATATACAGGGTTCATGATTGTGCAATATGGAGTGTCGTATCCTTTATATTCAGCACAATCTATGTAATACGATGAAATTAATTTTATTATTTCATTTTAACCAAACGCATCAACATGACCAAGCAAAAAAGAGAAAAGAAAAACACAGGGAAAAAAAAGAAATGCAAAGAAACAGGTACATATGATTGTGTGTACCTGACATTTTTGTCATTTTGTTTTGTTTTTCTTAGATCAATGTTGCGTTTCCGGCAGAGACCTGTCCCGCTTGAGTTATAATAAAAACTAACTACATTAAAACCACAATAGTTTCTAGGTCCATCTACAGCCATCCAGGACTAAACAGGACCTTGCTTGAGTAAACCCAAATAGAATGTACCATGGGAAAGTCCGTGAGTCAGTGTTAAAGTCAACATTGTGACGTCTCTCTTGACATGCATTAGTCATATCCGTATTTGACATATGCAACCTTGCAGCTGCAAAGCTGTCATGGGACGCCGTCTGGTATGTGTTAAACCTCTGTAGCGTCCTGAACGAGAATAACACACAATACTGGACAGAAATAACCAAGTCATATATACGCTGCTGAGTGTGAATACTAGAGCACTTGCAAACCACTAAGATTGAATCCTCATCAGGTCATTAAATAAACTGACTGACTAGAGTAGAAAACTTTGCTGTAAAAACAGTACACTGATCAGCCATAGCATCACCTCCATATAACATTAAGACTTTAGCATCGATTATTAATTATATACCAGTAAACAGGTGAAAGAATCATGGGCTGAGCCCCTCTCGTTTGATCTCACAGAAAACAAATGCATCACAAATGGCTGAAAAAGACAATGCTGGTCATGATATAAAGATATCAGAACACCCTGTGCATCAAAGTCTGCGACACACGATGTCCAGCAAGCCGACCTAGCCTCAAAACTCTGACTGATCAAGTCCGATCTGCGGAGGCCACACCCCTTGGCTCACAGCGCCCAAAGGATCCACTGCATCCTGGTGCCAGACACCACAGCACACCGCCAGAGATCTAGTGAAGTCATGCGTACTCGTGCTCTGAGAAGCCAGAGCTTGCACAGGGGCACATGAGGAGCCAACACAATACTGAGCTTAATGTTTAAACATTATGCCTGTTCTGTGTTCAGTGAAGGAAAACAGGGTCCTGTATTCAACTGCTTTCTCCTATAAATTACCCGAATTTCATTGTCAAACTTTTTTCAAATTTCGATCGACCACATTAAGCATATTACTTTCAGTGTGAGCTTCAGCTTTAATTTAAAAATTTTCAAATTTGAAATTTTTTTTCAAATTTGTATATTAATATTAAAACCCATCCTAAACTAATGGAAACCCCATAATTATAGTTTACACTATAATCCAAAGGAAAGGAAAAGGAGCACAGATGAAATGTTCATGACTGTGTGCTGGTCTTTCTGTGTCACTTACTCAGCAGAAAGAGCATGAACAAGACAGCAGTGATACCCCACATGCTCCACCTGTCTGTGTCTATCTCCACTGCCTTTCTTTATATGCACAGATCCGCTGTATCCCACAGGACGGTCCCTAATGAGGCAGAATAAATGTTACTGCTCACAGTGGTAGCTTGAACACCTACCCAAACAAAAAAGGAAAAAGGCAATGCTGGTGATGTGTGAAATTGTAAAACTAGAGTCATAGTGGAATAACGAAACTTATTTTAAGGGGGGAACGACAAGGAAATTAAATTGAGTGGAGAAGGAAGTTTCCAAAGGGAGAGAGTGGGTGTGGTCAGTTTTTTTGTAAGTGAATAGACTTTCCATTGGAGCAGAGGGGTGCAGTTTCCCTGAGAAATGCAAAGAGGAGTAAGTTTTTGTAGAACTGGGTGCATGTGGCCGTTTTCTGAGGTAGAAAGTGGGCGTTGTCAGTTTCTGTGATAGCGGGCGGACATAGTGGAGCAAATTGGTGTCGTCAGTGGGCAGACGTAGCCAGAGTATATATTAGAAATGTTAATGATTAATCATTAGCTGACTTATAGACAAAGAATTTAACCAATTAGAAGTCTGTTAACTGATAATGGTGGTAGGTGTCTTAACTAATCAATAAACTTAATCAATAATCAATTGATTTATAACATCAACATCAGTTAAGAGAAACATGAAATTTGCAACTATGTATCATAGTTTCTGTGAGAGTAAATGGGCGTGGTCAGCGTTTCAATGGGAGTAAACGGGCGTGGTCAGCGGTTCAGTGGGAGTAAATGGGCGTGGTCAGCGGTTCAGTCGGAGTGAACGGGCGTGGTCAGTGTTTCAGTGAGAGTAAACGGGCGCGGTCGGCGTTTCAGCGGGAGTAAACGGGCGCGGTCAGCGTTTCAGCGGGAGTAAACGGGCGCGGTCGGCGGCTCAGCGGGAGTAAACGGGCGCGGTCGGCGTTTCAGCGGGAGTAAACGGGCGCGGTCGGCGTCTCAGCGGGAGTAAACGGGCGCAGTCGGCGTTTCAGCGGGAGTAAACGGTTGCGGTTGGCGTTTCGGTGGGAGTAAACGGGCGTGGTCGGTGTTTCAGTGGGAGTAAACGGGCGTGGTCGGCGTTTCAGTGAGAGTAAACGGGCGTGGTCAGTTTCAGTGGGAGTACATGGGCGTGGTCAGTGTTTCAGTGGAGTAAACGGGCGTGGTCAGAGTTTCAGTGAGAGTAAACGGGCGTGGTCAGCATTTCAGTGGGAGTAAATGGGCGTGGTCAGTGTTTCAGTGGCGTAAACGGGCGAGGTCAGAGTTCCTATTAGAGATTATGTGGGTGTGGTCAGTTTCTGTGGGTGTGGTCAGTGTTTCTGTGAGGTCAGTTTAAAGGGTGTAGTTTAAGGTAACAATTAAACTGCTTAATGGAGGTGTATGCACAATTTTGTATGCACAATTTTTGCATCTTTAAACTTTCTTCCACTAATATTAATTAGAAAAAAGCAGAAATAGCAAACAGAGATGTATGTGGACAATGAAAAATAAGGAAAGTAAGCCTTTTCCTAAACTCTTGATTAATATATCACTAATATATCGCACTCCTGCAAATGAATCACAGAAACCTTGGAATGTGAAATCCCAACATCTCCTTAGGAATTCCTTTTTAAAAGGTCCTATTAGCAAACAAATATTCCTGAAAAAATCCTGTGGAAATGCATCGAATGACAAAGCTAATAAAAGACCAATGTAAAAAGTAGGTTTAAAAAAAATTAAAAAACTCTCTCAAGTAACAGCACATTGTTCCTCATCATCATAGTTTTCATATGTCAGTATACAGGGTGACTGATAGTGTTAGTACCACATCAGGACATTAGTGAGGGACTTGCAAATCCAGCCTTCGTTTTTAACATGTGAAAGACTCTCGCTCTCTTTCAGCAGGCTTGTGGCAGATGATCTCTAAGTCCAAATGTTCCTACTGCGTATGAATTCATCCACCAGTCACAGTTATGACTAATCTGTGCCTAAACCTGCAAGTGTCATTAAATGGTGCTCTGTAGCACAGATGTGTGTACACACTCTACACCCTTGGTTAATTATTGTGTCTTTAGTGAAACTTGATATCAGAGTGTTTGCAGGGCGGGGATCATCCGGTTCTGATGTGGCTGGGTCTGGATTTTAGATTTAGCAAAGATTTAGAAATTTTGGAGTGGACACACAAAAAAAAAATGGATAAGTGTTTAAAACTGCAGGGACGTATGCACGTGTGTGTGTGTGTGTGTATTTGTGTGTTTCTCAGCTCTCTTCCTCAGACTGTTGCTGGTCGAGCAGGCGGACATGTGTGAAGGGGAAGTGGCCTTTCTTGCCCTTGCATTCGCCTTCCCACTGGCCGTTCACGTTGATCTTTGTTACCGTCACCAAGTCGCCCACCTGCAGAGACACAAAATTCACAGCTGCATGATGGAGACGAATGCAACAAGCATGCCAAGCAGCACAGACTGAATACACAGTATGAGGCTTGTTGTAGGTTGAGACATACCAGATTGGTCTCTTACTGTATCTCCATCTTAAATCCAAGTACAGGATCGTGACTATTCTGCCATCTGCACAGAGCAACCTGCTCTGCTTTTACACACTAACGTTTCGTCTCAATTAAACAAGTCTTATTTATCTTTAAGTCCATTAGCTGGCTTAATTTATATATAAAATAATAATTAATCCAATAAAATAACATGATGACATGTTTATATGTGACGAGTATAAATAACAGTGTAACCTGCAGATAGAAATGCAGTAATGCCTTTGTAGAGACAATCTGAATCCAGTCAGTTGAGGTTATCAACTTTCCTCCCCACAGAGAGTTTCAATAAAAATTTATGTGTGACTGAAGATAAGCCGAGTTATACATTTGTTTATATTAGTTAATTACCCAGAAAATTTATACACACACAAAATAATATTCATAAAAATAAAGATTTTTATGAATATTAAAACCCATGCATGAGTGGTTGTACGAACGATTCACCAATAAATCAGTCCTTATCCAAGTGGATTATGAGTTATACGTAAATAAGTAATAAATAAAAAATATTATTAATGGAAAAGCTCCACTGGTATTATTCTAAGATAAAGTTGAGGAGAGCGCACACACCTCGAGTGCAAGTGCAGTCTTGTCATACGCATTGGGCACCCTCTTCTGGATGGCCTTGGCGTACACAGGCCCGTTCTGGAGGTTGGGGAGCGGTGTGTTGACCACAGGCTGGGCGTAGTCCAGCTTGCCAGGAAGCGGAGCTCCGTTATCATCCGAGACCACTCCGAGGGCAGACGGCGCCTGCCCTGCGGGACCTCCGCCTAAAGAGACCGGCGAAGCAGGTCTGTAGGTTTCTACATATGGCACTGGGATCAAGCCTTTGCGTCCATCAGCGTTCTGAGCGCTCCACCACTGCTCCTCGGTCTTCTCAAGCACTCGAAGGATGTCCCCTTTGCGGAAAGGCAGGTCCTCTTCGTCGCTGCCTGGGAAGTCAAAGAGCGCTCGGACGAACTCAGACTCGTCCTGCCTCGCTGGGACACCCGCGGGCGCTTGTCCGATCAAGCTGGCGTGCTTTGAACGTGCCGCAACGGGTTCGATGAGCGTTGTGGTATCCAGATAGTGGATCTTGTAGAACTCCAGCAGGCCTTGGAGCGTGTCGAATTCCTGATCGCCGATACGTAATCGAGATGGAGCCGGACCTGGTTGGAAGGAGATAGATCATTAGGACGCAAATTATGAACTAGATTAAATCAACAAAACTAGAGGCAGTTTTGTTGATTAAAAAGTGAAGGTGAGTTAACATTCACGATATGCCTAATATTATTGATATTTGGGAAAAAGTGCCAAAAGCAAAGCTCTTGTGTACCTTCCCACTGTATCAGCTCTGGCTATGTAGGTCAGAGGATGAGACTGACACGTGCTACACGCACAAGGAGACTGCCGGCACTGATGAAGACGCGACTAAACAGCGATCTACTTCCATTTTCAGGTACGATTGGCTTCCATATCTGATCCAATCCTTGCCTGAGCACTCGATGGTTTAGACTTGGGCACGGTTCCCGAATACAGAACGATTGTGTTCAAAATGAACCAGAATTTGGGGTCACGTGTTCTCTGAAATAATCACGAATTCTCCACTCTAGTGCTCCTACGTCAATTGTGAGCACACGCAAGCAGAAGTAACGGATAGCGTTTTTGTCCCCCCACTTTGAACAGTGTGAGCAAGCAGTTAGGAAAGAAGATAGATAGATAAAAAAATAAAAAATATAGGTAAAAGCTTCTGTGCATTTTATTGCATTTTATTGCATTTACAGATGTGGTAGGCTGGCGTCACGTGTCTCAGAGGAAACGCGTGACAGCCTTCGCCCTCCCTAAGAAAAAATTTAATGAAAAAAGGTGTTCATTAAGTAAAAAATATATAAATGCCTAACTTTGAATTAACTAACATAAAACTACAAAAACCTGAACTTCCTGCTGTATTAAAAGTAAATGTCAGGAGCATTCGCACACAGTCACATAACGCTTTTATCAGGCTCGACATTAGCGCTATAGAGGAGAAAAAAAAATGAAAGGCCACTAAACATAAAAAAAAAGTGAAAGCACTCATCAAGGCACATGCACAAGACACCTCCGAGCAGCCTAGAGCTCAACAAACAAGTCATGCTTGTTCAGCTTGATTAGCAAAAGATAAAGCATGTAACAGCTTGAGTACTTTTAAACATCAGAAACTCTTCTCTTTTAATATGAAGCACATCCGATTGCATATTAGCAGAGCAAAACAGACCCCCCTTCCCGACACACATACGTCATTTACACTGTGCTCAAGAGTCACGATGACACCCTGACAGTGACACTCCAACCATTCATCCTTGGCAAAGCTCTCACACCTCACACTTCCTCCTGGAAATTCCACTTCTCCGCCCATCTACGATAAGATCGGCGAGTTTCAACTTAACGCCAGACCAAGACGACTAAGACTTCCTGCTATGTATCTCATATGTATACTGACAGTGAGTCATTACTTAAAAAAAATACAAAAAAGAAACGCGTGAGTCTGAACTAGTTAAAGCCACTTTAAATGATGCGGCACACTCCTTTTCCTGTGGTTTGGAAATTTGCTGATGGTACAAGAGTGAGTTTTAATAAAAATGGCTTGTATAAACGAATCCGCCACACCCGTCTGTGGAGTTCGAGGAGCTAAGCCAAAAACACAAATACATACAAATGCTTTACGTATAGAAAAATCAAGGCGGGCACAAATGCATGTATACACACTGTGTATAAAGAAAATAATGACCAGGAATGACAGGTTTTCTTAATAACCCAGTGTTGCTAACTTCCTTTCCTCAGTGATAAAGAATTTTAATAAACTTTTAAATGACTCTCTGAATGATCCTGGATTCGACCAGATTCAACCGGACAAACTAATATAGATTAATTTTAAATTAATGGCTAGCTCATAAACTTGCTATTCAAATAAACAATATCAATATATCAGATATAGTCTTAGAAAAGTTGTGCCAGAAATAATAAGGAGTCATTTTTAAATTGAGGGGGCGACTCCGTATTTGATTCAATGAACCGGCTGGATGGATGGAGTCGATTCATTAAGCAGAGTCAATTGAGGTCAAATCCAAAGATCAATTTAAGGGTCACACACACACCAAACCCTCTAATAAAAGATCAATAAAACGATTTTCAATACACACTATGAGTAGAAAAAAAACAAGGGAGTCGTCATTCTCAAATTGCAGAATCGACTCCGCGTTCAGTTTAAGGAGCTGGATGGATACATCGATTCAGTAATCCGAGTCAAATGAGTTGATTTCATGAATCAATTCAAGAGTCACAAAACAAACACTTTAATAAAAGACAATATATAACAAAGTTTTTCTGACAAATATATAACTTCCAGGTGGTGTTTATATATATATATATATATGTTATTAAATGCAAATGTAATTGTTTTTATTTCAATTAGTGAACTAAAACGATACCGATATGTTGTTACCTGAGCAACCGACTCGAAGGTCAAATACCTGTCGTTATGGAGGGAAAGATGGGTTATTTACTTTAAATAAACCTTACAGACTTTATTTTTACTTTCCTAAGGTTGATGGGAGTGGTAATAAGCGAGGCGTTTCTCGGACACAAAAGAGTCGACTCACGATTCCCAAAGCTTGGAATCAAGTAGCTTTCGGGATTCACTTCCCAGTCCACTTGCTTAGCTAGCAAAGTGGCGCGAGAGCGCATAAAACTTAAGTTAAACTGTTTTTGAGAATTTATCCAGTAATAAAAGTTGAGTCTATGTCTTACCTGTTCCGGACTGTCTGTTGTTGCTGGCACTGTTGATGATATAATGCGAGACTTTGGAGTTCTCCGACACAGAGAGCACATAGTCCCCCTTGCTGGTAGTTGAGTCCCTGACCAGGAACATTCCGTGCCTCTGGCCCTGCAGCAGCGACACGGCGTCTTTACGGTTCATGGGTCCCCAGTACCAGCTATCACGGTCCTCGGCGTCAAAATGCCCAGCCATGGCTAAATTCAGTCCTGCTCAAGGGTTTCTTCCAGGCCTCGCTGCTTCTCCTCCTCCCCCTCCTTCTCCTCCTCACTCCAGTCAACTCATACAAAAACTTCGGCTCCAACAGAAAGCTCCTGCTCGAAAAACACAAAAAAGCATGTTGTTTTTACGCTTTACTTCTCACGCCACTCTTACACACGCTTACAAAAACAATGCTTTTAAAAAAAAGTAGCAATAACTAACTTGCAAACTTTTTCTTTGTTAAAATATAAACTCTTTCGGTTAACCCATCCAGGTCTCAAACTGAAATGGCGGACGTTGAGAGAGGGTTAGACCTCACAGACAGGATGTGACGTAGGCCTCGGTATGAAACTAAGAACCCGGTTAAAAATACCAGCCATGTTCCTAAGGTCGAAAGCGTACTTCTCCACTTTCACATCAATATCATATAAAATCAATACATATAACTCTGCTTTTGAGCTTGGGATCTATGAAGAATTGTCAAGAAGTGTTTCTTTCTTTTGTTAATGCTACTACAGTGGCTTAGTGGTTAGCAATGTGGCCTTGCACCTCCAGGATCAAGGGTTCGATTCCCACCTCAGGGTCTGTGTGTGTGGAGTTTGCATGTTCTCTCTTTACTTGGTGGGGTTCCTCTGGGTAACCTGGTTTCCTCCCACAGCCCAAAGACATGCAGAGTAGGCTAATTGGTGTTCCCACAATTGCCCTGCATTGTATGGGCACCCCATTCAGGGTGTGCCTGGCCTCGTGCACTGTGTCTCCTGGGAGAGGCTTCAGGTTCCTTGCAACCTAGTACAGTACACAGAATAAAGCGGGATAAACGATGAGTGAGTGATTAATGCTATTACGATGATTGAAATGAAATTACTTTCAACCGCACATTGTTAGTTGTATAACATAGTTCTAACTATCAATTCATCTAGAAACATCTGTGGTCCAACTAGGGACTATGGAGGACAATTATATGATCTTAGATTACCCTAATCTGCATGTCTTTGGACTGTAAAAGGAAACCCGTAGCACAGGGAGAACATGTGAACTCCACGAACACAGGCCAGAGGAGGGAATCAAACCCGGACAGTGCTACAGTGCAGGGCGACAGTGCTAACCACTAAGTCACCGTGCCGCCATAAGCTAGTTATTATTTAATTATTATTTAGTTATTATAGTGGTTCAATGGATGGTTTAATCAGTGGTTTAAAAATCAGTAATAATTGTAATTTTTTATATACAGTACATGGTTGCTTAACTGATGATGATCAAAATGAGTTCATAAATAAACTTTGTTACTCTACATAGTACAACAGTAAGTTTGGACCAAGTAATCTGATTAGATAAGGCTGCACAGTGGTTTAGTGGTTAGAACTGTTGCCTTTCACCTGGATTGGGTCTGTGTGCATGGAGTTTGCATGTTTTCTCCATGCTTGGTGGGTTTCCTCCAAGTATTCCCAGTTTCCTCCCACAGTTCAAAGATATGCAGATTAGGCTAATTGGCGTTCCCAAATTGCCTATAGTGTGTGAATACCAATCTGGCATCGAGCCGCCAACCCAACCCCTTAGGTAACTGCCATTGAAATGATGGATATATCTCCAGGGTGGGGACTATCCATTGCCTGATGTGCCGGATGGCACGGGGACAGATGAAAATACCAAACTGATTAGATAAGTGTCATTCCATGAGTGGTGATAATAGATGGTAAAAGCACTCGGACATTTAACTATATGTATCATTCTGCGTCACAGGTGTGCTAACGATCATTAATTATGCTAACTTTCAGTTGAAGGTAGATCAGTAATGAGTAATGCAGTAATGAGGAGAGAACAGCTGCCTGCCAAAACCCTTATTTAAACCCAGTCACGGAAGCACTTTCATCAAGAAAACACATTCGATAATGTTATGTCATCTTCAAAAAAACACTGTCTCCTTAATAATTGTTTCTAAGTCGTCCTGAATCGCCTCTCTGTTGTTTTATTTATGCCTAAGTTAAGCTTCGAAGCTCACTAACGTCTAACACAAGGCTGAATTGCAAATGCCTTTCTAATATCTAATCAAGATCACTACTTGGTGTGTGATACAAAGTCATTGTACACCCTAGTGCATTAAGAGTTCTGATATTCTAAAGAGGAATAAGTGAAATATAAAGAGAAACTTACAAGATTTACAGAACTGTCCACCAACTCCATGTTCCATTTTCCTCACATTTTAGCTATAAAGTACTACCTTCATTCCCGTTAATTACACTAAATGTTGGGTGCTAACTGCCGGTCACCAGATCTGCCAGTCGCCGTTAGTTAGCTCTGCCAGTCACAGAAGGATATGTGTTGGCGGAGCAAAGTAACTGGTTAAATAAACAAAAAAATCATAATCTGTTCATAATAAATTGTGTTTGTCGGACTGTTGTATAAATGCAATATCACACTCAAGCTCGTTCTGATATCCAGTACAACAGAACTCCATCCCATGTGATATTGCTTAATTTTAACATGGCACAACTGGTGTTGGTTTTAAACTACTGGTACAGTTTAGGACCAAAATCCTGAAATGGCTTCATCAAATCACTCAATTTGAATAATATGTTTGGATAATAAATCTGTCCCATGATTCATAAGGGAATTTCTCTGGAATGAAGTTCTGGCTGAAGAAAAGTAATAAGCCCTGCTGTTCTAGTGTGCAGTTCAGCATCAGGTCAAAAGGTGGCAGTCTAATACAATAAAACTATGGTTATAATGTTGAACAAGACACTACTGTACTTTCTGTACATTTTGAGGTAATGTTTTGCTGTAAGGTATATATGATGCACATTATATGACCAAAATGTATTTTCTATGTCTCTTATACATGTAATGACCTTCAGAGTTTTCGGATGGCTTTTTATTTGATTTTTTGAGCAAGACCATGGGGGTGGTGCTCATTCAGTAACAAGAGCATTATTGAGGTTAGGCGTTTATATTAGAAGGGGAGGTCTGAAGTGGAATCAGTGCTCAGGTTTTTCCAAAAGTGTTCAGTGAGGTTGAAGTTAGGACTTTGAACGGGACACTCACATTCTTCCACACAAATCTTGACAATATTATGAGAACCATGAAGGTATGGATTTCTATTTATTTAATGATAGAGACTTCAACACACTAATGCAAGCATCTCTCAAATGCCATCACTCACTCACCATCTCTACCGCTTTATCCTGTGTTCAGGGTCGCGGGGGGTCCTGGAGTCTATCCCAGGAGACTTAGGGCATGAGGTGGGGTACACCCTGGACAGGATGCCAATCAATCGCAGGGCGCACACACTTTTTGTTCTTAAGTAGTTACTGCATTTCATTGGCTCTGAACAATGGCAATAAGATGAATCTAATCTAATCTACATGTCCTCACCATGACACACAACTTGAACCAGGTTAAACAGATGATGTGGTATTCTTTTGGTCATGAGCCTTTCCTTTCCTTCTCCATATTCACACCTTTCCATCATTCTGGTAAAAAACTTGCAGGTTCTCTTGCAAAGACTAAGCTGGTGTTTGGGCTCTTAAGTGTTACCAGTGGTTTGTATTTGGAAGTGGTTAGTGACCGCTGTATTTATTCCCATATTTATACAACCGTGGTAGGACCTCCGGTCAACATTCACACACAACGGGCAATTTGGAAATGCCAATTGGCCTAATCTAAATGATTTTGGAGGAAACCAAAGAACCCAAACGGAACCCACCGAGCACGGGGAGAACATGCAAACTCCATGCACACAGACCTGACATGGAAATCGAACCCAGGACATGGAGGTGCAAGGTGACAGTGCTAACCACTAAGCCATCACGCCGACATTTTAAAGCAAAACATTTGTTTTTACATTCATGAAGACATTTTTTTGATTGTAGAAGTTGACGATGATCCACTTAGCTCCTGTTCTTGTTCTTGACTTGGCTTGATGTTGCAAAGGAGTTTTTCTTCACCAAGAAAAGACATCTGTGAGCCTCTACTCTAGGTGTCTTAGTTGGTTTTTAAGTCCTTTTGGTGTTGCTGAGCTCGTCAGTGCATTCCTCCTTTTGCTCATCTGATTGGATGGACAACTCTTTTGACTTTTTGGAAATTGTGAGTTCCCAAATGCAAACTCAACACTTCGAATCAACTCTACACCATGTGTCATGAAAGAAACTAGCCATCAAATATCTAGCCTCCAATTACGCCAATTAGTCTGTAAAATGAAATCCTGAAAGTCTAAACTTCAATCACAGCTTGACTGCACAATGAGAAAAAGACGTGAAAAATTGTAGTGTGGAAGAGAATTGTATTGCTGTCCAAATAATTATGAACCTGACTGTACTTCATGCACCATTGTTTTTCCACACCTGCTCAGCTCTAATGGGCTGTCAATGGCCCTCCCATTTGTTCTTTCTTAAACACGATGTGTTCAAGTCAAACCGGGACTTTTGTTTGTGCAGAATCATAGAACATGAGAGTAAAAACTCACTTAATCCCCTGCACTAATGGACTTCACTGTGCAGTGCTTTCACTAATTCTTGGATACCATCAAGGCTGAAAGTTATCTCAGTACGCCAGGGCCATGATTTGACTGCCTACCTCACGTCTGAAACACTGGCCGCCCAGGAAGTGGATGGTTGTAACTACACATTTGGGATACTTGTATATGTGTGTTTTCTTGGAACCAAGCCCAAACGCTTTGAAAAACAGATCTTAGAAATTATTATTTCTTCATTATTATCATAAAATTCCATTATTATTATTATTATTATTATTATTGTTTTTATTATTTATTTAGTTTCGCCCACTTGCAATAATGATTGACATGGGCGTGATGTACTGTAAAAGCTTCTGTCAAACTCCTTTCATATGGACTCTTGAGACTTGATTAAGTTGAAGAGGGCGGTAATTTTGTTTCCTCCTCTCTCACATGGTGGTTCATTAGCGAGTCTGTCTGGAGACTGTGAGATCGATCAGGAGAGCCTCAGTGCCTCACACTAACTATAGATATTCTGCCATGCGTGCCAGCAGCTCCTTCCCTCAGGACTTCTTCACAGTCTGTCACTAAAAGCTCAGCATGGACACGAGAATGATGAAAACGAGGCCCTAAACACCCAAAACGCACATTAAAAAGTCACCGAGTTGACTGATTTCTCCCTGGATTGATTAGTTCTGCATCACTAAGTACCGTGTGTATTAAATCACTTAAAAAGGCCTGCAGTTTTAGTTAGAGGTCTAGTGTAAATACGTGAGATTTTTGTTGTTCTTGTATTTCACTGGTAGATTTCTTTTGTCAAAGTACAGTATGAAAGTGCTACTTTACAGTTTTTCTCGATTGCGAAAACACTAAACCCTATTGTCTGAACCAAATTCTCAATTGCCTGAACCCACTTATTGAATCAGTCACTCTTTTGGCAAAACCATAAGCACTTTTCACCTGTTTAGACACATCTTGTCAACACATTGTCATTGTGATGCACCTGTGTTGCATAATGGTGAGCACAGGTGGCAAAAGTCAAACAAAATTGATAACACTTGTGGCTAATGATGTGAGGGTACATATAAGCCGGAGCACTGGTTTGTGAGGCACTACAATGGATAGAAATCTAAGAAGAGGAGTTCGTGTGAGAGGTGGTCGAGCTGGTCAAGGTGGTCGAGGTGGACAGCGAGGACAAAGAACAGTAATATCAGATGAAATCAGAGCTACTGTGATTGACCAGGTTCTTGTCCATGGTATGACAATGAAGGAGGCCGGACTAAGGGTACAACCAAACATCAGTAGATTCACTGCGTCCACCATAATCCGAAGATTTAGAGAAGAGAACAGGTAGTTACCTTTTTTGACATTATAGTATGTAAATGTTGACTACAATTACATATGTACAATGACTGCACTATATACTGTACCACAGTAAAGATGTTTCAGTACATCACTGTGCCAGTGTACTGTAGTATTGTAATGGAGGGTTAGTCTGACTGTTTGTAGGCCCATGTATGTATTTTTGTAAGTGCATGTTCTATTTTTGTAGAATTGAAAGACTGCCACATGTGGGTGGCAGGACATCTATGTTCTCTCCACACCAAGAGACCCTAATTGTCGACATGGTCCGTGAGAACAACACCATTAAACTGTGTGAAATTCAGCTCAGGATCATTGAGGACCGTGTGCATTTTGAGGGTATCAACAGTGTCAGCATCTCTACTGTTGACCGTGTCCTCAAGCGCAACAGACTGCGCATGAACAGCTGTACAATGTGCCCTTTGAACGCAACTCTGATAGAGTCAAAGAGCAAAGATTCCAGTATGTACAGGTTGGTATATATCCAGACACATAAATGTTGGTTACTGTAAGTAGTGATTTACTGTAGTTGGCCTACATCACTTACAAAAATATATATCTATTTCTACAGAGAGTTTTTGAACTGGATACAATGGAAAAACTCTATGAATACATCTACATGGATGAAGCTGGGTTTAATCTCACCAAAAGGAGAAGGAGGCAGCGTGGTGGCAATGTCACATTGTGTACTGCCATCAGCAATGTCCACCATCAGGCCAACCTAGGGCCCTACAATACTCACCAGCTCCTCATTTTCCTCAATCACATGCGAGATGCTCTGCTAGGGCAGCAGGATGAGCAGCCCATCTATGTTGTTGTTTGGGACAATGTGAGTTTTCACAGAAGCCTCCAAGTTAGAGAGTGGTTCAATATAAACCAAGGTTTTATCAATCTTTGCCTTCCACCGTACTCCCCTTTCCTGAACCCCATTGAAGAATTCTTCTCCTATGGCAGTGGAAGGTATATGAACGCCAACCTTACACCAGGGTAAATCTCCTGCAAGTCATGGAACTGGCCTGTGGTGACATGGGTGTGGAGGCAGGTCAAGCCTGGATACGGCATGCCAGGGTTTTTTCCCCCCATTGCCTGGCCAGAGAAAATGTGGCCTGTGATGTAGATGAAGTCCTGTGGCCTGACCCAGTATGGAGAAATGATGCTGTGGCGGAGTAATGCACTTCTTTTCTTTGTACTTAATTTGTATATTTTTGTGCTTTATTTCTACGTACAAGTGCTACATGTAAATGCACAGGATTTCTGTTTTTTTGCAAATTCTTTTTTCTATGTACAAGTGTTAAAAATGCCCAGGTATTTTGTTTTGCAACATGCATTTAGCCTAAATAAACATTTATTTCTACCGTTTCATGTCCGTTTAGTGACTACTCAGTAGGGTATTTAATTTAGATTGACTTGAGGCATGATTTGACAGCATGGGTTGGGGTGAAAGTTTGGTTTTGCAAGAAGAGTCAGAGGTTTTGTGAATGTAGCTTGAAAATTGGGTTTTGTGTTCACAGTTTAGGGAAAAGGAGAGCAGCTTTCCAGGAATGTGTCTTAGCAATCGAGAAAAACTGTAAAAGCTATTGAAGCCAGAGTTTAAAATGAAAATACAAATTTATATGATTTTCTTTTCATTGTTAGGTATTAATGCATTAATGCTACAGTTTCTGCAGTTTGTGTGCATCCACTCCTGCTACATTGAAAAGGAGTTAGAAAGGTGACAAAGAGGAATAAAAGATGATGAGAGAACAGGAGAGAGAGAGAGAGAGAGAGAAGCAGAAAGTCAGAAGACAGAAAACAGCAAGAAAGGAGTAAGAGGGATTGAGAAGGAGAGATGGAGGTGAAAAGGTGGAGAAAGAAAGCATGATAAAATGAGAGATGAGAAAGAAAGAGAGACGAGAAAGAGAGGGGTAAAGAAAAAAGAAAAATGGAAAGATGAGAGAGAAAGAGAGGCAGAGAAAGAAAAAGAAAGAAATGAAGGAAAGAAGAAAGAAATGGAGAGATGAGAAAAGAAAGAAAGAAAGAAAGAAAGAAAGAAAGAAGGAAAGAAAGAAACTAAAGAAACAAAGAAAGAAAGAAATGGAGAGATGAGAGGGAAAGAGAGACAGAGAAAGAAAGAAAGAAAGAAAGAAAGAAAGAGAAAAAGAAAAAAAGAAATGGAGAGATGAGAAAGGAAAAGAAAGAAAGAAAGAAATAGAGAGATGAAATAGGAAAAGAAAGAAAGAAAGAAAAAAGAAAAAAGAAATGGAGAGATGAGAAAGGAAAAGAAAGAAAGAAAGAAAAAAGAAAGAAAGAAAGAAAAAATGGAGAGATGAGAGAGAAAGAGAGACAGGGAAAGAAAGAAAGAAAGAAAGAAAGAAGAAAGGAAAGAAATGGAGAAATGAGAAAGAAAGAAAGAAAGAAAGAAAGAAAGGAAGGAAGGAAGAAAGAAACTAAAGAAATGAAGAAATGGAGAGATGAGAGCAAAGGAGAGACAGGGAAAGAAAGGAAGGAAGGAAAGAAGGAAAGAAAGAAAGAAATGGAGAGATGAGAAAGAAAAAGAAAGAAACTAAAGAAAGACAGAAGGAAAAAAGGAAGGAAAGAGAAATGGAGAGATGAGTAAGAAAATTTTTTATCTGTTTTCACTCAGTTTTAACTCTGCGTCAAACAAATAAACACACATTTTATTCAGTGCTATTTCCTTTCAGAAAACAAGTCTCCGTTCTACGTACTCTCCTAGAAGTAACAACCCAATTAGCGGCTGCTGCTAAATAATGAATAATTGATGACATAATTTATAATTGCTTTGTGCCATAGAAGAGCGGGAGCTCTCGTGAGATTACTTCAGGCCGCGGTCGAGGTCTTTGGGACAATAATGTAGGAGCAAAGTCAATACCTGATAAAGCTGAGTAATGTGTGTGTCTGCTGGTCAGGTCTGAGCAATAGAAGAGTTAAGCAAGCGTGACACTCTTCCAGCCAATTCTTAATGACGCTTTATACAGGATTACAAACTGACAGTCTTTGTTGTAGCTAAGGGGTTTAAAAGACATGAAATCAGAAAGCTCCTATGCTTAGTGCTTTCTTAGCATCCAGGCATACACTGTACAGTACGAGAAAAAGCTGGTGTTTGAGGACAACTTGCACTGCGCTAGGGGAGAAATGCAATATCACCTGTCTCATCTAGACATTGGAAATTAAAGACGGAAAAACACTGGGAAAGATCTCAGAGGTTAAAAATCCAGTGATGTTAGCATTGTGTGTGAGATCAGCTCCTCAACCATAAATAATAATAATAATAATAATAATAATAATAATACACCTTGTATTTGTATTTGAATTTGGATGGAAATCAACCGATTTCAAGTTTTTATCTTATCAAGTTTGTCATGCTTTTTTTATTCTGCAATTGTTAGTTATTATCTCACATCTATCAAATTTTGCAATTATGTGTTATTCCGCCTTCACAATACCGCTAGCTCAAACTAAAAGAACTAAACTAGCAACTGAAGCAACACCAGATTATAACACTGCCTCCAGAGGCTTGTACTGTGGAAACTATGCATGACGGGTGCATCGCTTCATGTGCTTCCTGTCTTCATGTGCTTGATGCACCCATCGCTCTGGAATAGGATCAATCCGAACTCATCAAACCACATGACCATTTTCCATTGCTCTCAATCTTTATTCAAGCCTTTTTTTCTAATTAGTCTCAGTAACATATGGTTTTCTCATGGCCACCGCAGCTGTTTAGCTCCAATCCTGTGAGTTCTCATCACTTTGTATTGTGTATGGAAATGCTCTTAATTTCAATACTAAATATAGCTAACTGTTTATTTTTTACCATGCGACTTCACCAAGTGTTTAAGTGATCTCTTTTCAAGTCACATTTCTTTCACAAAGTTGACAATTTCTTTCTAGGTTTTGATTAGATGTTGAAGAGTTCTTAACCCAGTTCCAGCTATTTAAAATCTCCCTAGTTGTTTTCTTTGCCTGATGGAAAGCACGATAATTTGACCCTTCTGTAACTTCTGTAAACTGGCGACAGTTTTTTTGGCTACTGTAAGTAGTGTACAATGTGTCCCTATTCTATACATTTTAATCCATCACCATATTCAACCAAAGCCTATGGTTTGATTTGAAATTGTCATAACATTTGCATATTAATAGCGAATACTATTTAGTAGCAAAACACCCATTTAGGAATGTTTTTCCGCTTTTCTGAAAGCTAAAGTATCCTAAATGCAAGTCTATCAAAACATATTCCTTGGCCATTTTAATCCTCTTATTGTCTTTATGTTAGAAACTATTGGCTTAATTATTATTATTATTATTTTATTATATATTTATTTTATTTTTATTTTATTATTATTTTTATTACATTTTGCCTTTCCTAATTAAGCTTCAAAATCATTGTAGAAAAAAGATGCTCCTTAGATGTGTGTGTGCTTGACCCTGAGAGTCCTGCACTAGTATTTCAGTCACTGAAATGTGTCAAGAGTGTCAGAGTGGAACTGGTCATCAAATACGATAAACATAATCAAACCCTAATAATAATGGCGAGAGCCAGCCATCTGGAAGAGACAGAGAGAGAGAGAGACAAAGAGAGACAGTAAACAAACCAAGCTGAAGTCAGAGAGATTTAATATAACTGTACAAGAGGAAAACTTTATTCTCATTGGGAATTCGTATCATTACCCAGTTGTCAAGATGGTTAGATAGCTAAGACTCCTGACTGCATATTATGCGGTTTGATATGCGGCATTAACTTCACTATGAACGTGTGTTGTCTTGGCAGTCATAACCATGGGATTAGTCCACGCAGTTATGGACAGTGTCACGAAAGCTTCTCCCTCAAGTAGCATTTACCAGAGAGAGTGAAATCCACAATCATGTGTCCTTCAGCTTTTAATACTGTAAAAACAATTATATACAGTGTATAAGGTGTTAATCTATAGTATCTAACTATACTATTTAAGTTCTACACTGGACACAGGTTCACTAAAACATGACAAGACCAAGTTCAGTTTCAGTAAACCTGTGCACACTTGAGCCTCAGATCCCTGTTCCTGTCTGGTAGGACAGAGGTTTGCTCTTCTGCTTCTGTCCTTGTGTATTCTGATGTATGCTTTTCTGCTGACCTCAGTTATAACGAGTGGTTATTTGAGTCACCGCAGCGTTCCCGTCAAACTCAGACCAGTCTGGCCAACAGGAACACTGAATGTTTTTTCACACCATTCTGTATAAACACTAGTCACTGTTGTGTGTCATAATCCCAAGAGATCTGCTGTTTCTGAAAATCTCAAACCAGCTCGTCTGGCAAACAGTAACTATGCCAAGTGAGTGACATCACATTTTCCCTATTCTGATGTTTAATGTGAATATTAACTGAGACCTGTGTTTGCAGGATTTCATGTACTGCCACGTGATTGTCTGATTAGATAACTGCACAAATTACTGAACCTTTTAAAGTGTCTGGTGGGAGAAAAAAAAGCCATTTGGAAATTGGTATAGTTCAGTGCAAAAGTCTTGAGTCACCCCTAATTTCTTCATACTTTGCTTTTAAAGAGCCAGACTTTCTATGTATTTAGTTTTGAGGAATGGTTCTCCTGGTGTCCTGAGGGCTCTCATTTTCAGGCCAGTTCCTGTACCCGGCCAGTTTCAGAGGAATGTTTTTAATATGTTCAACCACATAGTGACCTATAAATCTTTCACTCACTCACTCATCGTCTATACTGCTTTATCCTGTATTCAGGGTCACGGGGAGCCTGGAGCCTATCCCAGGAGACTTAGGGCACAACCCCCTGGACAGGGTGCCAGTCCATCGCAGGGCACACACAAATAAACTCACTTACACACTCATTCACACACTATGGGCAATTTAGGAACACCAATTATCCTAATCTGCAGGTCTTTGGATGGAGAGAGGAAACTGGAGAACCCGGAGGAAACCCACCAAGCATGGGGAGAACATGCAAACTCCATGCACACAGAGACGGGAATCAAACCTGGACCCTGGAGGTGCAAGGCGACAGTGCTAACCACTACACAACCGTGCAACCCAGTCTTAATCATTAGAGATCATTAGAGATTAATAAATATCATTTAATTAAAGTGGATTTAGGAGTTCATAGTTATATTTTGTCCCCTAGTGTGATGAAAGAGACTAGATATTTTTCAAATGTTTGATTCAATTACAAGGCAATTTCCTACGCTAGATGGTTTGTAAATATTCATTTGGTGTCCTGAAAATCATCAGACCAGTCCCAGAACATGACCTTTATGTTTGACACTGTAGCTGTAAAAGCTTGAGATCTGTTTTTCTATAGGACATTTGGTAAAATATTGCACAAAAAAATGTATTTGTTGATATGTTTTGCTTAACTGAGGAGTGGTGATGTGCCCCAGCTGAATATGTAATATTCCATGTTGTCTTTTCCCCCCCAGCAAATTATGCGCACAGCCAATAAGTACAACCTGGGGCTGGATCTGCGGACAGCGGCTTACGTCAACGCCATCGAGAAAGTCTTTAAAGTGTACAACGAGGCTGGCCTCACTTTCACATAGACACCTGACTGGATCTGTCTGCATGTCCGTCCATCCATCTATGCAGACACACTACATCTTCACTGCCTCCTCCCCAGCCATTATTCTTCAGTTTACATTTAGCATATTCATATATACTGTTTGTATGTATTGTGTATGGCATGTGCACTGTAACATATGGCAAGTTTTTTCTTCCATCACAGCTTTTATCCGCTCCATAGCATCGCTATTCTTCCAACACATGGTCATTTCCATCTCCTCTGAGAGTAATATCTTAATCCTAAACTGTCTAAGAATGATGGTATTTATACTGTATAATGGACATGATGGTAATCTATGTGATTTCCTGTGCAGGGAAGGGTAAACTCCATCTCTACAACACGTCATATGCAAGGATCCGTCCAGCCTTAATATTTCACAGCAGTCTATAATATACAAGCACCTTTTTTTAAAGGCATTTTTCTCTAAAAACCAAAGGTCGATAATGAAGGCAATGCATGGACAATGATCTCAGGCTTTTATATTTTAACAAATTGCACAGATGCATATTTATCTGTTCTTGTACTCGGCTTATGCTTTTATTATTAAAAATATCTATTATGGTATTTTTTCCTAATTATGCAATATATTAGGCTCTAATATGTCTAATATGAAACTGTTAATATCTGTCGCCCATTGCTTTCATGGTGAATGGTATGAACCATGTCTTAATGGTAAAAAAAAAAACCAGAATGTATCATCTAGTATGTATACAAAAGTGATTGTGATTTGGGAACAAATGGTTTATTGTCTTAAACATGTAAAGCAGTAAATATGAAGCGACTTTGAATCTGTATGGGAGGAGAATTTATATGGCTTTGTTTAAGATAAAATATATTGAAAATGTATACACATTTGTCATAGTTTTTATTCTTTACTTACACACGTAGTGAAGAGAAAGTGCTTAACCTAATAGCTTTGGTCTGTCAAATATGAGCATTCACAGATTGCTTGTCTATGAAGTTAGAGGCCTGTAGCACAAGTAGATTCTATTATTTCTACTAATTCACCAACACACCAACCTGGATGTGCCAACCTTTATATATATATATATATATAAAATCACCCACTCATCATCTATGCAACTTTATCCTGTACACATGGTCACGGGGGGCCTGTAGCCTACCTACCCTAGGGGCATGAGATGGGGTACACCCTGGACAGAGTGCCAATCCATTGCAGGGCACACACCCATACACACATTCACATTACACACTATAGGTAATACGAGAACGCCAATTAGTCTAATCTGCATATCTTTGCATATCTGTGGATGAAACTCACAAAGCGTGGTGAAAACACTAAAACCCCATGCACACAGGCAGGAATTGACACAGACACTGGAGGTGCGAAGCCACTGTGTTAACCACTAAGCCACCGTGCCGCCTCATATATAGTGTGTTAGAGCTACTGTAATAGTACGCCATT
The DNA here is from genome assembly GCA_030014305.1 of Clarias laeviceps. NCBI lineage: Eukaryota > Metazoa > Chordata > Actinopteri > Siluriformes > Clariidae > Clarias > Clarias laeviceps. The sequence continues at coordinate 6,739,086 of JAQMYJ010000017.1, forward strand.
ATGTTTAATATGACAGTGTTTATGGATGCAGTGAGAGAGGACATGAAGTTAGTTGGTGTGAGAGAAGAGGATGCAGAGGACAGGGTTAGATGGA
>JAQMYJ010000017.1:6762510-6774868 GCA_030014305.1 Clarias laeviceps
AATACTCATCAAGGTCTATTAATTTGAACTAATTGTAATTATTTAAGTTAACAGTACTCAATATGTTTAATTACTTTCAGCATTAGGGTTTACAGTGTACAGCACATGCAGACCCGCTTCTCGAGATGACCCCTGACCTCCAGGTGCAGCGTTCCACAAAACCTCATTTCACACCTTCACACTTTATTGAGAATTAAAACCAGACTAGAAACCCCTTAACCAATCACACATTCGGAAATAGATTTTATAATTGATTCCATGCTACAAAGTAATATCCTGCCATTCTCTGAGGAATTTTGCAAATTGGTATAAAAACCCCAACACTGGCAACATTAATTATCATGTCTGCGGTTTCTCCTTCCTGCACTCTCTGCATTAATAACTCTATAAAGCTAATCAGGGAAGTGAGCGTGCTACCCCATGATTGCATACCATATATAAAGATGAGCAAGTCGACCGAACAGCAACTTTTCTCTAGTAAAAAATATATATTTTTTAAAATCCTTTGTCACTCTAAATAGATCGGTATTATATCCCCATGTACAGTACATGCCACCACTGTGAAGATACTCTGTAATGAATAATGTGCATATTGCCCTACAATAAACTTGTGCCCCACTCAAAGGTTCTTTCTCATGGGGTTCCTTGGATAGGGAACCTGATTCCCGGATCCTCAATAATCCACTGGATGATGCAGTTAACTAGGGTTGCACTGCAAAATGAGATAAATCCATTCTGGCAACTTCAAGAAAAACAAAGGTTTGCAAATATGTGAGGCATACTGCAAACTGACTGAGAATATTTTATGCATTTTTTTCCTAAGTCCTAAGGGTCTTAAAAAACCTGCATGCCGAAATTTTGTGCGATTTTGCAAAAATGCTTTAACTCACAAAAGACAAATCAGCCTGCGGTTTTGTTTGTCGTGCTTTAAATATGCAATTTAGTATCAATCATTTCTTGGTTGAATTTTACACAAAACTTTCTTGATTACAAAGATTGCTTAAGATTATTGAAAACAAACAAACAAACAAACAAAAAACACTGCAATTTACAGCATCGTCAGCCTCTCCCAACACCAGTTTCAGTTTCATTTCAGTAGCTGAAGCGCATATAGAAGTCCATGAATGCTGGGGAAACTGCTATGGCAGAAGCATATTGTAAGGCTACGGAGGCACTTCTGCCAAATGCCATAAATGTAAAAATTGTATATTATTCTGCCACTTCTTTGGTTTGCGTCCTTAGTTTCTTTCACTTTTGCTTTTTTTCCCACTTTTAGTTTTCCTTTGGCACTGCAGTCAGGTTCACCTGTGGCTGCATTCAGCCACGTCTTTCTATCCTTTAAACACAGAACCCAAAGTTTGCGATATACCATGCTGTACAAAAGTATTAGGCACCGTAATATCTTTAATATAAATGTTGTTACATATGTTTATCATGTCTGTATTAGTATGGACAAGTTGTTTTACTTACAGTACTGTGCAAAAGTCCTGGGAACAAAATGGCATAAGCAAAGACGCTTTTAAAAACATTTCTATATAAAAGAAACTTCTATAAAGAGCACTGAAGAGTAATAAACTAAACACAGAAACTCTTTGCTTGAAAAAATCTGTGGTGTTAGATACAGATTCGTGCAGGGTTTTTTTTTTTTTTTTATGAAACAGCTGGTAGGTTTCACTGAGCATGCTGGGAAATACTGTATGCCAGAGTTCTTCTGGTAACTTTGTCACACTCATTCTATATTCTTGCAAAACCCAGATTTTTTTTTTATCTGAAAACTGGTCTGTTATATACAGTATGTATATATGTAACATGCTGCTTTCTTTACAGGCATGCAAATATTCTTCTGTAATGTTATTTATTTATTAGTTTTTAAGGTATATTTGGAAATAGTGAATGGTTTTGTACATAATAATGCAGACATGATAAACATATATAGCAATATTTGTGCTATAGACAACACAATGCCTAAGAATTTCGTACACTACTGTACAAAAGATTTATTATACAAAATTGCCTTAATGGTTCGGAGATGTAATAGTATTTGTTTAGTTATCTGAGCAAAATATTAAGTGTTATCACAGGACATTGTCTTCGCTGTTAGCTTTTTAGCTTTTCCTTAAATTAATGTTTTGCTGCCTTAGTTTTTATTAGTTAATGTTAACTACCAAGACAGCAGAATGGAGCAGAGCATCTTTACAGTGTGCTCTTGCAGTATCATACCCATGTCCATTACCTCATTATACCATCAACAACAAATCCGAGTCACATATTTTTCAAATGATCTGATTTGAGCAGTGTAAACGTGGCCTAAATACACTTTTTCCTGGCTTCAACATTCTCCAAAACACATTTACTTCATTTATGGCAGCCACTGTTTTCTGCAGCTGATGCTTTCAGTTCACTCATCACATGACAGAAAGTAGCGATGCAACCGGCTCTTTATGCATGTGTTGCATTTTGCTATCACACAAATATGCACAAGTAAAATGTTAAAAAAACAGATACTGTATGCAGTGGCTTCTTTTTCAAATAAGAAGCTTTCTATGGACAACTTATATATAATAATTTGCCACATTATGACATTTATCGGTTGTTGTTTTTTTTCCCAGTTAAACTCATCCAGTGATTAATTTATTTTAACCGACAAGACCCTCAAAGGTTTTAGTTGAGTCTTTGTAAGCCTTAAACAGTGCTTTTATATTTTGTTGTTGTAAGGTCAAGTCATTTACATTATCGATGCTTCACCTTTATTCCTCAACGCCTCTGTTTGCCTCTGGGGAAAAATAGACTTTTGTTCTGGTGACTGTATGAGACGCTCAGAAAGACGGGGTTGAATGTGGGTTCTGTATTGATTTGCATTGCAGAAATGAAAGGTATGGCAGCAAATGTGTGGGTGTGTGCATATGAGAGAGAGAGAGACAGAGAGACAGAGAGAGCGCGAGAAAGAGAGATTTTGACCCTGAGTGTGCCTTAAGTGTGATTTATACAGACTTTAATGACCAGAGAGAGACAGAGTGAGAGAGAATAGGATAGACAAGGTCTTCCAGAAGCACCTGAAGCTTGTTATTAGCATTACGAAAGACTATTGCATTTGATTGAAATCCTAGCGTGCATTCATGAGATAGGGATACATAACAATAGATCTGCTGACTGCTTGTGACATGATGAAATGCCCATCTTAGTTCTCACAGTGAGTGGCACCACTGGATTTGGAGAGTAGGTTCAGTTTTGAAAAGAGAGAGAGAAAGGAGATGGATCTGTATAGGCAGGTGGTCTTCTGCATTGGCTGTGAACACACTAATGAACATATAGACATATGAAATATTCATGCTCTTTTCTCTGAGGTATAATGTTTCTAAAATAGATTGTGTGTGTGTGTGGGGGGAGGGGGGGGTAAAGTGTCATAATCTTTACTTTACAAGATCTTCTGCATGTGTGTGTATGTGTTTGTTGTGTGTTTAAAAACCTAAAGGAGCCAGATGCTGAGGTTGTTTTAAATGATGCTTAGGGCTCCGGCATTAAAGAAAAACGTTTGGGGGGGGGGGGGGGTAAAAAACATATTTTTTTATCTTTTGAAAAAATAAATGTTAAAAAAAAACACTTATAAATGTTTAAAATACGGTAAAATTTATTGTTAATATTTCCTAAGCCTAGAATAAACAAAATATAAGATTATGAAACTTATCTTATAACTTATGAAGCTTTAAACAGAAAGAAAGGTTCTTCATCACTTTTAAGCAAACTGATACTTACAGTAACTCTGATTATTTTACCTGTCTCAGACTTTTCAGCAGTTCGCTAGCCTCCTCCTGTCTCCCCTCCTTCGCCTTCAGGAGCACGTCCTGAATCATTCCAACGCGGCGGCGGTATGGCGCAGACACCCCTGGACTCTCTGGCCGCACACTGGAGGATGCACGGAGCAGGACAGAGGCCTGAGCTCGTCTCCAAACCCCCTGGAGCGATCCAGAGCCCGCCTCGGGGCCTTTGGACTGCCTAGCCCCCATCCTGCAGTGCTGAATTCTCAGGTGTCGTTATACACATCACGAGTCCTTTTGCTGATTAAACTACTGTTAATACAAATCAGTTGGGATTGACTTGTACTGAATGTGTAAGTGAAAAAAAAAAAAGAAAGCTACCTAGAAATGCAATTGCAATTCACAATGTAGTAAATAAAATACCATTAAAATATGCTAAAAGTGTAAAAAGTAGTTTAAAAAGAACTCTACCAACTTGAAAGATGCGTTTGAAAAGAATCGATTTGCTGTACTCACTTAAAATTAGTCATTTAAACATAATACTGTAGATTTACTTCACTTAAAACAATATATATATTTAAAAATAATCGATTCATTAAACTCATTTACAAAGAGTAGCTTTAAAAAAGGAACTTATTTGTTTTACTCGATTCGATCTCCTTAATGAACTAGTCAAAACAGTAGTTTAGAAAGTTTTATTTCTGAGTCGAATAGCTGTACACGCTTAAAAGAGTCGTGTAAAACTAATCAAAACTACTTGTTTAAAACTGTAGTTTCAAAAGAATTGGTGCACTCTACTAACTACAGTTACTACAGTTTCAAATGAGTCTAAACCACAGACGTACTGATAACAATAATTTCAAAAGAGTCGAATAAAATTATTTTTTTTAAAAGCTTATCATCACCAATTTGATCTGCTCATTAAAATGACTGATTTAAACATATTAAACAGATTAGATAATAGAAATCTATTCACTTTACTAACTTTTAAACATTTTAAAACTTTAAAAAAAAATTTTTTCGTTATACTCATTTACAAAAAGTAGATGAATCAGTAGTTAAAAAGAACTGATGTACTCACAAAACGCAGCCTTAAAAAGAATCAATTCAAAGCAGTCGTTTTCGACTCGAATAACTGCTCGCTTAAAATAATTGTGTGAAACTAATCGACTAATCAAAGCTACTCATTCTTTCAAAATAATCTTAAACAGGAGAAACTCAGAGAGTCTTTTCAATTGAGTTGATTTTACACACGCACTTAAAAGAATCGTTTCAAAAGAGTCGAATGAAATCATAAAAAAAGTTTCTAAATCATTGTGTCCAAAAAAAACTGTCAACATCACCGATTTGCTCTACTCACTTAAAACGAGTATATTTTAAAAGAATGTACTCGCTTAAAAGAGTCGCATGAAATGAACCGTCTAATTAAAAACTACTCATTCATTCAACAAATCGGTGCACTCTACTAACATAGAGGAGTCGTTTCAAATGAGTCGAATCTACACATGTACTGAAAAATAATAGTTTCCAAAGAGTCGAATGAAATCATTAAAATAAAGTGTCAAAATCAGTGATTAGTTCAACTTAAAAAAAAAAGTCGTTTCAGAAGAGTCGATTCGTTTGACTCAGTTAAACGAGCATTTGTAAAAAGAATCGATTAGTCATACTTGCTTTAAAAACGAACCCGATTCTCTCCTGATTAGTCGAAGCGTCGTGGCTGTTCGCAGATGTACAGGGATCCTTTAATTTCTAATGTGACTCCAGAAAATGTCAATTCCATTAAAATACTGAGTTTTGATAATGATGATGAAAGTCTTTATTCTGGAAGGTTTCTAAAGTGATGAGTTGTTAAAAAAGAGGCAAAGACAAAAAAAAAAAAAAAAAGTAAAACAACAACACTGGACCCTGGATTGAGCGATGAGTTCAAACAGATTTCAATTCAGTTTATCTGTTACTTCCCTTAAACGAGTCAGTTGACGGTAAGGACGAGTTGAGTGAGAATTAAAGCCAAGGCAGAAATCCTGATGTGAAACGTGATATTCACGCGCGCGCACCGGCGGCAGAGCTCGGAGCCAAACAGCAACTTTTACTTCCAAACAACAACAACATCAGAAGAATTCATTTCCGACGGAAATAAAACACGACTTTCCCCGCAGGCGTCCGAGTTCACACACGCTGAAAAACAAGCAGCTCCGCGAGCGTTTCGGTGCTGTTTACATCTGATACACGGTTTAACGCCGAGAGCGCGCGCAGCTGGTGTTCTGTGTCTCGCGCTTTCTCTGTAACTCTCTCCCTGTCATGTCAGTTAACCCCCTCACACCGAGCTGCACGCGCCTCACTCACAAACTGGGCGCGTGCATGCACAGTAATACACACCAATATAATATACACGTCTTTACACACCTTATACAGTATATATACTTTTATATCGGACTTTTCAGCTTGTAGATTGATAATGCCATGATTTACATTTTCACTTTTTTTTTTACATCCAAATAATTCTCATTCATGATTTTTTTTTTTAGATCTGATTTATTTTTCATGTGATTCTTTTTTCTTAGTTATTTATATTATTCATATTATTTTAATTATTAATTCGTATTCTTATTTTTACCTGTGATTTTTCTACATTACTATTTTTTCAAGTGATTTTTTTACACCTGATTTCTTTTTTGCATTTTTTTTGTGTATAATTCATTTTCATCAGATTTTTATACCTGATTCAGTTTCAAATGTGATTTTTACACTTTACATTTAATTTTTTTACACAATTAATTTTTTTCACACAATTTTTTTTACATGATCTTTTTACACCTAATTCCTCTTGTGTGAATTTTTTTGTGCATAATTTATTTTTCACGTGATTCTTACACTTAATTATTTTCACTTAAAATCTTTTTTGTGCATGTGATTCTTACACCTGCTCCAATTTCAAATGCAATTCTTACACAGTAAATTTTTTTACAATATTTTTTTTACACTTGATTCCTTTTGTGAATGATTTTTTAAAATATATAATTTAGTTTTCCTGTGATTCTTACATTTGCTTCAGTTTCAAATGAAATTCTTACACTTAATTATTTTTACATGTGAATTTTTATACTACTCATTTCTTTTCCACATGTTTTTTTACACCTGATTTCTTTTGTGCATGACTTTTTGTGCATAATTTTTTTTCACATTATTCTTACACCTCCTTCAGGTTCAAATACAATTTTTAAACGTGTTTTTACATGTGAATGTAAAACACAATTTTTAAAAAGATTTTATTTATTATTCTTTACCTGATTAATTTCTTAGGTTTGGATTTTATACCTGATTTATTAATCGCTTGTAAGTTCACACCTGATTAATTTTTACATGATACATGATATTTACTCATTTGTTTAATTTTTTTACATGTAGCACCAAATTTATCGTGTGAGTTTTTTAAGAAATGCAATTTTTATGCATGATTCTTACGTCTCGTTTATTTTCATGTTTCATGTTTATGTTTACACTTGATTAATTTTTCACATATGATTTTTACAATTCATTCATACAGTAGGTGTAATCCGATTTATTTTTCACGATTTTTTTACGCCTGATAAATTTTTCAAGTGATTGTTACACCTGATTCATACTTACTCCTTTGATTCATTTCTTCACATGTAACTTTACAACAGAATTTTTTTTTACATGTAACTTTACACTTGATTAGTTGCCTGTTTTTTAGAAACACAATTTTCACACAGGATTGTTATATCTTGTTAATTTTCATGTGATATTTTTACATTTATTAATTTTTTAAATGATTTTTATAATTAATTTATTTTTTACTTGTAATTCTTACACATGATTTGATTTTTATCATGGTTTTTTAAACTAGATTTTTTTTTTTTGCATAAATTTTTCATGTGATTCTTATGCCTGATTTGTAACTACCTAATGTGATTCAGATGTGTTTAATTTCAGGAACACAGTTTTTTTTGCTTTTCACATGTTAATTTTTCATATGGTACCTGTGCTTTTATTTATTACGTTTTATTCACATGGTTTCACACATTTACTTCAGTTTACATTACCTAAACATTTGAAAATCATACAATCTTCTGAAATGTGTGATTTGACTACAACAGTGGACATATACTCACATGCCTATTATTCGGTTCAAAAAGCATAATAGCTATAACACTGTTTCTGGAACTGAGGTTGTTAGTTTCCCACTCCTCCCTCAGTGCAGAGGTTCATCTACACTCCCATATCATGTTTTGACCACAACCTTCTCATCCACCATTTTAAATTTCTGCTTCTTTCACCTTTTACAGCCCAGCCGATGGAAGTTTTTTTTCCGAAGCAGGCTGCTTCTTGGGAAACGTCAAGTACTATTCTTCATTTTTTACGACATCCAGGATATTCTGACCTTAAATTCTTGCTGTCAGTCCTGAGCAGCTTTACAATTACCCAATGGAGTTCAGCGAGTTCCAAGCTGCCTTGACTAGACCTGAATTTAATTAGGTGTGTGCAATGAATGTTTGCTTTAAACTTTATAATTTTCCTTGTGTACACCTTGTGATCTTTGCACCTCTTCCTTGAAACTGGACCTTTGTTCTTCTATTGTTTTATGATAGTCATATTCATAGCCATGGTTTATATTCAAGTCAAAACAGCTTGGGAAAACTATATCTAGCATAGACTTAAAAATTTGTGAGAAAATCCAAAGAATTGGTGATATACCTTTCTAGGTTAAATATACCTTTCAGTCCTAATGCTGGTGCTGGTGTAAATGGTTTTTAAGTTGAGTCTGACGATGTTCTTTTTGATATTGTAGACGAAAGCAAGCCAAGACATCTAATTACACAGTGATTACAAAATACAACAAGCTTAATGTTTAACACTTTTTTCATTTTGAAGAAGGCACACAGAGCCTTCTACGTCTGTCAGTTACTTGGATGTGTAATTTCTTTGTCTTTTGTCTCCACCTGTTGACCAACCATAAATACATTTAACCCAGTTTAATGTGCAGTTTCCTCACATACACTATACATGCTAGTGTTTGTTTGCCTGTGTGCCAGGCCATAGAGATAAGAAACGCATAAAAACAAAAGTATGACACACACATTCATAACCACACACACACACACAAACACATTCATGCACTCATTCTCATTCACTTCTTTTATGTAGAAAAACTACATTACACACACTTGTGGAAACTACACTAGATCGCCGTATTTACCAAAATACACTTTTCGATTCTACTGAAGTGTATGTAGGGCAGTATAGTGGTTAGCACTGTCGCCTTGCACCTCCATGGTCCAGGTTCGATTCTCGTCTCTGTGTGCATGGAGTTTGCATGTTCTTGGTGCTTGGTGGGTTTCCTCCGGGTTTCCTCCCACAGTCCAACCTACAGACATGTAGGTTCGGTTGATTGGCGTTCCCAAATTGCCTGTAGTGTGTGAATGAGCGTGTGAGTGTATGTGTGTGTGCCCTGCGATGGATTGGCACCCTGTCCAGGGTGTACCCCGCCTCATGCCCTAAGCCTCCTGGGATCGGCTCCAGGCCCCCGTGACCCTGAATAGAGGATAAAGCGGTATAGAAGATGAGTGAAGTGTATGTTGAAAACGAATTGAGTCAATTTCTCTATCATCCCTATTCATGTAAATATCATACATTTCTGAATGAGTTTTACGAATGAGTGAGATTAGGACAATAGGGAGGACGCTTTAACGCCTCAAAATAAAGTTTTTGCAGAGTGTCGACAGTGTGGGCAGAAGTGTGCATCATCATACAAGATCACGGCGCCCTTGGATATCAGTCCTCTGTGTTTAATCAGAAGTTTCAGCTTCAGTTCTTCAATTAGCATCTCACTGTAAGCTGTTCTTCATGAGCACTGTTAATTGCTGAACCTTTTTCCTCATAATGATCCAATACCGCCCTTTGAGAATCTCAGAAAACTGTAAACATCAATTTTCCAGTTGATCACTTTTAAACTTTTTCTCGGTAGGCGATTGAACATGTTTGCGTTCTATTAAGTTTTAATATGAACAGGTTGCGGATAACTTTTAGACTCCCTCTTGTATTTAGTTTGGTCTGGTTTATGGAAACATTTACACGTAACTTTACTGAAGAGTGGTTTCATTTGTATCACCAAAACAGCTCTGACCACTCGAGGCACAAAGACCTCTGAAGGTGTGCTGTGGATGGATGCACCAGGATGCTAGCAGTAGATCCTTTTCAGGGTGGGGCCTCCATGGATCAGACTTGTGTTGTTAGTGTGTTAGTGTTATGGCTGTATAGCAAGACTGAAGTAAATTAATCAAGTTTACACAGTTATTATTAACCTGAACTTTATTTAATTTTTTTTTTTTTCTTACTTCTATCATTCATAAAAGAACTAAACAAGACAGGAAGTCAATCGTGGGCCTGAATTTAGTTTCCATCATAATGAATAAATCAGAAAAATGCATAGGCCTGTTACTGTAACTCCTTATTATGTATATACACATCTGTAAAACATAATAGTAGAACATCTTACACACGCACAAAACAAACAAAAACAAACAAAACCCAGATATACAAGATGCATGTGCAAGACCAAATACCTGCTCATATTTCCATGGAAAGACCGAAATCTGACCAAAAAAGGGAAAATTAAATACACACATGTAAAATGTACTAATATCTGAGTCAGGGAACAGTGATATCATGACGTGTGCGTAGAATTTACCCGGATAACAATTTACACTGGACAGAACACAAAGCATAAACAATTTTTAGTCACATTTATCTTACCTTGCATTCATTCTTATGCCAAATATGACATATTTTAATGAAAAATGCCTTCCTGAACATACATTATACATGTTACCACAAACATATTTGTGATCTGATTGATATTTCAATGCTAGTGTGTCAGTCAGATTTTTTCTTTACATTTCTGCAGGAAATTGTATTTGGCTGACACAATGACAATCACTGTAGTTGCAGAGTTTAATCAAGATAGAAATGTAACAAATATCAGATATATTCAGGTTTTTCCTCTTAGATTCTAACATGCACATGTTTCAGGGTGGATTTTTCCTTTAAAATGCTTTTAAGTCACACCCAAGAAACAAATTGTTTGGCATTTTCACTCGCATATCGGTTTTAGCAGAGAAAACTGGTCTTTGTTGAGTCTGTCTAATGAGTTTAAATCTAAAAAAAATTTAACCCTACACAAGCTAATCTCTCTAAAGAAAAAAAAACATGTTTGCTCAGGGCAGCAGACTTTTCTCTAAAGTACTAGTTTCATACAAGAGAGAAAAAAAAAAAATAACCATACAGCCATGCTAGCACACAACAGTGGATGTCAAATCAATTAAACAACTAGGCCTGGAGAACACCATGTCCTGTAGATTTTCCTGCTTTAACGGTGATCAGGCTCGGCCTCTCAGCTGAAGAGCGAGTTCCTTATTAGATGGTTCATCTTTCACGGTTCTATTTATCAGGACCGAGATGGAACTTGGCACAAAGGCACAGATTCTGCACACACCAGTCATGATGTTCTGAGTCTTGTACCTCAATTCTGCCAAGCACGGATTACTAATCTCAAGAAAAGGCTGTTTATCTGAATCAGGTGTGTTAGAGCGAGGAACAAAATTGATGTATACAGAAAAGGGGGATCTCCGGAGTTCTGACACTTTTAATAACCATACAGGATTTCACTCACTCTGTATGTTGAAATGATTGAATAAAATAAAAAGGATGAGGAACTGGGTTTGAAAACAAATACGAACAAATTAAAACCCATGTTTGTTTGACCGTGAAATTCAAACTACACATCCTTTAAAGTCCATCAAAAGCCTGTGACTAAAAGCGCAAAAGTCGTATTTACTTTTAAAGAGTCTTAACATAATGTGCATAAAGTATACTCGTCACAAGGATGTGATGTGTTACGTTATAACATCTACGTAGTAAAGTGATGGATACAGTATTGAATAGGTGACCGTGTGACCCAAATCAGTCTCAAGAGAAGTCCAAGTTTACGCCAAGGATTTGGATGACTTGGTGATCCTTCGCTCATGATTCTTGAGGAGTTGGGATTTAAATGTGAAAATGAAAAGCAGTTCGTTTAGCCCTTCTACCAGTTGTATCCGGCAGGAGGAGACTTGTCATCTTTGTTGCTCTCCAGAGAGAACGGAGGGATGCGCACGTCGAAGTGTGAGCCGTCGGTCCTCTCTATCCGGAACGTCCCCCTGTGTGACAAACCACAATTATACACCAATAAGCCTTATACAGGTATAAAACATGTCTGCGGTATAAAAATACGTACAGTCAAAAAAAAAAAAAAAAAAAAAAAAAAAGGGTAGAACAAAATGAAATGTACAAATAAGTCGATTGTGATAGAGTCCATGTTTAAATATAGTTGTGTAAATTAATCTCATAAGCCAGAAATCTATGTTCTGTAGCGAAAAAGTGTAAAAGATTTAAAGTGCCCCAATTATGCCATTTTAAAGGTTGCTAATATTGCTTAAGGAGTCTCTTAAAACAGGTTTACATGTATAGAAGGTCAAAAAACACTTTAGTTTTCTCCAAAAATAGATTTAATTTTACCCCATTTCTAAATGATTCGTAAACGACTC
>JAQMYJ010000017.1:6790762-6830689 GCA_030014305.1 Clarias laeviceps
AAATGTTAATACAATAGTACATAATTTGACCATTAATTTTGTGACATTATAGGGGAAGCTGAGCTTCCCTTGCAGTCCTAAAGAAATCGCCACTGTTGTAATTTCTTGGTAACATGACAAGCTGTCTTACAAGGGAGTGACTGTTTACAGCTTCTTTTACTGACATGACGTGACCAGAAACTGTTGTTGCAGCAACATTAAATGTAAATATACACACAAAATACACTTTGAGGAATGCAGTGACTGGAACAATAAACATGAGTGAGTTAACAATAACACATGCAAACTTAAAAAATTCTTTTGATTGTGTAAAGCAGCTTTGCGACAATGACAATTGTTAAAAACGCTACACAAATAAAATTTAATTGAAAAAATTTAATTTAATTAACTATGCTTCTGTTTTATTCCTTACATAATACACCTTTAGCCAAAAATGTTGAAGGGATTTTTTTTTTTAATCCAGTTATATATTGATTCTTTTGTGTAATCTATGTATGTATCCATGTCCACTGACTTTGATTCTTTTTATTTTGTATAAAATGTTAATTTATATACAGTATGTACATAAGCATTTGAAGAGGTAAAATGTTGCCATTCCTCTATAATCCTACAGGTAGTGAACTATAAACCAGTTACACATTGGCAGGCAGCAAAGCATTCTGTGTGGTAAGTTTGTTTAGAATTGTAACAAAATCTTAAAAAAAAAAAAAAATAATAATAATAATAATGTTTTTTTTATATACATACACATCATAATATCGTAATCATGTTCCCATCACTACTGTACACGCATCATCGACATGCTCACCTGGAATGGCATACAGAGCCCTGCTGTCGTCATGATTGGCTAGAAATGTGACTGCTTCCGTCTGTGATCTCTGTGACTGTCAACAGAAATGCATTTAATTAGAAATAGACAGGGCTAAGAACATTGCAAAAAGTACAGTACATGACTGAAACCCTAAACGCCCGATTGTTATGCAACAGAGGTGTATACTGATGAAGTGTGTGTGTACTCACTATGTGTGGACAGTCTCTGGTGTCAATGAGGACTTGATAATACGTGTGTGTTTTTCCCTTCACCTCCTTTGACCCGTGTGCTCCTGGAGTCTCTGGCTTACTGCAGTAATACAACACAATATTTTAGTACGCAAGGTACAACAGCTAAAAATAACCTCTGTTCACAAACCATAGCTGATTTCACTTATGATTTGAGCTTATGGTGTCAGCTTGGGACTGTACACAATGTTCCCATTGCCGTGCTGCTGTTTTTAGACTTCAACGGAGGCAAAACAAACACTACTTATTCTCACTCCACTAAAACATTTGCCAGTTTTATAACTAGTGATGATAACTTCAGCACAATGTGGTGTCGTGTCCTGAACTGAATAAATAAACAAATCTCTCAAATCATTTACTGACACGGTAATATTAAGAAGCTACTTATTACTGTTTATTGTCTGAATTTTAGAAACCTCTACCATCTACTAAAAGGTCTGTTTTAAATTGGGTTTTTCTAGGTAAGAAAACCTGAATATACAGTGATTTATTTTTATTATAAGACAAACCTTGTGCCGAAAACATGTTTTTAAAGATGTATTCAAGCTATTTGTATAACATGATCAAGCTCCTAAAACAAGTGTTAAAAATAGAAAGACTTGATGTTTTTTTTTTTTATATATATTTCTGAAAGTCACATGACTAGGGCTTTACAATAACTGAGGAAAAAATGGCTGAACAGAAAAAGGGAAAAAAAAAAGTTTTATACATACTTCATATAAACATATGAATTAATGTTCGGCTAATTTTTATTCAAAGTTACATCTTGTACAGTCTCAAAAAGCATGTGTGTCATATTTCATGTGCATGTGTGTATGTATGCATGCTCCACAGACAAAGTGGGTAAAACTGGAAGCTGGGCAGCTAACACGGGTGAGTGATGTACACCTATTAACCACAACACTAACGCCACTGCCAGGTGACCTGAATGACAATGATTATGGGTTACCTGCCATTAAACTGGTGACAAGATTATGGTCACTCAAGACTTAACGTCAACAGAGACCAAAAGCCAGCCCATCCTCTCCGATCCCACAGAAAAGGCAATGTGGCACAAATAAATAATAAATGAACAAACGAACATTTTTAAAATCACCACTAGCCAAAACAGAAAGGTATCAGAACACCTAGTACACCACAACAAACCCAATCCACGGAGGCCACACCCTGTAACCCTTGGTGTTCCAGTTCAAGAGACCACAACACACTCCCAGAGATCTCGTGAAGCCACGAGGACTGAGGGGCCAGAGCTGTCCAGGGGTCTCAAAAGGAACCCAAAAAACCAGGTGGAGTTAACATGAATGGTTTTAATGTTATGGCTGATAGAGAGAGAGAGAGAGAGAGAGAGAGAGAGAGAGAGAGAGAGAGAGAGAGAGAGAAAGAGAGAGAGAGAGATGAAGGAGAAGCTGTGTTTTAAGGCTCTCACTCCAAAAACAACTACTTTAACAAAAAAAGTCCACTGATTGCTCAGCCATAATAGCACGTTATCTTAACTGACACGATGATAGTGATCATGTGATTCAAACAGCGCACAGGGAAAGAAAAAAAATAATAAATAAATAACCTTCCAAAATTTACGAACGTTGCACCGGTCAAACTCACCTCTACCAAACTTAGCAATTTTCTCCGACACCCCAACCCACCCCAGCACCAAGGCAGCAGCAGATTGGCTTATATAAAAGTGGCTCCGCCTCTTAGCATGTACCACAAACGACAAGCATGAGTAATTATTCTTCAACTATTTTTTCCCTATTATACAGACTCTGAAACCAACTTATCCCAGTTAAGCATTATACTAGAAAAAAAAAAATATATATATATTTAGGCGATACACAGATGAAAATACACACACCCCTCCTGTTAAAACCAGAATGGTTTCTTCAGACTCATTAGCAGTGCGCATCCTCAGGGGAAAAAAAGGGGAAAACTGCGTACAACTACCCTAGAGTGCTCCAGCCTCAGCTTCCCCTACTGCCCATGTGATGATTCACGCTGACGCACCGTCCCACAGGAACAGGAAGACACTCGAGTTCAGCACGACAATACAGATACACAACAAAACATAAGCAATAACTCCTATCAGGCAGTGTATGTGCTGGACGTGTACTGAAAATAACATGGATGTAAAATGCCATGTGTATGTAGTGTTAATGTGAACAATGTAAACGTGATGTGTGTATGAAGAGCAGTCATGTGCAAGCTAAGCCAACTGCGTTAACTTCTTGGTCATAATTAACGTGTTGTGTGCACATGCTGTCACTGACTGTAACTCTATCAGTGTTTGTGTGTACTTTAAATACATTGTGTAATGTTTAATTTGCATGATGTAATAACCATAAAAATTAAAATAAAAACTTACAGTAATTGACAATTTTTATTTAAAAAGTTTTTGTTTTTCAGCAACTTCACCCAGCCCTAGCTCACGCATTATCAACAAAAAAATAAATAAATAAAACGTGTAAAAAAATTTATAATAATAAATTATTTTTAAATGTTGTTGGATTCAGATTGGAATTTTGTATTTGCCCACCGAATTCTAATACAAACCTATAAATGTGATCGCACACAAAAAATCTCCTCAAAGAATAAATACAGTAAGTACAGGGAGTAGGACATTTTCCTCACCTGTCAGATGCTGTAGGGGTGACGTCACGGTCATAAAGTCGAGCATGCCAGGGGAACAGGACGATGCCTCTGTAGCCAAACACACTGTGCAGGAATAACTGCAACACACACAAAAACAAAAAATGAAATTAAGAAAATTTATTATTTTATTAATTCAAGATCACACAATGAATACCTCAGTAGATTGTTTTACATCAAAATATAATAAATATCAAAAATAATTACACATTTTTTCTATTCAGCTTTTCAATTAACTAATGCTACAAGGTTTAATTAGATAACAGGTCATTAACTACGATACATCAGCCCTGATATCAAACAACTAAAACACTGTTTAATACCTAAAAAAAAGGGTGATTTAATATTACTGCGTCCTGTGCATTTCCTACTGATTCCAAACACTTCTTTACCCCAATATTCCCAAAGACCCTGCTTCAATAAGAAAAGGTCCTTCCTTTATTTCAAAGCTTTGATTCTCTTCAATTCTGATGAAGAATTCTAAATAAATTCGATCGTCCACTGCCAGGCTCACTCACTGAAAAAGCTCAATTCGTTTTGCTTGCTTGTGTATGTTTGCGCAAACTCAATCATTTTCCGCGGTCATGTTTGCCACATTCGCTAATCAGTCTTGAGACCGAGGCCTGTTATTTAATCTGAAGTTAAATGTTAAACTCTTGTATTTGACGTTAGTTTGTAGTGTTTAAATGTGTGGAATCGACCAGCAAGCGTCAGGACCTTGCTAGTCGTTAGGGCGTTTTCACATCACATCATGATTGCTTTCAAGAACGTTTGACCCCCAAAGTCTGGCCCATTTTGATCAGTGAGAACACATTCATTCCAAGCTCGGGAAATGTGCCCTAGTCCACCAGGAAAGATGGTCTCAAGAACAGTACAGCTTTCTCGTGCACGAATCAAACCAGGTATGGAAGCCAATAGTACCTGAGCACAGAAGTGGACCACTGTTTAGAACATGCGTCATCAGCTCCATCGGGCTCCTCTGAAATTCTTAGCACATGTAAATCTCAAGTAGGAAGGCACACGAGAGCATTGCTCGACATTTTTCCAAAATATGAATAATATTAGGTCAAGTCTAAAGTTTGACGTCCTCGCTCTCATCTTCTCCTTGTATTTAATTGTTGGCTCACAAAACATCTAGGTGCATACTGCCACCTGCTGTGTACCCGGGAAGGGAGAATAATAGTGAATGCTAATTAGCAAGGGAGTGAAGAGGAGAAGTGGTTGCTTCTGAACACTGTACAAATTTATCATGCCTAGTGTGAAAGCACCCTCAGTTTTCAGGACCTGGAATCAGGGAATTGACTAATTTTGGGATCGACTCCCAAAGCCTTTTATGGAAACTGAGAGCAAAGGAGCAACATGACACGAAAAAATATATTGTGTGTACATTAAGCAATAAAAGTTCAAGTTTTATCAATTCACTACTTTTGTGTTTCTGGTGCTGCAACTTGAGCCAAGATGTGATGTTATCTTACAGAGAACAGACCGGTGGGTGTACGAGAACACTTACCTGTCCTGTTTCATATTTGCCATTTTGCTTTGGTGCTTCAAACACTCCCACTGTCTCTAACACCTTCCCTTCTGCCCTGTTACTGACCAAAAGGTACAAGAGACACACAAGACCAAAGATACATTAGCAAATAAAAGGGATACGCATACAGGTGGTACATTATACAGACATGTAGGGGACAAACGTTTTTTAAAAAAAACACACTCAAAACATAAGCTGGGGATCAGAAATAATCAAAAATAATCTAAATTAAACCAACACATTTCAATACTAATTATAAGGATAAAGGACATCTTTAATCTGCTTCAACATTGTATTATTACAACACCTGTTCCAGACCTTTGTTTTTGCTTAATAAGAAATGATACCAATGATATCTAACCAAAGCCTGGTCAGAATGATACCTAGTTAACTGACTACTGACTTTGTTCATTCATATGAACAACTGCATGAGTTTCTGAGCTAAGCAACGTAAACGCATTTTTTATGACGTTACATTATTAAAAATTGGGTGTGTTTAAAAGCCTCCGATCTGCCTTTTTATCCAAGCTCTTTAAGCGAATTGGTCTCACAACGCACTCTTCACACATTTTCACACCAGTCGCAAAGCGCCATGTGCGCTAATCAGTCTTGAGGCTCGTAATTTAATCTGAAGTTAAATGTTAAACTCTTGTATTTGAAGTTAGTTTGTAGTGTTTAAATGCTGCACTCAGTTTTTAAGTGAAAAAACTAATGTTATAAGAAACTGTTAAACAGAGAAAACAGCCTTAAGAATTGTCAGCTTAAGAACTGTAATTTTGCACGACATTCACCTCGGCATGTGAAGCATTTTCTGCAAACAATCGACAGAACCCAAAGCCAGCTAAGTTGCGCCTACATCCGGGAGCTGAAGCAAAGCACATTTTTTTTCTTTTTTTCACAAGATTTAGTGAAGCCATAGCACCATGGACCCCAAGAATATTATCAAGGACGGTAGCAAGAAGAAAAGGAAGCCACTTTTAGTTTACTTTTTAAAGCAGCCAGTGCCAAGAGGAATTATTTTTTCGTAAGCTTTAACGTCTATTTATTTCATATTCTACTTACATATCTTTTCTAAATGCCTTAATTGTTTCTATATGCTAAAATAATTATTAGTGTTGAAAAATGGTAATTTTTAAGTGGCTGGAATGAGTATCTGAATTTACATCATTTCCTGAATGATGGCAATAATTATTAATAATTGCGCAATCTGAATTTTCGCCTTAAGAACTCACCTCTGGTACCACTGTATCGCAATTTTAATCGAATCGACACCTAGGTATCATATCGGGAAGTGACTGTTTAATAGGAATTGAATCACTGCAACTTGAACAGGATCTTCAGTGTAGTGTATATAATGGAATAATCTAATAACATATTTTAATTATACCCCCCTGGGGTAATAAAAGAGGATTACTTTTGTAACGTGCAGCCAAGAATGATTCTACATGAATTATGAACATGATCAGGCTTGGATTGAAC
This sequence comes from Clarias laeviceps, assembly GCA_030014305.1. Taxonomy (NCBI): domain Eukaryota; kingdom Metazoa; phylum Chordata; class Actinopteri; order Siluriformes; family Clariidae; genus Clarias; species Clarias laeviceps. The sequence goes on from JAQMYJ010000017.1 coordinate 6,797,475, forward strand.
TCCATGGGTAGAGAGGGCAATGGGCCCAGCTACACAAACACAATCTAGGGTACACAGCTATGTTTTTTTTTTTTTTTTTTTTTGCTTTGCCTTTGATCTAGCACTGGATCATACACACTTGCTTGCACAGCTCGCCTGACTGCTAACTCAGCTGACCTTAGCTGGCGCATTTAGCTACACGATTGCACAATCAAGCCAGCAGTGCTAGCTTAGCATAGCCACATGTCAACTAACACCATGCTCTGCGTCTCTAAAGCTACAAAGCTAGCTGAATGCGTTGGTAGCAAATATAAACCGAAAGAAAAGCGTTGTACTAGATATTATACCGTATAACACGGTTATGTGCAATATCGCGTCATACTGTACTATACAGTATATAAAAGCAGCACGCTCAGGGCTGCAGTCTTTAACTAACTGCTGCACTCTTTAGCTCAGTGCTGCACTCTTTAGTACGGTAGACGGGGTTGGCGTGGCTAACGCTAACTAGCACGCTAAGCTAAAGACGGAGCGAATTCTTACCGGGACGACATGAACCGTTTTTGTTGTGCATTCAGAAGCCCGCATGTGGAACACTGCAAACGACGCCGGTTCACTTCATGTCTGTTGAGCTCCACAGCCAGAACCCGTAGTGTGTGTTTATTACAAAACTTATTAACAGTAGATAAAATGCCCCAGCTCCGTAACGCACACGCCGCCATCTTTGTTTAGGACAGCCAGGATGTTTCTTCTTCGTCTTCTCCTTTTTCGTGTTTAATGGCAGATTAAGCTCTTTCGTGCGCCTTACCGCCACCTACAGTATATCAATTCATGTCAATATGCAGTACAATTATCTTCTTCTCAATATTATATCAGTATATCATTATCTTTCTATCAAAATTATATCAGTTCATATCAGTATATATTTATAACAATATCTATTCATATTAGTATCATATTAGTAGATAATTGTTGTTTTTTTATGATTATTATATTATATTATATTATATTATATTATATTAGTTCAATATATATAATTGATTATATAATAATTATATATATTCGTTCAAATCAGGCTCTGTTTTCACAGTCAGTCGAAAGTCCTCCTTACACATGAACAGAACTGGATCCAAGTAGAAGTCTGATCTGAGATCAGTGCTAGACATGACAATGCCTGATCTTAGGTCAGGCAAAAGTAGTATCTATAATTAACTGCTTGCTGAATTTGCATCCTAAATCAATTGACAGTAGATCGAAGTAAGAGCATTTCCACACTCACAATGTGACAAGAACTCACAGAGATTGGGGCTAAACAACTGTGTGATCATAAAAAAATCGTAGGTATCGTCAACTTTTATGTCATACTGTGAGGTAATAATATACTTTACGCTGTACCTTACTGGTTAGCGCTGTCGCCTCACACCTCAGGATCCGGGTTGGATTCTCGCCTCGGGCCTGTGTGCATCTAGTTTGCATATTCTCCCTGTGCTTGGTGGGTTACTCTGGCTAATTGGCATTCTAAAATTGCCCGTAGCATTTGAGTGTGTATGTGTGTATGTGTACCCTGTGATGGATCGGCACCCCAATCCGCCTCGTGCCCTGAGTCTCCTGGGATATGCTCCAGGTCCCCTGAGGTCTCTGTATACAGATAAAGTGATAGAGAGGATGAGTGAGTGAGTGTGATGTGTACTGTTATATTCGGCGAGGAATGTCTGTGCCGGTGTTGCCGGGCATCCCTCTCCGTCTAACAATAGACTGCGTCATCAATCACCTTTTATCGGGTTAATGTACAGGTTTTAACAGAAAGGTAAATTGGAGGCAATGCCATTATAACAGGAGGTGATTCACAATACCATTGTAAGAGGTTAGCTTTGATTAAGGTGATAAACTGATCTCACGTCAGCGTAAACGAATGTGCAAAGAGTCTTTGCTCTGATTGTTTTTTTTAAAGCATCACACACACACACACTCATCTTTTTCCCTCATACATTAAACAGTTTAAAAATAATGTCCACACTTTTCAGTTATAGCTCTATTATGGCTTGGTTTATGTCGTTTATGTCCTTGATCATGTTTGATGTGAACTGTTAACATAAAGGCCTATATCAGAGGGATGTGTGCTCATTTTGTAAAAGGGTGAGCAGAAAAATAATAATCGTGGTCAGTCTATATGCCTCATACGGAACCTGTGCTGGCGTATTATTTTCCTGCCCAGCTTGTAGCAAATTAAGAGCATGTCTCTCAGATATACCCAGGATTAAAGGATGTACTGTAGTTGTTGCATCTGGAACACACACACAGTCAAACTCACACAAAGGTATGTCAGAGTGTAGATTTGACACCCGGATTAGGAGATTTTACTTTATTTTATTTGAAGATTATTTCTCTATGGACATTATTATGATACACAGTGATCAGTGTCCAGAAGACCCGGCATCCTGTGAGGTCTGTAGTTATATCCCCTCTGTATTAACCACAAGTTTAATAAACCATCCAGATCCTTAAACCCACATGTAGCCTAAGCTCCTGATAAGCTGATAGGACATAGAAATTGCTTTTAACATACTGTATATTTTTCATTTTTGATATTCTTGGTTTGGAACGTCCATTTATTGTTTTTCTAAGAAAGGGAATAATTGGTTAGACAAAATCACCACCTTAGGCTTAAATTGTCAAGGATTTAAAACAACGGCAACAACAAATACAGAAATATCTTTGGGTACAAAGGAAGCATCTAATCAAAGAAGCAAATGACAGTAATTATACAGTACACTACCCAGTCGAATAAATAGATAATAAATAAAGTTACCAAATTGGTGCAAATAACTAAGAGCCTTCCATCTGATGATTACTGCAGTGATTAATATGATTCATCTGGCAACAAGTTATTTAACCGTAACTGATGCAGTGAGTAGCTTCTCATCACAAGACATATCCAGTGGTTGTCGTGAAGATGCTACTGTTTCAGAAGAGTCAAAATGATTGTCCTGCATGAAGCAAAGAAAACAACTAAAGAGATTGCTGAAACTACTAAAATTGGGTTAAGAACAATCAAACACATTGTTAAAACCTGGAATGATAGTCGTGAACCATCATCTTCAAGGAAGAAACATAGTCAAAAAAATTTTTTTTAATGATCAGAGATCACTTAAACGTTTAGTGACATTAAATCGAAAAAAAAAACAAAAAAAAAAAACAGTAGGCCTAAAGGCTATGAGTAATAGTGAAAGTAAAAGCATTTCCACACACACAATGGGAAGAGAACTTAAGGGATTGGGACTAAACAGCTGTGTAACTAATTGGGGAAAAAAACTAAAACATGTCACTTTGTCACTAGGGAGCATAAAGAGTGGATTGTGGAACACTGGAAAAAAATGTATGTGGTCTGTATTATGATCTGGGTTGCTTCTGTTGAACCCAACTCTCGAATCTATTTTGAAAATCCTCTTGGTCGCAGTTGATGGTCTCACATTGTGTGCTTTGTCCTCAATGCTGGTTTCCCCTTCTTTAAACATCTTTATCCATCTGTGCACATTGCTCTTGTCACTCTCCGTAAACATTGTGGAGTTGGATACCATTAACCTTAACAAAGGAGATTTTCAAACAGGATGTGAGTGTTGGGTTCAGTTATCGCACACATGCGTCACTTGAGTTGGAGACTCTACTAACAGGTGCAATTTGAATGACCTCTGTAAAACTCAATAAAAAAAACGTTATGCCCACTTATGCCTTAATTTCAGTACAGCCTTCATAGCAGTATCTTACTCATTCATCATCGTCATCGTCTATACCGCTTTATCCTGTATACAGGGTCGCAGGGGCCTGCAGCCTATCACAGGAGACATAGGGCACAGGGTGCCAATCCATCACAAGGCACACACATACACAAACTCAAATACACACTACGGGCAATTTGGGAATGCCAATTAGCCTAATCTGCATTAAAAAAAAGGGAGAACATGCAAACAGAGGTTGGAATCAAACCCAGGCCCTGGAGATGTAAGGCAACAGTGCTAACCACTAAGATACCATGCTGTTCATACTGATTCACCAAATTTGTAAAACTTTTTATTAGCCTTTTTTTTAAATTATGTTTTAAAAACTTATAACAAGAGGTGAACAACATCTAGGAGTCTCCAGTGCTATAAACGCAGGTAAGGGTGCAACCTAAAGTTTCCAAACACAATCTTTCTTTAATTATCGATTGATCAATTGATTGATTTGCTGGTGGGGAGTCTACAGGGACTTATTGCTGTAACATAAGGGCTAATGCTAATGGATAGCTTATTTGTGGACATTTCAAAGCATTAAAGATGAGACGTTTGTTACTAACAATTATATTGCTAGCATGGCAACTTGATGTTGTATAATGCAAATAAAACACCCAATCATGTTGGGAAAGAATAGGTTTAACATCAACTTCATTACCTGGCATGGTCATTGATTATGTTCCTCTAACAGCACATGATACTATTTTGTATTCCGTTACCTAACAGTGTTCTGCTTTTTAAAAACTACCCCTTTAACATTTATTAAATGTTAGCATGTCTCAAATTGATGAACCATCTGGACTTATGTAAAGTCACTGGCTGTCTTCATACAAAAAATTATACTTAACTCATTAAACTATCCCTTAAATTACATTAAAAACGAAGATGTGCTCTTTGTTTTGTTAAAATTAACATATTAACTGAAATACAAAAAAACAAAACAAAAAAACGGAGATAACAGAACAGATTACATACTTTGAATAACTGTTTATTCTGTTATTTTTAATGGTTGAAAAACAAATAGAAATACACATCATATAAATATTAAATCACAAATATTTAATTAAAAACTGACCAGATCATACTGGGAGATATTAGATCTTGAATGAGTCTGTGTCTCTGTCATTACAAAAGTCTATATACAGTCTTATATACTTGTCTTTGTTTTTTAAGATTAGTGAATGATGAATGCTGTTTCCAAATACTGTACATTCAAATCAAATATGAAGATTGGATGATGATTAACACAGAGCTTAGAAAGGGCATGCTTTATGTTACATATCATAATAAAACTATATTGAAACCCTGCGGGATTTACCTGAAAAGGTTCAATTAATTGTTTTCAGTTCATAAAAAAATAATAACCAGATGCTGAAGTCAGAATTCGGCCAGATTGGTGACTACGGCAGCACTGTAGATCAGGTCAGAGATGTCTCCTAGGGACGTCTGAGGGTAGTGCACAAGGGGCTGTCCCTGTCGATGCATGCTTCCCTGCCAACAGGTTTGTGCGGAGTGCGAAGGAACCACCTGGTCCCTAGGAAAAGATGGATACCCGGTCTGAGTAATGTTACACTGAGGTTTTGCTGAAAAGCCTCCAGATGAGAGTGTATGGGTGCCAATCTCAGCATGCTCACTCCACTGGCACTGGGGTAGGGAATGGAATGGCCTTGCCACCTGATCTGTTGAGACAGAATGACTTCCAGGTGCTTTGGAGGGCTGGTTTCCCCAGGGGAGTGCTCCAGGGAGATCAGGAGATATGGATGGGACCGGGGGTGTAGATCGAGGCAGATTCTGAGACCAGGGGCACAATGCTTGCCTCACCCAGTCCAGGTCAGACATCTGCTGCTGGTTGTTTGTGTCAGACGGTTGGTAAACTTCAGGTCTTTTCTTCTGGCCTGCAGCAGAAGAGCCTTTAAGAGCGGGGCTTGGATGAGGGAAAATGACTTCTGCGTTATGACTAGACGCGACTGAATTTTTCTTCACTGGTCTGGTCAGTCTGCCACTCTTGATGCTCCGAGCACGTCTGTTTTGAAACCACACCTATTGAAAGGAAGTTAATCAGTTAATTCAGAAAGTCTTCAAACTAAATATGGTATAAGGAATTAGGAAAAGTAAGATCGCTGCTTTACTAGGGAAAAAAAATCAATGCGGACGTCAGATGCATTTCTTGTATAGAACTGATGTCTTACAGATTTTACATAATGTTAATGATCTATGTAGATTTTTGTTCCAAAATTCATGAGACTGGAATTATTGCTAAATAGTTTCATTTATGTAAATAATCATAATATAAGAGTAATACTTGTAAGGACATATTTCATGTATATTCATCAAAAACATTATTTTAAAGCAAATATATGCATACAAATGATAAGTAAGTATTTTAAGTAATAAAAATAAACATAGAATTATTATGCAATTTTAATATTAATGATAATATAAAGCTTGTATTTAATAAACGTTTGGAGGTGTGTGTCTGTGTCTGTGGAGCTGGAGCCTATGGAGCCTATCACAGGAGACTTAGGCCACGAGGTGGGGTACACCCTGGATGGGGTGCCAATCCATCGCATGGCACACACATATATTTACATACTGTATATATATTGCACACAGACTCGAGGCGGGAATCGAACCGAGACTCTGGAGGTGCAAGGCGACAGTGCCAGACAATATAGGCTAGATTAAGTAAAAGCATAGGCTACTATATAAACATTAGGAAATTATTTCATTATTTTTAAGTTTTTTTTGTTGTTGTAAAAATAAAGAAGAAATACAATTTAAAAATATTATTTTAATATTTTCTTTAATAAAGGTGACATTAAAGTAACCAGATTGGTCACTGTATGCCAAATTAGTTCCTGCGTAAAAGTCCATTATAAAAATAATAATAATGCAAAACTTTATTAAATAGGAAAACAGCACATTGCAAGTGTGTTGTTGTGTTTTGAGCGGTGTGTACCTGGATTTTGCTCTCGGGCAGCAGAGTGAGAGCAGCGAGTCTCTCCCGCAGTGTGATGTCAGGGTACGGCGTGACCCCGAAGGCGCGTTCCAGCTCCGACAGCTGCGCCCGGCTGAAAATCGTCCTTTTCCGTTTCCTCTGGGTTTCCGGTTGCGCGATCCGGTCTGGCTCTGGAGAAGACAGCGCGTGATCGTTTACAACATCTGGAAAAAAAAAACGAAGAAAGCGTTTTTTAAATAAAAAAAAATTAATACATTACAAAAAAGGAAGAGTTACAAAGTGCCGGGCTCTGTGCCACAAAACGCAACGCAGTGATTTAATATTTTTTCTTTATTAATTAATATATTTTGTTGTTTTAAAAAAGTAGATACATTTTAGTTACAAATATACCAATCTCTCTGTATTTAAGCTTTTGATCTAATGTATCTTTTATTATTATTAATAATAATAATAATAATAATAGTAGTAGTAGTAGTAGTATTTGATTCCATTAAAAAATAATAATAATTGTTTTTACATGTACCTCCTGTGATGTAAATAAGTCTTTGCCCTAAACATAAACATAAATTGTGATACCAATCTAAATAAAACCCAGTCCAAACAGAGCACTACCTTCTCTAAAGACTCACCTGAAAATCGAGCTTCGTTTTTGTTGAAGATAAAATCAATTTCTCCGTCTTCGTTGATTTTATTAACATATCCACATGCCTGATCTAAAAACAAAGCCATAACTCTGCTCGGTTTGAGCTGAGAGCTCTCTAAAATCCGTCCTCGTCCTGCCTTAGAGTGTGTCTGAACTTCACAACATCCACCTTTATATCTTTACCTTTCACACCCCTATCACTCCCCCCCCACACACACACACCACTATCACCAATTCTGTGAAGTGTTGCTGTGCGTGTGTGTCTGCTTGACCCATCAGACAACGCAGCTATAGTGTCTTTGATCTCTCATCTTAATAACCGACAAAATGTCTTTGTCTAGACTGAACTGGGTAATTAAAATTCTGATAAAGTTTATTTGGCCCTTTTTGAGGGAGATATTATTATTATTATTATTATTATTATTATTATTATTACTGTACACTATTTTTTTTATTCCTTTTTTAAATTACTACTTTTTCCTATTTTTATTTCAATATTTGTCAATAAAGAACCTTTGAATTTTGAATCTAGAGAGAGAGAGAGAGAGAGAGAGATTGTAAATTTAACCAAGAGACATCTTTTAAATAGTACTTTATAATATTAAGCCTGATATAGCCTAATAAAGGTACATCCCCAAATACACTACTTAATATTAACCTAATTCTATTAAAAGCTCCAGTGAACTTGACTGCAATGTAAATAATATTGTGGTGCATTATCCTGCAGACCTCTTTGTGAACTGTATGTGATTTGGAAGGTCTCCACTGATGTCTGATGGATGTCCTGCCTATAGAAGTTATGTCATCATTGGCCTTTTCTCATGCAAATCACCACACATTTTCACCTGGACGCATTTCTTTCCTATATCAAAGGCTTACAGGCCTTTGGTGTAAACATTTTGTTTTTTGAACGAAAAAGCATGGGATATCTGAAATCCCTCGTGCTGGATAAACATCTTTGTTTAATTAATTATAATGGTGTTCAGTGGTGTCCAGGGCTGGAATCAACACCGAGGACATTTTGGTGCGCATTTCCTGTTGATGTGGATATCTGGGCAAAAGCATTAGCTGCATGATCCTGAATTAAAATATCTAACATATTAAAACATGGTGTTTACACTACATTATGGTGCATGCTCATTCAAGAGGAAAAGCAATCTTGTAAAACTGTAAACACAGAAATCAACCCATGTTTACGCGCGAGACATCCTGTCTAAATCTGATCTGATCTGTTATTCTAATATTAAAAGTTTGAATTATTCTCTAAGCTATGGGGATGATGATAGACGAGAGATGATGATATGACTTGTGAGGATTAAGACCTGCAGACAATAATGTGCTGGAATAAACAGCAATCTGAGCCAAAGATTACTTCTGTAAGACTGGAATCATTGGTAAATAATTTCACCATAATATAAGAGTAGGCTATTACTTGTAAAGACATATATTTTATTTATAAGGACATAAATTAATTTTATTTAGTAAAACGTTTTGTTGTAGAAATGCATTATTTAAAAGCAAAAAATTGCATTAAAGCATAAACATAGAATTATATGCAATTTTCATATAAGGAGAATATAAACCCTGTGTTTTATAAACTGTTGGAGGTGTGTGTTAACAGGATATTTCAATGTTTCTTGCTATTTACTGATTTCTTGTTTCTTGTTTATCGATCTTTTACAGTGCATAAAAGAAATGCATTGCCTTGTGATATAAGGGTGTACATTATCATTTTTTTTAAAACTTTCAATTAACTATAGTAAAATATTTTGGATCATACAGAAAAAAAACAATACTCCATTTTTAGTAAGTCTTGTTTTTATTACTTTTTTATTTTACAGCCAGAGAAATGTGCGATGCTAAGCCTTAAACACGATCTCCCTTTTTGATGCCCCTCGTGCCCTCGTTAGCATAATTAAAGCTGGGTGAGGGCTCGCGCGCCTCCAATACACACACCACCGACACGACGGATTCCGGAGGCTCGCGCACGAACGGCCCATTAATGACATCATTAGTGACCATTACAAGACGAGACAAAAACAGACACAGCATCTGAGTCTTAAGACCTCGACACTAAAATACATCTTATTCATGCAAAAGTTCATGCAGTTCATCCAGATGCGCTGTGTGCATTAGACCCATGCAGGCTACAGAGAGCGCTCTAAACATTCTTATCTGCTTCAGGATTTAACTCCGACTTTCTCTCACCCGACTCAGTTAAACCTTAAATCCTCCTGGAACACTAATGTTCTCCTCAGGTGACGTCAATCAACATCAACATGCCATCAATAGTACACAAAGTAACAATTCTTCACTTTGAAGTGAATTAAACTATACGAGCATTAAACTGTGATTATCAACATACAACATTGAAACAAAGAAAGGACACATGGCACATTAAACAAATACTGTTTTGAAAGAATTGCCAGTCATCACATTCAGTCAGCACAACTCACACATAACACACTGTATATTGTGCATTGTACAAACAGTAAAAAATAATCATATGTCATGCACACTAGGGTTATTTAAACTAACATGCACTCTCACTTTATGTACATTGCTGAATATCTCTTATATATTCTATATATTACAATCTGTATAATCAAAGAATCAAAATCCATTTTTGTGTTAACATACTTGGGCAATAAACCTGATTCTGATTCCGAAAACTAAGCTGCTATTAATTTTAAGATTAAAAATGTATAAAAATCTGAATGAACTGTGAGTGCAATTGAAATTGTGTTTGAAGGGAAATCCTAAAAAATAAATACACAGACAAAGAAACTATTATAAATCAATTTAAATCACTAATTTTGCTTAGGTTGCTAGATTTTGTCAATAAAATATTTATTTTCACTTTGTATGGGATAATTTTTAACAAAAGGGTGATACTTTTAAATGGCACAATAAACAGAAAGTTGGCATTCCGTAAACCAGAAGTTTTTTTATTTTATTTTATTTTTTAAATACAAACCTTATCATATGTCATGAAATCAAAATGTCAGTTTTGTCCACATGTTAAATTAAATGCAGTAAATGCAAATCAGTTGGATATCTGAGTTCTTGTACTTAAATTAATACAAGTGTTCCTTTTGCTGGTATGATTTTTGGGTGTGAATATATTTGTGTTACACCAAATCTCCAGTCTCAGCTTAACTCCATGTGAGCATTTCTGGAAAGCTTTTGTACATTTACACAATTGATGTCCAAAAACGTTTAAATTCTATCAACAAGATTTTAACTTCAATGTTTATATTAGCATATTTATTGCACAATATTTGTATTAGACATTGAGCCATGACACAGTACAAACTGTACTTTTCCTTATTGCTGTGGTGGTAGCATCAAATCTAAAACAGTAAAAATACACTGTTTGTAACATTAGGTGGCCTATATATCTTGAAAAATAATTATACTCCACCTTTATAAGTAGTTAAAATGTATTCCAAATTAAAGATCACTCATGTAAGCCTCGCTCTCAATAAAAGTACAACACAGAGACCTTCTCATGTTCCAAGTACCACCAGAGTGACAAGAAAAAAAAAAACTACAGTCAAAGACTTTTATTTTTGAGAGTCTAGAAAGAGTCTGGGACATTACATTCAATTATGTAATTACAGTGCACACTTCAGAGACTGTGCTGAGTCATTACTTAAATAAAAAACAATAACAATAATGATTAAGTTATTTGTTATGAAACTGAAAATGATCCTTTTACAACTGCTAAAAATAGTTTCTACAATTATATATTCTTAGATATAATAAAAAAAATCACAAAAGATATAACTGGTGCTCGATGCATTTATTTGTAACGTACATGATACTATGTACATTGACAGTGTAAAATTTAATTCAGACACTTAAAGTTATAGCTTCTTGTTGTGAGACAATGAACATGCTCACTTTTTGTATTAATGGATTATGGCAGCGTTTCCAGGATTTACCCAGTACACTTCTTATTAAGACATAAAACACCTAGTTACCGCTTCTTGAACTGTTTTTATTTATTTATTTGTTTATTTATTTATTTATTTTAAAATATCCCATATGGTTATAGTTAAGACATCTAGTCTAACCCCTCTGTCTCATCTATACTACCTAAACCTATTAATCACAGCAGTCCTCTAAGGGATCTGCCATGATCTTCTCCTCAGAACAAAGACAAAAGGAAATCGCTGCAACGTCCTCAGGTGCAACACTTAACACACGTCCTTCCACACAGAACGGCTTTCTTCAAAAACTCCTGTAGCCTCTGATAACTTCCCTCTTCCCCACAATGTGATGAAGCTCTCCCTCGAATACACACACACTTCCCTTTTTTTCATGTCATTGGCCCTGTATTTACCACATTCTCTCAGTTCTGTCCAGTGAAAAACCTTAGTGTAAAAGCATGTTAACATAAAGCAGCATAGGTGGTGTGAAGATGTTTGAAAGTTCAGGATAGTGTAACTAAATGACATAAGATGCAACAATAAAACAAATGACTTGTGTCTATGTGTCTATATTATTTCTATGCTTTACATACTTTGCTGAAATATACATAAGACAACATACTTGTGAAATAATTGTTATAAAGCAGATAAATCATTTTCGATTAATGAAATGTTTTTAACTTAATTTATTAGAGTGAAGTCAGGTAAGTTGGGACACTTTTTGGTAATTTTTTTTAACGAACCATAAAATGTCAATGCACATATAGACCAATCTAAAATCAACTGAAACACATCAAGTGCTGTTGTTGAAACAATTGGAATTTACTGGCTTTTAAAATTCAATCTGACATTGACGATTCAATCATATCTGGCCCATTCCAGCTGATGGTCCAAGTTATCTGACTTCACATTACAATTTTTTTTATTAGTCTGGCTGTATAACATCATCTATGCCACACCATTTAGTTCCATGAAACAACAAGAGGACATTGTAGACCATTCAAGACATATCATCCTGAGATACAAGCAGCCAAAAGGTCTGGATCCATAGGCAATATGTATTTAAATACATATTATTTAAATGCATACGTTTTACCGCCGTATAATGCCAGTAATGCATATGTAATGAATAAAAGCTCAACTATTAGAACTGATGTTAATCCATGCAGAGATGATTTCCTCCTTTAATTTGATGTTAGTTCAGAGCTGGTTATGATAGACTACTGGCGTCAGACGAGCCCAAAAGAAAGTCTAGTGTCTGGTTCCATTTGATATTCTATTGGTAGTTTCAATGTCATCTTGGATCCACACACAAAAAAAAAGGTCAAATATTATGGATCCAGACTTTTTCTGCAAATTCAATAATATTTCTAATGATGTACTGTTTGCTCCCCATTAGACAGACAAGAAAACACAGAGTGAACAGCTATTTACTTTTATACCCTAGCGTTGTTGAATTCTTGAATAAGTTCACAAGGTATTGATTAAAATTTTTTAAAACACATTTATGGAATTTGGGAGATGCCCTTATCCAGAGTGACTTTTTTTTTAAATGGTTAAAGGCCTTGCTCAAGGGTTTTGAACCTGAGACCTTCTGATAGTCCAATGCCTCAACCTTTGAGCTACCCATAACCCCAACAGGTTTATGTTAAGGCTCTTGTTCTAATATTTCTAACTATATGTACATTTAGGGTTGTATGGCAGATGACATACATCCTCAAATGCTAATAATAAGCATAATAACATTTTATATAGAATTTTAAATTTTCATTATGGTAAAGGATTCTGTAAAGAGAACGGTATTAAATATTAATGAAAGATAAAATAAAAATTATATGAATAAATTAAAAGTTATTATTTGCAATTTGCTGTGATATTAGAGGAAGAAAAACTTTTAGTTTTTTCCCCTCCTGATTTTATCCCTAATTATAGTCATATCCAATTCCCACCCGTCGGGGGGCTCCCACATTAAGGCTACTACTCAGTCAGTGAGGGCTGAAGACTATCACATGGTTCAGAGGAAACACCAGCCGAACGCATCTTTTCAAACTGCTTGATCACGCACAGTAGGGGGCAGCGTAATACACTCGCAAAACAGCTCCTTTCGCTTGCGTGAACTCACAGACGCCCCTGACTGGCTGTAGAGCCGTGAGAGCACTAAGTCCCTCCCATCCCACCCCACTGAGAGAGCTCCGCCAATCAGCTTTCTCTAGACCCCCAGCTGTGAGAGGCTACAGCATCACCTAGAAATCGAACTAGCGATCTCCGGATGAACTTTTTTCATTTGAATACCTTACCAAACCTGCTTGGTACGCTACGTAAGCAAAAAATATTTCCAAAATGACAAATGTAACAAATAAGAAATAAAAACATCTTGCCATTGCAGAGGCTGTAACCCTAATGAGAATGCTTAATGTACGAAGCAATCACTCGAATTTCTTGAGGTGGTTGTAAAGCGACTGCACATATGTGAACACACACATGGGATCGGGGTTGGGCCCCATCGCCATCATGTCGTCGACCTCGATCAGACGCATGCAGTCTGCCTTCGCCCTGTGAAAGAAGAAATAGTCAGAATATCACTGTCTCCGTCAAATACACACACACACATAGAAAACTGCATGCACACACTTACTCAGCAGTGGTGAAGGCTAAATCGAGGTTGTGTTTAGGGTGTGCAGGATTCAGATCATTGTAATCAAACTCATTAGGGAAGAAGGAGTGCACTAGAGCACAGAAGGCCATTCCATCAGACCAGCTGGAGGAGAAATTATGGATATCTATTTGCTGGAAGATAGAGAGAGAGAAAGAGAGAGAGAGAGAGAGAGAGATAAAGAGAAAGTTGTTTTCTCCTCTCATCCAGGGTTCCCAAGATGGGCGTTGTATCCACTGCAAACTTTTGAATACCTGACTGCACTGTAACACTTTATGCAATAAAACGATCAAAACAATTGATAATGGAATTCTGTTTTGAAATGCATTATTTTGCTATGAAATCAAAAGGGATGCAAACTTTTGTACTCGGCTTCACATCTGCTCATGCACAATATTTAAAATGTTTTTAATTCATATACAGAATAAAAGTGGTAGCTTTCCAGTACAGACCTGGTAGCCGATGGTTTTGGAGCGACACCACTCCAGCAGGAGCTGCTTAATGCCGCTGGCGCTGGACGTATTGAAGCTCTGAGAGCGTCTCACTTTAGGTTTCGACTCCACACTCTTATCTCTGGACATGAGGACACGAGGACAGAGTTCTTCATTAGTTTTGTTACTTTCTTATATCCATGCGTGTGTGTTTGCATGTGTGTGTGTGTATTACCATGCTGCAAACAATATTGGAAGCCCCCCCCCCCCCCATAAATATAAATAAATAAAAGCACATCATGGTATGTTTTACACATTTTTCATGTCTATGTAGTATATATGTGTTTTTCAGATAATTAATTTATTTTCATGGGCAATGTTTTCATATTCCTTATTTTGTTTAGTCAGTGATTCCCTTACATTATTTTTCACATGTGATTGTTATTTATTAATTGTGATTTTTTTTTTTTTTTTACACAATTCATTATTTTTAACAAGACAGGTGTTTTTATGTACTTGTTCTTATTTTATGTATCTATTTTATACAGTATATGTAATTTTTTAAAATTATAATTAATTTCATTGAATTTCAAATATATCTTAGACAAACAAAAACGTCAGTGAACAAACAAACAAACCTAAAGGATTAAAAAGAATAACAAAAAAAATCAAAGCTAATAAACAAATACATACAGTACTACGTACACATCTCTTCCTGCATAAAAACAATAGTCCTGAAACAAGCAATCAGAGTTTTTGTAAAAATAATTTACAGAATCAGAGTTCCTGTAAAATGAATGCACTGGTTTCCAAAGTCTCCAGAATTTGTCTGATTTATGGTTTAGATCATAAGTTTCTCCAAAGGGAAAAAAGCCGACAACTGAAATATCCACATAGTAACTGTGGGAACCTGGGGAGTCGACCATCGGCAAAATAATTTTTTTATGCCAGAAATACAAGAATTGTTCTTAGAAATGTAGTGTTCTCACCAAAAACATTTCCAGAAGTGTAGTTCAGACAATAAAATGAAGTGGACAATGTGAAATGTTTATCAGTTATCTCCTGGATCCTAGAATGAACTCCTTTCCAGGAAGGCTGAGTGCAGTCACACCACAATACAGTACATGGAAAATTGTCTATGAACGTTTTACATTTAAAACAGAAAAAAGAGCAACTAGAACACATTCTGTTACAATATAATTGTATTTTTTTTTATGATTTCAGATTTCTTTCAAATATGTTTTTGTAGACATTTACGTGATTTTTACATGACTGTTTCTTTAAAGAACTTTATTTTTATTAAATAAATTTTTTTTCACATGGGACATTTTTTCAAGTGATTTTTAAATGATTATTTCTCCACATAGCTAATTAATATTCCCATACTACATTCTTCATACATAATCAATTAACTTTTCTGTAATTTTTACAAACAGTATTTTTAAATCTAACTTTTGCAAGTGTTTTCTTCCTACATGACTCATTTATTTTTATATGTAATCGATTTTACACATGAATAATTTATTAGAACTTTTAATTTCGCAGGTGATTTTTAAAATGAGATTTTTAAAAATAATGTTAGTTTTACACATATGAATAAATTACTAGTATCTTTGTTTTTATATGGTCTATTTATCTTCAAGCAGGAATTTTACCTGATTTGTTACTTCATTTGTTATCTGAATTTTTACAGATTTTTATGCAATTTTTAGGTGATTTGTTTTTTTCATGTGTAATTTTACAGATTATTAATTTATTTTCTCAGGTTATTTCACGTTTACATCGAAAATTTGTTTTCATTTTACCAATATGATTTTCCCCACACGAATAATCCCAGTTCATTTAATTCATTATTTTAAAAATATCACACATGAAATATATTTGAATTTTTGTAACGATGGTTCCCTATGTACCTGTTAGGTTCAGAATTCATTCTCTGAAACAAGGCCTGCTTGCTCTGGTTGTTTTGCTTTGTTTGTAATCCGATCGAACCCTCTTTTCCATTCACATTGTCAGATTTCTTGATGAAGCTGCAGACAAAATAAACGAAAAAAAAGACAAAAAACAAAACAAAAATAATGAAAGTTGTGTGACATGAAATCAACATCTCAAAATCAACATCTCTAAGTTTAACAAATACATCCTTACTTGTCACTGACTGGTTTGGAATTAAGGAACTGAGCTGGCTTAGAAAATGTGCTTGACTTCTTATCTGGGGGGAAAAAGAGAGCATCATTATATACTGTATAAAATTCACACTGAGATCAAATGCATCAAGTTCAGGTATATCAATAAATTTAACCTGGATAGCCAGATGAACTTGTATTTATCTTCGGGCTGGAGGTCCACGGCTTGACTGCTGACACTAGAAAAAGATAATAGTATTAGACAAAGTTGGTTTGGGGATATAAATAATTTTACTAGTACACATAACTCACCAGGTCTGCTGGAAGAGTCCGTGATGGGTTTAGAAACTGTTGAGTCAGATGCTGATTGGTTGAAAAGCAAAGCGTTAAAATGTGGCGTAGTGTTTGGCTGTGAAACATTACTAGACCTGCTGATGGACTTGGGGCTTCTTGGGACTTGGTTGTTGCGGGTAGCAGACAGCTGTGGCGATGAGATGGCTGGATATTGGCTGCTGAGAGGTGACTTCACATCCTGGGACATCCCTAATGAATTTTTTTTAAATATTTAAAATGCATACCTTCTGAAAATACTAGAAAAATAGTCCTAAATGACTATCGTGTGTGCATTACTTTTAAATTAGTGTCATTTTGCATGCAAATCAACAAATAAGAATGGAGTCTTTGCAAAGTATTAGGTTTATTTAACATTGCTTTGCAGATAAAAGATCTTGGTTAAGCATGCTGATAATGTTTGATGTTTGAGGTCTTGGTTAGCATGCTCGTCAAACTGCTGCACTAAAAAAATAGTATGGAGAACGGAAAGGGAAGGGTGATGAGAATGCAGTGAGAATTTGGTGACACCAGACTGCTATAGAATGCTGAGAAGTGGAGTAAACATGTTGGGATGTACTTTTATTGGAAAATAATGATCAAACTTCAGAGTGGTACCACATCAAACCTCCAAATTGTTGACCCGCTGGCCCTATAAGTTTTATTCAATGTACTTTTGGAATCATGAGGTTAAGAAGTTAATGAATGAGTACAAATAGAAACACTTCACATTTGTGTTACTCACCAGACTTACTTGAAGGTTCACTCATTGATAAATATGATTTAATATTCAGTGTTGATTGGCCAAACACCTTTGCCTTTAATGGAGGGGAGGGGTTAGGGAGAGATGAGCTGGGATTGGCTGATCTCCTGACAGGCTTAGGACTCATACGAATCATAGAAGTGACAGGCGCTTGAGGTTTTGCAGTGGTTATGGATGAATCTACAAATGTTCTCACTTCCTGTGATGCCGAAGAATAGACTGAAGAGTATCCAGAATACTCTGACCAGAAACGATGAAAAACAGCAAAAATGAGAACACATTTGGGAAATTCGTTATTTAAAAAAATTTAAAAATAAAACCATTTAGAACTTACCACTATCAGGAGGCGATTCTGCTCGTCTAGATAGAGAACTTATGGAGAGCTGAGGTTGTGAGAAGACACGAGACATATGTGACTTCCCTTCTTGTGACTCTGTTGAGGCCTCTGATTGGATGAAAAAGGAAAACTATAAGGCTCTAGACTCTCATAGCTCTCATTTATTCTCTATGCTGCTTATCTTGTACATCATCACAGGAAGCATAAAGGCTATCTCAGGAGACTTGAGGCATGAGGTGGGGCCCACCCTGAGCAGGCATACACACTCACTCACACACTATAGAGAATTTTGAAATGCCAATTAGCCAAATCTGCTTGTCTTTAGATTGTGGTAGGAAACCCACCAACCACAGGGAGAACATGCAAATGCACACAGACCCAAAGGAGGGACTTGAGCTGTCAACCATGAAGGTGTGAGGCCACAGTGCGAACCACTATACAGTACCACTGTGCCTCTAGATAAACATTTAATCCTTAATCGTTTAAAGTATACGGGATATCTATAGTACTGTGGGTTGCATTATTCTTGTTCGTGTTGTTAAAATATCCACAGTACTTTTACAATTTTGGAGAAATTATGCTAAAGGTTTGCATAAAGTATCTATTAAAATCTAGGATATGCAGATGATATACAGCTGAAGATGTAGTGAATCACTACCTGTCTGTGATGATGCGAACAACATCTCTTTGTTGTGATTGACTTGTCTTCTTGGACGTCTGGGGCTCAAGCAAGTTATGGAGGTTGCAAGAGGCTGAGCAGAAGTCACATGCTGACCGGTTATTGATGACTTCACTTCCTGAGACACGGACGAATAGACTGACGAGTAGCCGGAATACTCTGAATGAGGAACAAAAGTAAGATTTCCAGTGAAGACGGGACTAGTGAGTAGAAGCCATGTTATTGAGAAGAAATATTATTAAAGAAAAGAAATGTAGGTCATCATCTGGAGACTTTCACATTTTAAATATTAGTAATTGTAAGTAAAGTAAAAGACATTGATCTGATTTACCGCTTCCAGATGGCGAATCTGAACGTCTGCTTAGAGAACCAATGGACAGCTGAGACTGGGAGAAATTCTCCCCTTTTGACCTCATTTCCTGTTGCACTGAAAAAAAAATCCATCTTATTGGATAAAAAACAATTTAAACAATCTAAAACTATTTTGGAAATATGTTTCTTTTTCCAAATGGCCCAATAAACTAAGGAACAGAGAAAAATAATAGACTTGCACTCACACTGAACTTGATATTGGGTTTGGTTGATCTCAACGGTTACACCAGATGTCTCAGAAGAGTTTAAACAAATTACAGATGGAGAACCGACAAGACTGGCATCTTGATTTTGTGCAAAGTCGTGGTTTGTCAGTCTTTTGCAAGGCCGTGGGCTTTTTTGTGTAAATGATGGAACAGGACAATGAGAAATCACTTTGCTGGAAGACTCTTGATCTCCGTTACTTTCAGGTGAATTTATTTTTTCTAGGCAAGAACAAAAATCTGTTAGACAAAATACAGTTTATAATCTTTATGGATTTTAAAATGGAGCAATTTCATCCTCACGGTATTATAACAGCTCACCAGACACTGGTGAAGGTACAGCTAGCACTGGCTTCTTCACTGTAGCAGGAGATGGTATGGGGTTGTGTTTGATGGAAGAACGCTCATCTAGGTTAATATTGGCTGGTTTAATCTTAGAGTTTGGGCTCATGTGAACATTTAAATTAACTTTTGCAGATTGGACAGGGCCTTGAGATTCCATCACAGCTCCTTGTTCCTCATAAATACTGCTGGTAGATGATTTTTTTTCTGTCTGGTCTATGGAAAAAAAAACTCATAGGTTTGATTTTAAGGAACGAATAAAACACATTAAGCGTGGTCTTATCAGAAAAAAATTATCAACAATAGCATGGCGTAATGCAGCCTGTTGTAAAGTTGCGTATTTTATAATCAGAGCTTGTCATGATGCGGCATCATGGCTTAGTGCTTAGCACTCTCTCCTTGCACCCCTGGGTTTGGGTTTGATTCCCCAAGAGTTTGTATGTTCCCCATGCTTGGTGGGTTTCCTCCGACAGTCCAGAAACATGCAAATTAAGCTAACTGGTGTTCCCAAATTGCCCGTAGTGTGGTAATGAGAATGTAAGTGTGTGTCCATCCAGGGTGTACCCCAGCTCGTGCCCTCGGGTAGGATCTAGGTGTATGGTGATGTTTATTATGCATATAGCTTAGGTTTATAGCTCCAGAGGTCACAGGTATCCAAAAAATGGATATCCAGGTCACTGTGAATAGCTGAGAAATTGTGGCAGTTCTTGACAAGTCTTGGTAGTTTTTTTCTTAGGAAATCTTGAGCAAATAGTAGGCACTTCATAGTAAAATAAAATATGATAAACTATTCTTACCAATTTTGTGTTGTGGTCTGATTGCTGGATTTGGTGTAGATGAAGGCTTGAAAGGTGTAGGGCTTTGGTTGGTTGATCTTAGAGGCTTGGGACTCAAAGGTACAGTTTCACTCCTCAAAGGTTGGTGTGGAGGTGGTATAGTAAGAGGTTCTGCATGTTGAGCTGAACTAGTTGCTTGAGAATGATCTAGTTGAAGAAGCAGAAATCAAACTTGATTGTTTATGAGATTATGAGTGGTTAGAATGGAACAAGAAAGAAATGTAGCTTATTCACCAGATTTGAGGAAGGGCTCTAAATTTCCTGCAGAACAAGCAGATGTTGGAAATTTCACTGAGAATGGGGCCATGTGGTGATTATTGAGAGACCCACTAGATTCTGAAGCTTCACCAACTGTCGAATCTTTAAATGGCATTTCAGTTGCCTCAGGTGTACATGGTGGTTTAAATGGAGTAGGAATTTGATTGGTTGACCTGAGAGATTTAGGGCTTAGGGGTATGCTCATAATGCTGACTGGTTGCTGAACGTCTGTCATGGATCCCAAGTTTGACTGAACGGTGACCGTTGACCGTAGCACACGCTCTAACATTAAGAAAAGAATTATGGTTTCAGAATTTTGCAAACATTGGTAAAAATAAATATATATATATATATATATATATATATATATATATATACAAAAATGTATATAAATAAATATAAAAGAATTACCAGTTCTAAACATAGATTCTGAGGATTTCCTTGAGGCACTGACTTTACTTGATACAGAAAAAGGAGCCACATGAAGGTTCTTTGCAGACGTCGGTGTATCTGAAGCTGATTTGCTGAAAGTCAGATCAGTGTTTTGATTGGTTAATTGCCTGATTTGGGAAGTGATCAGGTTGGTGTCTGTATTGGCAATTTGATTTAGTTTTCCTTTGGCTTCCAGATTGCCACCCCCTGACATCACTTCTTGTGTCTCCAACGTAACTTCTAAATAAGTGGAAGGTTAACAAGGTGAGATGTGGAGAAATTGGTGGGAAAGCAGAGGAGATAAAGAGAAAGTTAAACATAGATATTGCACTGACCCTTTTTAAAGGAAGACCTTTCTTCAATTGTCTTTAGTGAGACTTTTTCAGAGGGTAACTGATGAAACTGTATGTGAGCCGTAGAGTTATGGTCATCTGATGTCTTGACTTCCTGAACCTCCTCTGTTGGTTGAAAACAATACACATAGATATAAATCACCAAATAACTGATAACTAGAAGTCTTCCTTAAGGGAGATTGGTGTGGTATGCAAATTTGTTGCACCTACCAGATTTATGGTGGGATTCTGTTTTTGACTCTGTTGTAGAGATATCAGCGGCTGAATAGCAGAATTGTGCTGGTGGTGGTATGAGTTTGGTAATAATAGCACGTGGATTATGTTGTCTCCTCCAGGGACTTGGAGATGGAGGGCTTAATATACAACCTTCAGCATCTCCAGGTTTCTGGGGCGCTTCAATTGAAACCATGGACATGGTTTGGCTATTGGTTGATGACTTCACTTCCTCGGCCTCTGCAAGTGCAAAAGATAAGACAGAAGACAGAAATGATTCTGAGTATATCAATTGCCATTCTGGTTAAACAATGATGCCTGTTGTGTCATGAAACAAGGGAGTGTGTTTGAATAATTTGTAGCTGTACATGACTGAGATCAGGAGATTGAATGTGGGTGTCACCTGTAATCAGCTTAGATTTAGACTTTTGCACCACCAGATCTCTTGCTCTGCTCGTAGCTGTTATTGAACGCTGCCTTGTAGTCATGGCCGCAGATATCACATGCTGACTGGATAATGATGACATCATATCCTGGGACACAGAGTATCCAGAAAATCCAGACAATCCAGAGTATTCTTCAATGACAAAGAAAAGAGGTAAGTATATATATATATATATATATATATATATGTGTGTGTGTGTGTATGTATACTAATATAATATATATATATTAATGACTGAGAATAATGTTTCACTCACCACTTCCTAAAGGAGATTCAGGCCTAGGGTCTGTAGTATGATGTACTTGAGAAGATGTGATGGCCAGCGAATCATCAAATGCATGCTGTATACTGTCCAGTGATGGGATTTCTTTTAATTCTTTAAAATAAATGTATGATTGGTTCATGATTATTAATACCTTTAAGAATTAAAATGAAATCAGTCTGGCTTGTTGCTACCTTGTGTGTGTTCAGATTTATTCTCCAGCCCAGCTGAAGTTACAGGGTCTTCTTCTTGTTTTTCTTCTACCTTTTTCTCTTCTCTGGTTATCTCCTGTCAATAAACAAGATGATTTGCATATATACTCTCCTTTGTGTGTGAGGAGAGTTTTTCGATGCATTTGATTTATTTACTGATATCTTATAATGACAGGTTAACAGAGGTACAAGTCTGGCTTTGAGCAGCTATTATAATTACAGGACTTTTCACATAACCCATACCATGCAACCCCTAGTAAAAACCAACATACAATTATCCATTGTTTTTAGTTTTTGTGCAATTAAAGATTGTAAGAACACATATGAAACTTATCATATGTATGGATATATTATATAGAAAAAACTCACACTCACTGCAAATTTGTTGGGCTGTCTTTAGCTTCTATTGTGGGGTTCATTCACTTATGCAATGTTGCAACATTTATTTCCATCCAGAGTTGCATAAATTTTCAACCAAGATCTTGTATTGATGATTTGAAAGCCGAACTACTCTGTAAAAGTTTTCTCCAGTGTGTGCCAAATACTCCCAATAGGGTTAAGATCGGGACTCTGTGGTGGTCAGTTCATGTGTGAAAATGATTCCTCGTGCTCAAAAAATCACTTTTTCATAATCTGAGTCCTGGAATTTCCCTGTGATAACCTTGTCTTTTAATACATGCAGGTCATCAGCTGACTTCATTTTATTGCCACATAATATTGCTAAGCCTTGACCTGACCAACTGAAGCATAAGACTGCCTCAAGAGACTTGTACAGTGGCCCTATGCATGATGGGTGCATCGCTTCAGGCGCTTCCCTTCACCCAGACACACTCATCGATCTGGAATGGAATCAGTCTGAACTGAACTGAACACATGATCTGAAAACCATATGATGTTTTTTGAATGCTACAAAAATGCTACATTGAATGCTGAAATGCTCTTATTTATGCTTCTAAACATGTTGTTATTTTCCTACAATGCAATCTCACCAAGCGTTTAAATGATCTCCAATCATGGTCACTCACTTTTTTAAAAGAAACATTACATTTACACCTAGGGGTAATTTAAAGAAGCCATTTGGAGGACATGTGAAAGTCTGTTCACTATTACAAAGCCCTTGATAAGGAAACAGACACAATAATCTAGGCAGAACCTTCAGAATTTATAATCTCATTTATGAGATGTTTCAAATAAACAGAAGGACATTAAACGTGGTATAAATGTTGTTGGGTGTCAGATTTGTGTGTGTGTGTGTGTGTGTGTGTGTGTGTGTGTGTGTGTGTGTGTATTTTAAGCGCTAAGTCTTCAGGCTTGTAAGTTTACATTCCCATACATTTGTGGGCATGTGTGAGCATACATCTAGTTAGAGGAGAGATTTTTCTCTAAAGACACAAACTGGACAGCCTTTATCTCTTGACCTCAGGCTTTAAGGTTCTATTCAGGGGTGATCAACATCTGTGAAACACATCCCCTATTTGGGAACAGTCAGAAGCCATAACAACTACTCACTTCCCCATGTGTGTAATATGTGTAATATTTCTAATGCATTTTTTTCAACAATATCAAGTGCACAGATGTTACAGGAAACAGCTGTTCAACTACTGGCTCATCTGCCAAATATCATCAAATTGTGAACTGAAAAATCAGGATGTAATATATGCATTAGAATGTTGTGTGTTTGTGTGCATGAATCGTTTCAATAAAGAACATTTTATGATCTATCCTGTTATTTATAGGACGATATCTAAGGACACTGTAACTCATCTTAGGAGTGTGTTAATTTTTAGTGGAACACGACATCAATCAGCCTTGCTAAAAATACACAAGGCTTTTTAGGGCCACCAAGAGAAAGAGAAAGAGGGAGAGGGAGCTCTGTGATCTGAGTGATAAACATGTGGCACCTGAACTACATGCTCAATTTGTGTGTGTGTAAAAAAAAGTAATGGTGTCACTAGTAAAGAATATAATCGGCATAACTATATTTGATCAAGGGATTGGTTGGAACGGTGCAGGAAGTTTGTGAATGAGTTTGGTAAGTTGGATTTGTGCTGTTAGTCCAGACGGAAAGGTCCCAAACACAACTAGACAAGAGTCATTACTTTTCATCTTACATTAATGCAACATATACAGTGCTAATGTACCTGTAACTGTAATGCAAAGATCTGTCAAATTTGAAACTTCAAACTTTTTTATATACTGTATATCGCCATCTTTTATTTCTGTCTCTTGTTAAATGTATCTAAATGTGTCATAAATGGAAACAAAATGCTCAGAATTTTACAGTATTCTCAGGATGCAAAGAGATTAAATGTAAATCAGTTTTCTATGAGGATTGCGCAATGTTTAAGATAAAGCCAACCGGATTTTACAAAACTATATCATAACTATTTGGATTAAATATTTTTGGAAAACTAAACACACACACATGCACACAGACACACATTTCCCATGCTTAAAAGCTCCTTTTGAACAATTATGGTCATGACACATGTATAACCTGTAATATATAAGTTATGTATTATATAACAGAACATAATCTAACTATTAAGTTAATTTTGCACATTTTTGAAATATTTCGCTTTGAAAAAGATTGTATTCAAATTGTAATGACTTAATTTATGCTTGGTTTTACATCACGGAGTTTCAGATTATACCAGATCCCTAAATTCAATCAAGCATATGAGAATAATGAGTGTAATGTTAAAAAAAACTCTAGTAAAAATTACCATCTTACCAGAGTGTTTTTAAATTCCTAGATTGAAGGTTCCTCAGTCAGAAGGTGTTGTTTAATTTCCTATAACAGCAGCTCTGACAGTAGAGCAGCTCTAATACAAATCACAGTTATAATATGCTTGTGTTCCTATAGTAACTTTGATTTTATAGGGGCTTGTGTGGACTCTCTAAATTATCTACGGTTAATAATAAACAGATTCAAATATTATTATTATTAATATTAATGAGGGGGGAAATTTTATTTTATTTTATTTTATTTGATTTGATTTGAAGCTTTCTATAGGTAGACACTAAGCATTTATATAAGGAGTCTCCAGTGCCAGTGCTTTGTGACACTTTGTCTTAATGATTTTCGGTGTTGTGACAAACTACATCATATTAATTTTAAATGAGATAGAAAGAATGAGTGTTTACAGCTGCTATAGGTCAAGTGATAATAAGTGCTAACTTGTTCCAAATTAAACTTTAAATGGATTCATGTTAAAGTGTGAGTTGGGGTCCTTTAGTTAAGTAAATAATTTGTTGTGGTGTAAAAGAAATAAAACACTCCAGGATGTGCTGTATAGGAAAAACTTGATCATGTTTTATCCCTTAATTTTAGACGATTAAAGTAAAAAATTGCAGACCTCATTTTGAGAAGTGTACAGTGAACGGGAAAAGCAATCAGTACATTAATAAGGAGCTTACTTTACACTCATAACTTGTATCCACGTTGATGGTGCCAGACTCAGGTGCAGTAGGGGAACTCCTAGAGGAAGACGAGTCTGAATCCACACATACAGATCCACCGAGTAAGTATGCTTCAGCTGGCCCACATGTTTCTTCTTCCTCCACAGGAGATGCAGTTCCAGGGCTACATTTCCCAGCTTGGATTTGGGTTTGACCTTGGAGATCTTGGAGATCACAGAGATCATGCGTCCTCTGGGAACTAGACTTGCTCGCTATCCAAGGAAATGTGTCTACCAGTTGGGAAAGAGCCTCCAGCTTCTCTTTCAGCTGCTGATTTTCCTCCTGGAGCCTTGAAACCATGGTCTCCAGGGGTTTGGCCCCTTCACAGGCTTCCTCCAGGCGCTGTTCGACATTTCGCTTGAAAGTAGCGACTTCGACGTGGATCTCACGCACAACAAGGCGCAGAGCTCGTTCGAACTGTGCCAGCACGGCAGTGCCTGAGCCACTTGCTGTAGTCGATTCCATCACAGTGCAAGCCCAAGGAACTGTATGTGTGTGTAGATGGTGTTTGTGTCTCTCCTTTACCCGCCAGCGGGTGAGTGAGCGAAGAGTGCTAAGATCAGGCTCTTTCTTTGCCCTCTCAGCTCTCAGTGAAAGGAGGGGGGGAAGAGAGAGTAATAGAGACCCCATTTAAGGGGTCTAATTTTAGAATGTATGTGCTGTCTGGTAGTCTGTCACTAGACTTAATGTTTCATCAGGGCAGGGTAAGTCAGGGCAAGCAGAGTGAAAAAAAATCTAATATAGTATCTTTATGTAACCTTCAATAATGCTAGTTCAAACTGCTTAGAGTCGATCCTATCTAATAGAAGATACAGATTTTTTCATACATGCTTTCATTTTGGTAGTTTATGAGTAAAGTAGAACAAAAATGAAATAAAAATAAAAAAACATTTCAAAACTTTCTAGTACAGTATCAGGTCCTATCATGTTCTACTTCATCAGCTCATCTCAGTCAAGTGAGTTTAGCACATGGGAACAGGACTGTAATTAAAAGTGTCCTGAGCCTGTAGCAAGTGCATGGTCACAGTATGATGGCGTAATGTATTCTGCTACCTTCTTCAACTGATTGGTAAAGCACTGTAGCCACGCACCTCCAGGGTCAAGGGTTCAAGTCCTGCCTTTGGGTATGTGTGCTTAGAGTTTGCATGTCCCTCCTGTGCAAAAAGCAACCAAAGCAGAACCTACAGATTAGGTTAATCGGTATTGTGAGTAGTGTGTGTGCTTGTGCCCGGTTATGGACTGGCACCCTGTCCAGGGTGATATTGTGCCCTAAGTTTCTAAGCTCCAGGCCTCCCGCTATCCTGTACAGGATACATCGGTATAGAGAATGAGAGAGAGAGAGAGAGAGAGAGCAAGCGAGAAATAGCTCGGTCATGGATTAGGATAAAAGTTTTATAATGTCATTTCTGAAAAAAAAAAAAAAAAACTCCCCATTTATATAGGCTTGGAGCCGGTACTAAGAGTGCACTGGTGTGTTCAGCCCCTCAGTGATTGTGGTTGGTTCACTGACTGCCGTTCAATCTCTTCTGAATCACTCTCACACAATAATGACAAACAAAATTTAACCACATAGTTTGAAATGGTTAAAAAGGAGTCTGAAAGAACTTATTAAATCTTGAAAACTAACTAAATTCATTAGAACCCAAAGAAATGGCCATTTAATAAAAAATAAAAAATAAAAAAAAAACTGTAGGCATAACATTCGAGACACAAATGGAAAATAAATGGGAAAATATAACCCCTTAAATAGCGAGTAACCATTTTTACATTATTAGCAAAGACATGAAGAGTTTTTTAGCAACTTGTGGATAAGGTCAGAAAAAAATCAAGCAATAAGTATTTATAATTTGTAAACGTTATAACATTATGTATTTTACATTCTTATATTTCCATGTGAACTTGGTTTGGCCTAAAGTTCTGTTCTGTTTCAAGACTGGAATTATGTTTCGTCTGAATCTCGTGGCCAAAAATGATGTGAACAGCCACCTTTAATAACGATTTGCTGAAGTCCCTTAAACATGAAGAACCAATCTAACATCATCCTGGGTAAAGACAACTGTATAACTTTTACGTGGTGTGAGTTACACAGACTTTGGCTGGTTCTTTGCCTTTGTCTTTTTCTTCAAAGGCCTTAATACCATACCGGGTGCTACCTAATGATCTGCCCCTCACGAGACCAGTGTTAATCTATGATTGCTCCACTTCTGAAACCATGTTGACTTAAGTTTCCACAACAATAGTTTATAGCTATGTCAAGACAACTGATGAGATTTTATTTAAAAGGAAACTGTTACAAACCAAGTCAAAGTTTAATCTGTTCTCAGAAATTCCATAGAGTTCCATAGGACTAAGATGGAATTCTGTAGAAAATCAACTGCAGCAAAAAGTCCTAATGCAGGTTCAGACACAGATATTCACAATCAATTCAAGAAATTTTATGAAGCTTGAATTTAATATGAGATTCTGAAGAATATGTTTAAAAAAAAGAATCACACATATTAACAATGTTAACATTCATCATAGTATATATAATATATGGACAATAGTATGTGCACCCCTGACCATCACGCCGACAGCTGCTTGTTGAGCATCCCATTCAAGAATCTTTTTTTAGTAACTATACTAAAAAGAATTTCCACTAGATTCTGGAGCATGGCTGTGAGGATTTGTCTTTAAAGACCAGTGTTCTTTGATGAGACCTGGGGGCAGTCAGCTTTCTAGTTTATCCCCAAACTATTCAATTTCTCCAAAACTGGTGGACCTTTTTTCTATGTAGCTTGCTTTATTGTTTTTTAAGTTTGGGGTTTAATTTCACTGAATGTAACTGTAATGTTACTGGATACAAAGACATCCTGTTACTGTGTTCTGTAGAGATCCTCCAAATTTATGGCAATAGTTTGGAGAAAGACTTCATACTGGTGTGGTCAGGTGTCCATATACTTTTGGCCACATAATGTATCATTATGTCGTTCCATAAAGTAATACAATGAGAGTCCTGACTACATTAAATACCAAATAAATTACACTTTCATTTTTCATCTCATAGTTTCTTTTCAGTGTGGCTGGTTGGCATAAATCTCTTCAGCTTCAGCGCAGCCGTTGGCGTAGATGTTACTGTGGTTTCGAGGCGTGTTGGCATGAACTTTATTTTTAGCCATAGTTACTTTAATAAAAAGAAAGAAGCAGGTGAAATAGTTGCATGTGCGTGCCATGTATCTGACTGAGGCTTAGCAGAATCAGAAAAGAAAGCAACTTCTGCAAAAAAAAAAAAAAAAAGATTTCGATGTTAACTTTATAGTTACTTTTCACTAATGATACTCACCATGCTGATCGCTGCTTTGGTTCTTTTCACCGCACTCTCTGTCATTTCCTGCAGTGGAAAGAGAGCAACATTCTCATTTTAGCAGCACACAAATCGATTCGTGCAATTGTTGCGTTTTATGTCACATTGATGTATTTATTATATTTTCTCTTAGATTTTATGAATCGAGAATTAAGCTTACAGTATATTATTAAAATGACATTATGGTTTAAGTTCAGGTTCTTGGAACAAAACTACGTGGACAAATTTTTTTGTTGTTGTTGTTAGTTTTTGTTTTGTTTTTCCTAAAATGAAATTGCAATGGAGGTCATAATCAAGTGTGGAAAATTATTGTTTTTTAAATAGGTATAAATAAAAAAAGTCAATTTTAACTGTTAATTTAATACACTTCTGTGAGTGCAAAGTTCAGACATACACTAAAAGCAGAAATGATCTTATAAAGAGTGTGACAGCACACATTTGTCTGATGTGGCTAATATGTCAATTATATATTATTTAAGTAATACACATTATATTATATTAATAGAAAGCATTTTATAACATAATAGATGAATGGTCTTTGTAAAAGGTTTTACACTTTAAACTTCTCAGTGTTGCAAACTGTTTAAGAGTTAAAGTTAGAACAAACATTTGCATCATTAAAAAAAAAGAAAAAAAATTACTTTTCTCAAATCTTGAGTTTGCATAAATGTGTTGATTTGATGCATCTGAAAAAAATTTAAAGAAAGTATTAAAATTAATAAATAATAAATAAAATAATATAATATAATATAATATAATATAATATAATATAATATAATATAATATAATATAATATAATATAATATAATATAATACAATACAATACAATACAATACAATACAATACAATATAATATAATATAATATATGTTGTTGAAGAATCACTCACTGCAACAAGCACATTTTATGAAACATATTAACACCACAAGAACTGCGAGAGCACCAGCTCCTCCTACTGCAATGAAGGGCCAGTTCTCTACTAAAACATTCACACCAGTCCATTTGTCTAATACAAACAGGAAAATTAACATACCGTAAATGTACAGTCATTGTGTCCAGAACCTCATGAATCATCAGTAGCAAACAACATTTGTTTCTATCTTTATACTAAACTAACCAAGCTGTATCTCCTGATATGCGATGATGCAGCCGGTCCCATTTAACAGCACACAGTGGTAGAGACTCAGATCATACAGCTGCACTTTCTGAAGGAGGATGGAGAAGTTTCCTGATTCATAGGGCTTAGAGAAATACTTGATACGTCCACCTTTGGAATCCCAGGAACTCGTAATTCCCTGTAGAGAGATCTCCACTAGATACTGTTCTGTTGTGTTTATCTGACTCCACAATACTTTTATATCTGCAGACTTATCTGATCCGAGGAAAGTTGGATCAAAGTTACACGGCAGCAGGACATCAGACTGGAGCTCAGTAGAAATGTTGCTTCTATTAATGCAGCGGTTTTGACACCATTTATTTCCTGCACGCAAATGACAAAATCACTGTTAATGGACAGTTAGTTCATTGGAAAATATGCACACATTTAGGTATGTAGAAATGTAAATCAAATTCAAATTTTATTTGTCACATACACAACCGTACACAGTGTGAAAACGCTTAATGAAACGCTTATATGACCATCCGTGACCTGAATATAGAAAAAAATCACTACAAGTTAAAAATAAACAAATTTTAAAGTAGACAAGTGTATAAATATGGTGTGTGGGTTTAACAACAGCAGTATGATTTGAAAGTATGAAATGATATGAGACGTGTGTCGGCAGCAGTGTGATTGTTCATAGTCTAAAGTTCAAGTTAGTCCTTATTGTATGTGCAAGCTAGCGTAAGATGAGCAAAGAGTTTGTAGGAATAGTTAAAACTTCTTTCATCGGAGATTGAAACAGAGATGAGAAAACAAAAAAGAAGTTTGGATAAAAATGAAGTTTTGTCCTAAAACGACTCCAGTGCGTTAAAATACACTTATACCACTTCAGCGCTGTTATTTCAGGGGTGAAAATATTACATCTTACCAGTACAAATATTCAGTTTAGCTTTTCTAATTAACATCTATTAGTGCAGGTGTTTGTTTAGTTTGAGCAAGTAGCGCATTAGTAGCTTATTTTAAAGTAGATTATTACATCCGGCACATAGCTGTTCATAACATCGCTTTACTCAACATTTTGATTTCACTTCTGGTGCAGGTTAAACTTTAGGCAGATATTTATATACTGCAAAAGTTTTATTAAATTCTGTCCAGCCAGTTTTGTGTGATGCTGTGACATGATCTGGCTGGACAGACAGACATTATTTTAAAAAAAATTCTGAGGTTCAGAATTCAGATATCATTGAAAGAGCAAGTTTTGAACAATTTACAGACTAAACCTTTTTATAATTTATATGAATAAATGAGCAGTTTCTATGGATAGAAAAAAAAGCATTTTAACACTATCGCCTTTAATTAAAAAAGTTAAGTGCTACAATTAAAGAAAAGTACTTAAGTAATATAATACTAACTTTTTTAAACTTTTGCTCAATATGTATTATACTACAAAATCCTATAGTTACACAGCAGCAGAACATCACACCGGAGTTTAAGAGTCCAAATCTTTCTTTTTTTGGAGGGGATTATACTGTACACACAGTTTAGAGTTGAAAACAGAATAAATGAATAAAAAAGCAGCTCAAAGCAGCTCTCCTGTTGTTGGAATGGAAAAAAACCATGTTACATACAGTATATTACATTAACAAGTAAAACTTTAAAACACAAAAGTCAAAACAAACCAGTGGGAATAAAAAGTCACTTACCAGTAATGTGTGTAATATGGTATACTGACAGCCATAATATCCAATGGTTCATCCCATAGAACATTTTTGTTGTTCCTCTGTTGTGGTGTTAGAGAGTTTTTATAGTATTTCTCAGAGCTCAGACAGACTAAAGGGTCTGTTTTCACCACAAGCACTTCCTGAACAAACAAGGTGTGAATTTAATGGTACGTGCAAAAGGACATGAACGTTTCTCATTTTTCATAAAATAGTTTGATTTTATTTTTCTGGTTATTTGATATTCGATGAAAAGTGCAAATGATCCATTCACTGCAGCATGATTTGTGCTTCAACTTCTTGACTGAGACTTTATTATTAAAACAATAAGCATCTCTTCTACCTGATCACTGGAAACTTGCTATCTATAGAGATATGCATGACGTCACTTGTGGTGCAGAAAGATTACAGAGGTATGAGTACTTACAAATGCTCAGTTTAATGACAATGAAATTGGATCCAATGTAATCGAAACTAATCTAATGTAATATATTCTATCACATTAAATTACATTAGATTATGTTATGTAATCTATGCATTGGTAGGTTACTTATGAAATAATGGAGAAAATGATCATTTACGTACATACTTTTTTCTTGGCAAATTTACTGTGTCTATGAAAGACAAACAAATGAATAAACTACATAGCCATCATCTGAGACAGGATGTACTGTAAGTGTAGAGGAGACGTCAAAAAGAAACCAAAATGTTCACGGTTAATGTGTGAAAGGTCAGTTATTGTTTCTGCTCTGAATAATCTTAAGCAGAATATCTCTTAAGATTTTCCTCTTCAGACAATATCTACTATAACCCTTTGAACTTATTTATAATACCAGTCAAAAGTTTGGACACACTTTCTAACTCCGTGGTCTTTCCTGATATACTTCTGTCTATATAATAAAACAATGCTGAAGGCGTCCAAAATATACAACAATCTTCTTTGAACAGTTGATATTGGGATGTGTCTGCTCTGTAAAGCCCTTTTAACGGCTCTAATCTGAGGTGCTGGTTGTTAATTGGTGATTTCTGAGGCTGGTAACTCTAAATGAACTTCTCCTCTG
>JAQMYJ010000017.1:6831755-6845140 GCA_030014305.1 Clarias laeviceps
TATTCACCCAGCAGGGGAGACGATTACCTACAATTCCGCACCGCAAGAGAGAGAAAAACTGTTGGCTCAGTTGTGATGACGTGACGATTGGGTGTCAAAACAAGAAGCGCATGCGTGATACATGATACTCGGTGCTCGTAAACTAAGACAATGCTCGTTTTTCAAGTCAAAATTTATTAAAAAATCTTTGCTTGTCTTGCGGAACACTCGTAAACTGCGTTACTCGTAATCCGAGGTTCCACTGTAGTTTGATTCATACAATAATCGAGGATTATGAAAGAGAGAAAGAAAACCTAAAGGGATAAGAAGAACATCCCCAATGAAAAAAAACACAGAAAACCTTTTTCGAGTCAGGTGGGTGACGGTTTTGTGTTTTTGATCATCACTTGTCATCACAATGTATTCTCTTTCACTCACTCACTCACTCATCTTCTATACCGCTTTATCCTGTATTCAGGGTCGTGAGGGGCCTGGAGCCTATCCCAGGAGGCTTAGGGCACGAGGCAGGATACACCCTGGACAGGGTGCCAATCTATCACAAGGACAATGTATTATCATGTTTCATTTTCAGCTTTCAAAGCTCTTAAAGCTGTTTTGGTGCTGAAGATCCAGTCATGCTATAATGATCTTCCTTCATGCGTTCTGGATGAATGTGTCTACTTTGTAACACAAACGTGAGAACTAAACGTTCTCAAGATCGAACGTTTAGTTCTCACGAGATAAGTTCTCGATCTTGAGAACGTTTAGTTCTCACGTTTGTGTTGATGGCACTGAGGTGCAGATGGTGAGCTACAATGTGCAGCGTCAGTAGGCTCCTTTCACATGGGAAGATTTTTAGTGTAAGTAAACCATAATAACCTCAGATAGTTAATATAGTAGGACAGATGTCACAGTATGTCACAAAAGTCAGTACACCCCTCAAATTTCAGCAACCACTTTATTATATGTTCTCGAGGGACAATACTATTTGCATAGAAATGAAAATTGGAGGGTAGTCAATGTACAGCTTGCATAGCAATACAGATTTACTGTCCTCTAACAATAACTCACCATGCAGACTTTATTATCTAAATAACTGGCAATAAAAATGAGTACATCCTAAGTGAACATGTCAAAACTGCATCCAAAGTGTTAATATTTTGTGTGAGCACCATTGTTATCAAGCACGGCCTTAAGCCTCCTGGGCCTGGAATTTACCAGAGCTGCACATGTTGTTGCTGGGATCCTCTTCCACTCCTCCATAATGATATCACTGGATGTTAGACACATGGCGCCTTCGCCACCTTCCGCTTGAGGACGCCCCACAGGTGCTCAATAGGGTTCAGGTCTGGAGACATACTTGGCCACTGATAAGCACATGAGCATGATGAATAGGACATGTGACTTAAGCATCTACAGGTCTTATCACTTAGGGTGTACTCACTTTTGTTGCCAGCTATTTTGACAATAATGGATGTTTGTTTAATAATGGCTGTATGTTGAGTTATTTCCCCAGGACAGTAAATCTATAGTGTTACACAAGCTGCACATTGACTACTCTAAAATATATCCAAGTTTCATATCTATAATATTGTCCTTTGAGAAGATATACTAAAATGTTTGCTGAAATTAGAAGGGTGTATGTAGATGTTCTATCTTATCATATACTGTACCTCTTATTCAGATCAAGAATTAAAAAGCAGTCGAAATGTGAATATCCAGTGATGACCAAAAATAACAAAAACTCTAGGAATTCTTAAGTGAATTGTGAACTTCTGTGGCAAATTTCTGTACATGATATAACGATTCACACCAGACGTCTTTTTGACTTTATACCCAGTCAGAGCCAGCAGGTTTTGAAGAATAAAGGACTTCATACTAGATATTGATTGTTTTGAACAATGAAATTTCATTGTATAACTATTCTTATTTACAAATTTTGAGAATGTCATTAAAATACTAAATTTGTATCAATACTTTTGGCCAACACTCTATATGGGGAAAAAAAGAGGA
Source organism: Clarias laeviceps (assembly GCA_030014305.1). Taxonomy (NCBI): domain Eukaryota; kingdom Metazoa; phylum Chordata; class Actinopteri; order Siluriformes; family Clariidae; genus Clarias; species Clarias laeviceps. The sequence goes on from JAQMYJ010000017.1 coordinate 6,833,748, forward strand.
TTAATTAACTTGTATTAAATGTGTGTATGTCTGTGTGTAGGGGGGTCGTTCGTTTGTTTTCCTCTGTAAATTTTCTCACACGTATCACAGTCTAGCACACAGTAGCAGGTGCAAAAAAAAAAAGAAAGTGAGAAAAGTAGATGAAAGGAAGGAAGGAACTGTAGCATAGCAACTTGTGGTATAACAATGACTGACATGCTAATAAGATAACTGAGAGGGGCCAGTGTGTAAATAATACAAATAAACACTGACAAAATGAAGGAGAATGACAGTTATTTGTTGGTATGTATGGCTTCATTTTTGTGCTGTTAACTTTTTTCCTTTCTTGACAATGGCATATATTGGAGTATCAGATACTTTTAAAAAAAAAAGGAGAAAATGATTGTTAGATCAGAACTTAAGACTTAATAATGTAGCGAACCTAAGTATACTGTTATACTACAGTATATTTTATTTTATAGTATACTTTATTTTTAACAGTCTTACCTTCTTCGTCTTCTCTTGTACAGTAATTTGATTCTGTCTGACAGGACGTGTCATATATTGGATTCTCAATAGATTTACCTATTTAGAGAAAAATGCATCATGAGAAGTTTGAGCTTTTTAGATTGGGATATTCCTTGCAACCCACTACATTACAACCCCTTATTAACTCCACCTAAGTGGTGATGTGATGATTAATAACAATTAATTACAACATACATTTAAACAAAGATCTAGTTAAGATGCTATCAGCCTCTATTTATGCTGCAGGCATAAAACAAGTTTTTAGCGCGACCCTGTAATAGGCAGCTGAAAGTCGCTTGGCACAAGCGGAGGCCCTAGATGATGCAAACCTCACATTCTATCCGGAGACTAACATTAAAGATACCCTGCATCCAATGGCCAGGAATTCAAACCTCTGCTTATAGCATAGTCACTAATGCCCTATATACCTGTATATATTGGAGATCAAGTTTTTCTTTGAGTGTATACATTTTTTTGCCTGAGTACAAAGTATACAAAGAAATGCCTTAAAGTACTGTCGATGAACAATCATTTTAAATGGATAAGATCTGCAGCTAAAGATCCTTTAGTATGGTTTATTTGACAATTACTATCGCAGGTGTTCATCTGAGTCACTGCAAGAGGCTTTAGTTTTTTATAACACATCAAACTTCGGTTTTAGCAAATACCACAGATTGCTTACCTCCCCCGTCCGTGTATTCTACTACACCCACAACTGCAAAGACACAGAACAACATGAAGGCGTTTGCTAAAGACAAAGCCTCAAAAAAGAACTACAGTATATATATATATAATTTCATATAAATATATAGTTATACAATGCTGATATACTGTATAATGTACCAATCTTACCATCAACTTTGACCTCGATCATAATGACATTTTTTCTGCCTGTAAAATAATATTAAAGAACATAAAAATGATCAAAACAAATGTCCAGGTTCAGACACTGACAGTAAATCAGAGTGCATTTTCTACTATAGCACATTACTTTCACTTGGAGAACTAATAAACTCTAAACAGTATACAGGACAGAAGCCCTTTGTTTTTAAAGTTGTACAGTCAAACCTATTAAATGACTGCATGAAAATTTCACAGAAAGAGCAAATGATATACACCTTCAGTAAAACAGAGGCACCTAGAGGCTATTAACTCATGTTGTTTTATACTATACAGACACGCCATATTTTTTTCACATTTAGAAGTAAAAATTACTTACAGTGTGACTGTAGGCTTGTGATTTTTATTCTTTACAATAAAAACCACAAGCTTTTTTATTTTATTTTAAAAAAGCATGTTTTTCTGTTTTTCATGTCCATGCAAAAAGAGAGCCAGATGGTTAAAAGAACATGAAGAAGTGCTTGTAGAAACAGCTTAGACTTACGTTTTGCATGTAACAAACAGGCTGTAAATACGATAAGCAGGACAGTTACTCCTGTTAATGCTCCTACTGTGATCCACAACCGGAGTGAGGACTGTTCTAGCTCATGGCCTAGGATATACAGTATATAGTGTATATGTACAGATGTCTATTTCATTAACATATGTAATTGAATGTATTCTTTATGGTATACTTTACTCTGTTGGCTGTAGCTCACAAACTTACCAAGCTGTATCTCCTGATATGCGATGATGCAGCCGGTCCCATTTAACAGCACACAGTGGTAGAGACTCAGATCATACAGCTGCACTTTCTGAAGGAGGATGGAGAAGTTTCCTGATTCAGAGGGCTTAGAGAAATACTTGATACGTCCACCTTTGGAATCCCAGGAACTCATAATTCCCTGTAGAGAGATCTCCACTAGAAGGTGTTCTGTTGTGTTTATCTGACTCCACACTACTTTTATATCTGCAGACTTATCTGATCCGAGGAGAGTTGGATCAAAGTCACACGGCAGCAGGACATCAGACTGGAGCTCAGCAGAAATGTTAAAGTGCTTTAAACGTTCTGTACACAGACGTTCTCCTAAAATTAAAAGAGTAAAGTGTTGGGAAAAAATTTTGTATACAATATAATGAACTCAATACTACACTACAATACTATAATACATTTGCTATAATACAATACATTATTTAATATTTCAAAATTAATATTAGATAAAGTACTGAAAGTATATGTAAAACAACATAAGAGATGTGTTTAATATAATGTAAAAATCTAATATAATGTTCACATTAGTAATTACAACAGAACATGCCATATACTCACCACTGACAACTGGTAAAATGAGGAGAATCCACACAGCTGAGAAATCAAACCACTTCGAGTTCATTTTGCATCTGTTACTTCCACACTAAGACAAATGCAATATAATGCGCTTCGTTAGCTCTCACTTCCTGAAATGGCCTTAAGCGGCTATGACAACTATTTTTGCATTATGCATTACCCATAGTGCTACACTACTGTATTACCCATAGTGCTACAGACTAATGTCTGATACAATTTATTATGGATTTTCATTTTATTATCATTAAATCTCTCTTTTTTAAAGAGGACCACAATTATATTATATAATTATTTTACTTTTTGGTTTGCTGGGCTGTTTTCTTTATATTGGTCAGAAATGTCAGAAATGTCAAAGCATGTAAAAGTGTATTTTACACATTAAGGTGTCGGGTAAATTGATGAAAAGCACACACAAAGAAAGGTAAAAAAGTGTACAGTGTACAGTCACATGTACCCAACTTGATCACACCTTCTGCAACAACTTCCACACCAGAAGTGCATGGACTTGCAGCCTCACTCACACCTTACACTAGATGCAGTGGGTTTTCTTTTGTGCTTGTTTGCACAGGTATGCATTATTATCTGCTCTACATAAAAAGTTTTTTAAATAAAAAAAAAAAATCTGCATTGAATAAAACAGAGATGCACTTTTTCAACACCTGTGTTCAATAAACAAATTAAAAAAGAAGAATGAATATGTTCATTTTTTATAGGTACTTCATAATACCTTGGATAAATTAGGGATGGTGTAGTTGAGGTCATTTTCCTTTTGAAGTAACATAAAGAGTGAAAGCAGGGCGTTCTACAAAAATGGGTCATCTACAAAATTCGAGTTAGAAATGCACAATCCGGTTCCTGGACATTTTAGTAGAATTCTCGATCAGTAACATTTTCCTATACTGGAACTAAATGACCTCAAGCAAGTTTAAATTCAACTTCATAAAGACATTGTTTGCACAACCGATGTTGGAAAACGTAAGTGACTCAAGCTAGAGCTCAACCTCACTGAACATTTAGGATAAAAATTGTAATGCTGACTACATACCAGGCCTCTTGACTTAACATCAGTGCTTGACCACACAAATGCTCCTTGGTTAAGGATCACAAATTCCCACAGCAACAAAATCTAGTGGAAAGCCTTCCTACAGGACTGGAAGTGATGTACCAACTCCACCTCAATTCTCGTGATTGTGGAATGGGTACTAATTTTTTCACTGCCATGTGCTTTCGTTTTGGTTTTGAACCTTATCTCCTCACACTTCTTGTAATTGGTGCCACACTGGCAAGTCATCCAGGTCCTGAAGCTGCATCAGACCATCACACTACCACCAGCATGTTTGACTGTGGGTATTGTGTTTGCTTTATGAAGTGCTGTGTATTTTTATGCTAAATGCAACGGAATGCACACCTTATAAAAATTTCTAAAATTTGCAGATTTTTTTTGTCTTTATTTGCCCAAAAGCGGGAATAATCAAGATGTTTTTTGGAAAATGTGAGATGAGCCTTAGTGTTCTTCTTGGTCAGCAGTTCTTTAGTGCATTCTTTTATGACGCAGTGATTTTATTTTGCCAGGCAGTGCATTACAACATGAGTTGCAATTATTTATTATTGTCGGTAGATGGCGCCACTTTGTTATTGGGACTCATTGCTGTTGTGGGTGTATAATTCTTATCATAGGTTTATTGAAAAGGATAAAGACAGAATATCAACTAAAAATCCAGGAAAATCACATGATGCAACGGTTATAAATTGATTTGCATTTCAATGAGTAAAAAAGTATTTGATCCCCAAGCAAAACATGACTTAGTACTTGGTAAGAACAGAAGTATGACGTTTCTTGTAGTTGGTTACCAGGTTTACACACATCTCAGGAGGGATTTAGTTCCACTCTTCTTTACAGATCTTCTCTTAAGGTTTCTTGCCTGTCTCTTGGCAACTCAAAATTTCAGCTCCCTCCATAATTTTTCTATAGGATTAAGCTTGGATTGATTTTTCTAATTTTTCTAGGATTAAGCACTTCACTTCTTCTTGAGCCACTCCTGTTGCCATCTTTAGTGCTCTGAGGGAAGGAGGTTCTCATCCAAAATTTTACAAAACATGGTCCCGTCCATTGGCCCCTCAATGCAGCAAAGTCTGGCTATACCTTTAGCAGAGAAACAGCCCCAAAGCATAATGTTTCCACCCGCGTGCTTGACTGTAGGGGTGGTGTTAGTGTTATAGTCAGCATTTTTCTTCCTCCAAACACGGTTTTGTCCTCCAAACACGGAGTCGAGTTGATGCTAAAGAGCTCAATTTTGGCCTTATCTGACCACGGCACTTCCTCCCAGTCATTTAGATGTTCATTAGCAAACTTTAGACAGGCCTGTACATGTGTCTTCTTGAGGACGGAGACCATATAGGCACTGCAGGTTTCCAATCCATGGGGCATATTGTGTTACCAGTGTTTTTTTTGGTGACTTGAGGCCCCACTGCCTTGAGATCATTCACAAGCTCCTCCCGTGTAGTTCTGAACCCAGCTATCACTTTTCTCATGATCATCCTTTACCCAGGAGGCAAAATCATGCATGGAGCTCCAGAGTGAGGGGGATTGATGGCTATTTTGTATTTGTTCCATTTGAGAATAATCGCTCCAACAGTTGCCACCTTCTCACCCTGCTTTCATGCTGTCGACCCCTTTTGCCTTCCCCGTTACGTCTCTTTGCCTTACGATTTGGAATTGTCTGCTATGTTGACTGATTACCCAGCTTTGATCTTTTGCTTCCTTTTCTGACTTCGACCCCCAAGATTCCTGCAAATCTGACCACAGGGGCATGTTTTCTGAATCCCCAGTGCTTCAATTCGCAACCCAGATCTCCTCAAACAGCTGCTCTCTTCTTCAACCTGCGCGCCGGATTCAGCACTGCAGCTCTGACCCACTCACACAGCTTCTGCTTTGATTTCCTCACTCAGCCGCATTCACTCTGCGCGTTGGGCGCTGCAGCCTTGCTCTCCTCACACTGCACACGCTCTGCATCACTCGTCTCTTAACCCCTGTCTACAGCCACTGCCAATTCAGGCCACTGCCTGCCACAGACATCACCCCAAGTACTGGTTCGCTGCTTAAGCTTCTCCTTCTTTTCCTATCCTTCACATTGTTCATTAAAATCACTAGAACTAAGTTCAGTTTGTTATGTCTGCTTTTGGGTCCTCCAAGTCTGCCCTACACGGGTATCCCGTGACACATAAGTTGTCGATAGAAGCAAGTTCCTAGATTGACAGACCTAATCTGTGTACCACATGAGTCTGTGGGTGAAATCAAATATTTATTTTACTCACTAAAATGCAACTCAGTTTATCACTGCTGACCCCCATTGCATGTGGCAAGGCATTCTTATCAATGACCTCAAACCACCCAACGAGGCACCACAAACCTATCTATGTCTCACTCCCTGAATCTGGCCAAGGTTTAAAACAGAGATATTTCCAGGTAAGCACGGTGAATGCACGGAAAACAGCTGGCCCTGATGGCATCCCTACCCAAGTACTCAGAGCATGCACGGAGAAGCTGGCTGAGGTCTTTATGGAAATCTTTATCTGTCCTTGACTCACTCGGACAACCCGGATATTTATTCCAGGATGTTTTTTTTTGTTGATTTGAGCTCAGCTTCCTCAAACTAGTCTTGAAGCTGAAACAGCTTGGCATTAGCACATCTGGATTAGTACCTGGACCCTGGACTTTCTTACAAACAAACCACAGTCTGTTTGACTGAACAACCTTCCAGTCTCACCCTCAGCATTGGAGTGGGAAGAGTATTGTCCTCTCTCTTATACACTCTTTTCACCCATGACTGCCTATATCTGCCTCCAACAGCATTATCACATTTGCAGATGACACCATGGTGATAGGCCTGATCAGAGGTAACAATAAGATGGCTTACAGGAAGGAGATCCAACATCTAGTAACATGGTGTGAAGACTATAACCTGAGACTCAACACCAAGAAGATGAACTAGGCCATTGTGGACTTTAGATAAGCTGGCAATCTCATTCATGCTACCATTCACATTAACAGAGCTGTTGTTGAGTGTGTACCCAACCTTATGTTCCTTGGAGTCCAAATCTCTAAAAACCTCACCTGGCACAACAGTGCACAGATTTTTTGAGGAGATGTGAAAAGTCCCACCTTGCTCAAGGAACTGCACTGCTTCAGACCATAAAGACCTTCAGACGGTGGTTAAAAACTGGCCAACGAATCATCGCATTCTGCTACCCACCTTGGAGAACATTAACAAAAAACACTACTGCATCTGCAAAGTGCGAGAGACATTATCAAAGATCCCTCTCATCCCAATCATGGACTATTCACTCTTCTCCCATCGGGCAGTCTATACAGGTGCCTCAGAGCCTGCATAAACAGACTGAAAAAAAAACTTTCTTTTTCCTGTGGCTGTTACCACACTGAACATCTAATCATAGAATGTTAACAAATACACTGCTGCACTGTCACTTTCTGTCTATATTCCAGCACTTTATTCACTATGCATTTTTGTACCATCCATACCTTACGTTTATCATTGCATACTTTCCTCATTCATGAACCTCCTATGCTCTCTGTTTGCTAAACTTAGGGAGGTTTCCTTGATGTATTGCACAGCAAAAGAAGAGAATTAAGAAAAAAATCACAGCTTGATGCAGATCTTCTTTTTTCCTCGCTCTTCCCTCTAAATTCACATGAAGTGACTTCCACTATAACTGCCTTTTACAGAGAAAAGCTGAAAGCTTCTTCACATGATCCTGGCAAGCTGTACAATATCTTCTCTTTAATTTTCTTCTCTTCCTCTTGCTCCATCATCTCTGACTGCTGAAGTATTTGCCATATTCTATGATGGGAAAATAGCAACAATCCGCCAGTTCTTCGCTCTCACCCCTACAGCAGAAGTTCAGGACTCTCTCTCTCCTCCCCTAGCAGAATTTTCCAGCCTAACAACTAAAGAGATTCAGCACATCACCTCATCCTCCAATTCCACCACATGTCTGTTAGACCCATCCCTTCCACAATGCTCCAGGCCATCTCACAAGACCTCATCCTCTTCATCACAACCATCATCAACCTTTCCATATCATCTGGTCATGTTCATGCTGCATTTAAGAGGGCAAGGATTACTCCCATCCTCAAGGAACCCTGTCTGGATCCAGCGGACATCAGTAACTATCGCCCAGTATCACTTCTCTTTTTTATCTCTTAAATTCTTGAATGCGCTGTTTATCTCTTGCAGAATAACCTCAATGATCCTAAGCAATCTAGATTCAAAGAGCCACATTCCACAGAGACTGTTCTTCTGTTTGTCACTGAGAAGCTTCATGCTGCAAGATTAGCTCTCAACTGCATTTGATACAATAAACAATAAGATCCCCCCCACCGCCCCCGTTTTCTCCCTCTATACCCGGTCTCTTGATGAGGTCATTTCCTCACACGAGTACCAGTCTTATCATACCAGTCTTATGGAGATGACATGCATTCACACTCGTTTTCTCGTTTTCTCCTGCAGACACTCAGGTTTCCACCTGGATCTCAAAATGTCTGGCAGACATCTCATCTCGGATGGCAGCTCATTAGCAAAACCGACTTGCTGTTCATGCCAGGTGATTCATTGCCCATCAGGATTATATGATCTCCCTGGACAACAATTGGATCACTCCTTCAGTCACACCTTGGGGAAACTCATGGACAATCAACTGCTAACCTTACTCGCTCCTGTCGATTTCTTCTTTACAACATCAGAAGAATTTGTCCATTTTTTTCCACGCAGGCAGGTGCTTGTTCAGTCCCTTGTTATTTCAAGATTGGACTACTGCAACACACTCCTGGCAGGTCTGTCTCTGTGCAACATTCATCTTCTACAGCTGCATCCAGAATGCAGCTGAATGGCTTGTTTAAAAAAAAAAAAAAAAAAAAAAAAACAGTGTTTGACTGATGGTACTTAGTTAGTAACCTAGTAACCAGTGTAAGGATCTATTCAATGACAGAAACCTCAAAGGACTTTTGTAAGTCACTCTGTATAAGAGCGTCTACCAAATGCCTAAATATATATGAATCTATGTAAATGTACTGTATAATCCCTTGAGCAAATCTCTTAACTCTGCTTACATGTGTTGTAAAGTATATGTGACAAAAAAATTAACCTTAATCTTAATACTTTCTTAGAAATTGAGAAGCACCCAAAGTGAAATCTTCTGAAACAAGCAAGGAGACACATTAGGACAAACCCGGCATAGCAACCATGAGGGGAAAAGCACTAAGGAAGCTTTTGCACCCTCCAGAGTCAATAATGGGAACAATGGGATTACCTATAAGTAATAGGCCTACCAACACTTTGACCAACCATGCGTTATATTAATTATTATTAATTATAATTTATTATGTTTTTCTCCTTAAATTTAGTTCCTATGGGCTCCCACATTAAAACTACCACTACCAGTCAGGGAGGCCTGAAGACTTTATACTGAAGACTAGAACCACATGATGTTCTTGAACTACTCGCTCAGGCACAGCTGCGTAACACACTCTAATGTCAGCTATCCTCTCCTTTCACTTGCGTGAGCTTATAGACGCCAATGATTGGCTGTAGATCCGTGATTGATGTGAGAGCCCACCCCGCCGAGAGAGCTCAGACAATCAGCTCTTTCTAGACCCCAGGCTGCCGGAGGCTACAGCATCACCCAGAAATCGTACTAGCGTTCACCGGATGGTAGGCCGAACACTTTACCACTGCGCCACTCGTACTCGTAACTAATATTAATATATATTTTGAAACTACTTACAATTATCAAATCATGTACCAGATTAAATGCTGTTAATCAGTGGTGGGCAAAGTACAGTGAAAGTAGAGATTTCCTAGGGCAGGGGTCTGCAATCTTAAACATTCAAAGAGCCATTTTTGGACCTGTTTCCCAAATTAAAAAAACATCGGGAGGTACAAAACCCTTTTGTACGGAGCTCCCCCAGGGGTCATGTGGTAAAAAAAAAAGCTCCCCTGGGGAGCGCCGTACTTTTGACTTCTAAAATGAAGCCAACACTGCATATATTGTTTTTTACTTTTATTCTATGTATAAAAAACTATAGTGTGTTGCATTTATGAAATCAATGACCTGCTACAGAGAAAAATGTATCCTTTAATAAAACTCTGAATATAAGTACTTAATTACAATAACAAAGTAAATGTACTCAGATACTCCCACATCTGCTGCTAATTGTACTAAAGGTGCTGATACCCATACAGAATGTGACACACACACACTCCAACCTTTTTTTTTTTATTGTTGTTGATGTGGGCAGGATAATTATATTATCAAACCAGAGCAATAGTAATGCAGTAACTGTAACAGACCAGTCAAATACAGGCATTGATGTTTCACCACCTTCTAAATTCTGTCCAAATTCTCTAACAGACCCGGAAAAAGTATGTTCCTTAGTGAAAGTCAAACATGATTTTTTTTTCACATAATATATGCATAATAGTGTTTAAAAATGACTAAACATAACACAATTTCAGAGCTATAAAAATATATGTAACAGGATCACATATCATTGTTACAAAAGCCAATACTGCAGTAATGACCAAAATGTGTATGGAGTCTCAGGAATAAATAATTCTCCAGTACGTGCCCATCTGATAAAGGTTATTGTCTTCATCACATGCTGCCACTTCTGTGCCAAGCAGCCTCATAGATCGGGTTATTACTCACAAGAGCTTCTAATGTTAGGAGAAACAGAGTTTATTTAAGATTGATAAAGTGGACCAGATATTAAAAATATAGTATAGTGAACTGAGTGTAAGTATTTACCGTCCCCGTAATGGCTGCGCTGTACTGTGTAGCTGGCATAGATTGGGTTATTATATGGACAATCTAGAAACAGACATTGTAGATGTGTGAATTGTTTATTGCAATCACTGACCTAGTTTGTCTTTCAATGTTACTGACCTTAATAATTTTAAGCTACAACAGAACAGCAGTCTTCAATGTGTTACAAAAGTTAAAAAACTTCTTCTAAAAAACGAATTCATACCTCTGATGAAGACTTACCGTGAGTGCTCTCTGGGTGTAGCCGACACTTTCCTGCAAATGCATTGTACAGATGTGTGATTCTGTTCAGCATTGAACAAGTTTGTTTAGAAGATAGACCATATGATAAATGTCATGTTTAAAAGTAACTAACATGGGGTTTGTACAAAAGACTTACGCTTTGTTACAATAAAGACACATGCTATGAATAAACACAGAAAAACTGCTCCTGCTGATGCTCCTGCGATGATTTCCATTCGATGGAAAAAAGTAGCAAGACCTGTGGAAGATTATAAAGCAGATTAATCTGGCACTAATCTGAGTCTGATAAATAATTGTTGTCGAGAAACAACCAACCAGAGATGTGTATTTAATGTATCTGTAATGAGTATTTTCCATATGTGATACTTTTTACTTTTACTTACTGCATTTTTTGTTTAAAAAACTCTACTTTTACTCACTAGATTTTTAATAGAGACTTGTTACTTCACACACAATTGAGTTGATTTTCTAATCTAAACATCAGCATTTACGCTGTCACTGTCATGCACACTCAATCTGCGACCGGCACTAGGACCCGGAAGTAATGCGGTCGCGAACCAGGAAGTATAAAAGG
>JAQMYJ010000017.1:6846152-6862502 GCA_030014305.1 Clarias laeviceps
GTCACCACCCATCTTGAAAAGTTTTCCCCCTCACATATACTAATGTGCCACAAACAGGAAGTTAATATCACCAGCCAGTTAATATCCCATTTTATTAAGGTGTATCCATATAAATGGCCCACCCTGTACATTACGGCACTGTGAAATTCTTTGAGCCACGATACAGCGCCCCTGGAGCAGACAGGGTTAAGAGCCTTGCTCAGGGACCCAACAGTGGCAACCTGGTGGAGCTGAGGCTCGAACCAAATATTCATTTTCACAGAGTCTGCTGTTTTAGTGTTTTTGTCAGATGTTACTATGGTATACTGAAGTATACTGTAATTACAAGCATTTCATGAATGTCAAAGGCTTTTAATGACAATTACATTAAGATTATGTGAAGTGTCAATATTTGCAGTGTTGACCCTTCTTTTTCAAAACCTCTACAATTTGCTCTGGCGTGCTGTTAACCTTCTGGACCACATCCTGCCTGATGGCAGCCCATTCCTGCATGATCAAAATGTTTATGTTTTGTTCCCGAGCCACTTAATGATCACTTTTGCTTTACGGCAAGGTGCTCCATGATGCCGGAAAAGGCACTGTTCATCACCAAACTGTTCTTGGATGGATGGATGGGAGAAATTGCTCTCTGAGGATGTTTTTGTGCCATTATTTATTCATGGCTGTGTTCTTAGGCAAAATTGTGAGTGAGCCCACTAATTTGGCTGAGAAGCAACCCCACACATGAATGGTCTCAGGATGCTTTACCATTACGATGCCCATGGCATAGGACTGATGGTAGGTAACATTTGGGCATGGCTGTACTTTTAGTGAAGTACATTTTTTGGTATGCGCTTGTACCTTTACTTGAGTATTGAGTTTTTGTAGTTTTTCCACCTTACATCATCCACCTTAGTGGATAATGCAATAATGTTAATTATTTAAAGGAAAAAGTTATTTATTTTTCTCCTACAGAAAAAAAGGGATTTATTTTCTTTTATTTATGCGATGATGCAGCCGGGCCTATTTAACAGCACACATTGGTAGAGACTAAAACATTCACACCAGTCCATTTGTCTAATACAAACAGGAAAATTAACATACCGTAAATGTACAGTCATTGTGTCCAGAACCTCATGAATCATCAGTAGCAAACAACATTTGTTTCTATCTTTATACTAAACTAACCAAGCTGTATCTCCTGATATGCGATGATGCAGCCGGTCCCATTTAACAGCACACAGTGGTAGAGACTCAGATCATACAGCTGCACTTTCTGAAGGAGGATGGAGAAGTTTCCTGATTCAGAGGGCTTAGAGAAATACTTGATACGTCCACCTTTGGAATCCCAGGAACTTTTGTCTCCCTGTAGAGAGATCTCCACTAGATAATGTTCTGTTGTGTTTATCTGACTCCACAATACTTTTATATCCGCAGACTTATCTGATCCGAGGAGAGTTGGACTAAAGTTACACGGCAGCAGGACATCAGACTGGAGCTCAGTAGAAATGGTGCTTCTATTAATGCAGCGGTTTTGACACCATTCAGCTCCTGCATACAAACCCATAACAAAATCACTAATGAAGAACAGCTAGTTGACTGGAAAAACACACATGTTTAAACAGATTAACATGGATTGCTTGCTTTTTCCACATTCAGAATGTAACTTACCTTGGACAAACAGCAAACAACACCAGAGAATCCACAGACTGAAACATATTGTGTTAAGAAGCAGCACCATCATATGAACATTAAGCTGCAGCTTTCTGAAATGAGGCTTTTAAAGCAGTGATGGTGAGAACTATGATAGTGAGAACATTACTTCCTGAAATGCTACAACCCAAGAAACCACAGACACCAAGCACCGAGTTTACGCCTCTAAAAAACAAGCAGTTGATGAAGCTAATTTTAGTAAAATGTGATTGCACTTATAGATTCAGCCCTGGGAATGAATTCAATATCTTTTCTTTTGACCATCGCATGTGTAAAGGCTTTCTAAATGACAGTTTGCTAAAACACTATGTATGGAACTTTTGAGACACTGTAGATATTAGAATTGTACATTTAATGTCCAGTTAGATTTTACATATTCATCAAGATCATACTAATTAAAAGAAGAAGAGAAAACTTAAGTCACATCATTGAGAACAAAAAGCCACACAATGGTTCTTATAGGCAAACTACAGTTGCTCCTCCTTGATTAATATTATTTTATGATTCAGATAATGAAACAAAATTTAATATTACACAAAGATAACCTGAATGAATACAAAAATGCGGTTTTTAAATTATGATTTCAAAAAATCTGGCCCTATGTGAAAAAGTAATTGGCCCTAACTGGTTGTGCCACTTCTGGCGGCAACAACTGGCAATCAAGCATCTGCGATGATTGTATTCATAATGAGTCTTTCATATCACTGTGGAGGAATTTTGGCCCGCTCTTCTTACCAGAATTTTTTAATTCAGCCACATTTGTGGTTTTCAATCATGAATGGCCTGTTTAAGGATCTAAATCTAAATTAATATATTATTATTATTATTATTATTATTATTTTGAGCAATTCAGAGGTGGACTTGCTGGTGTTCTAGTTCATTGTCCTGCTGCATCAAGTATAGATATCTAGTATAGATAAAGTCAAGTAGCTTCAGGTCACAAACTAATGGCCAAGTGAGGCCTGTAGGTTTTTAAATATTGTTCTGGATATTTTTATGAGCTCCTGAGTGAATCATCATTGTGCTCTTAGAGTAATCTTGGTAGGTTGACCACTTCTAGGAAGTTTCATCACTGTTACAAATTTCCTCCATTTGTGGATAATGGCTCTCACCAAGGATAACTGGATTCCCAAAGCCTTAGTGGCTTTGAAATGTCAATTGCTTTGTTTCTCATCTGTTTCTTTAGCTTGCAGCATGATGTGAGATGTTTTAGAGTTCTTGATTCAACAGGTCTGGCAGTAATCACGCCTGGGTGTGGCAAGGGAAATTTAACTCAGCTTTCTATAAAATGTAGCTAATCTCAGTTTATTTATGATTTAGCAAGGGGGTGGTGTTACTTTTACACATGGTGCTAAGCAGGTTTAGCTTTTCCCTTAATAAATAAAATCATTATATTACATATTAAAAATTGCATTTTGTATTTACTCAAATTACCTTTGTGTTATATAAAAATTATTTTGATGATCTGAATCATTCAAGTGTGGCAAATATGCCAAAAAATAAAAAGCAATCAGGAATGGGGCAAATAGTTTGTCATGACTCTGTACTCTATGTTTGCAGTGTGTCAGGCACGTCATCCTGGTGAAACAAGTCACTGCCATTACAGAATATGGTTCCCGTGAAGGGGTGTACAGTACTTGTTCTGCAACAATGTTTAGGGGTCACTGTTTACTTGTTGCCAAAATCCCGACTGCATTTATACTCTCATCGTGACAAATGTTGTGTTCTGATATGTTTTTCTGTTCAGCACAGGTTATGTACAGTATATACAGTATGATGATGATGATGATTTTCCCCTGTCTCAGGAGTTCTGCAGTTTCTGCAACTCCCATATCAGCCCCTCTGCCACCGGCAACAGTGACTGTAGTCAAAATCATTGAGCTCACATTTACCCTGCACTCTGCGAAATGTGTGCATTACCTGAAGCTCTTGTCTTGTTTCATAGATCCTGCTCCTGCTACATAACTGGCTGATCAGATAATTGCATGAATGTGTCACAAAATAAGGCCCAGGACCATTGCAACAACACGATCGTCATAAACAAAGCAAACTATTAGCACATGTCATGGGTAATGCAGATATGATCTTACACCCAGAGTGTGCCAGAGGGTAAGAGCTATATAAAGGTCAAAATCTGCAGAAAACAACAGATAACCACAATGCAACACAAACCGTTTCCATGGAAACAAACATACAATAAGTGGTCAATCAGATTGAAATGTCTGTATATAAATCTTATGAAGAAAGAAGCAAACTATAAAACGTTCTGTCATAATTAAATATATTAGTTATATTGCTTATTTTGGAAGGGGGGGATTCATGCTTTAAGTTGTGTGTCGTTGGGGGGGGGTGGGGGTGGTAGGGAGCAGTTGCTGGTCTGGTCTAGTCTGTTTTTGGCTTTGTAGGCAAGCATTAGTATTCTGATCTGATGCACATCTGATAAAGGCAACTACAGTAGGGATCTAAGAGAGGGGGCACGGTACCAGTTACGAAAAAAACCTTGCACAATGCACACAATGCATTATCAGTATTTACTATCTAGCTTTGCAAACACAGCTGATGAGCTACACCACCTACCACTCCGCTGAGTTGTGGTTGTGCACTTCTGATAAATTCTTTCATGCTGAAGAGTAAAGAAAGAAGGATGCAGAAACAAAATGTGCGTGAGAAAGTTGCAGTTTAGACCAGCCACCAATACTCTTGCCTCTCAAAATCAGCATGGAAAGTCCCTCAATTCAAGAGCAGTGTGTTTGAACATGTAAAAAATCAGGTCATTAGCTCTACACTACCAGTCAACATTTTGGACACACCGTCTAATTCCATGGTTTTTCCTGATTTAATTTTTTTTTCCACACTGTAAAACAATGCTGAAGGTGCCCACACTATGCAATAATCTCCTTTGATATTGAGATTGAGATTACTCTGTAAAGCCTTTATAATGGCGCTAATCTGAGGTGCTGGTTGTTAATTGGTGATTTCTGAGACTGGTAATCTAATTGAACTTCTCCTCTACAGCAGAGGTAAGTTTTGGTTTTGCTTTCCTGAGAAGGTCTTCATGAGAGACAGTTTCATCATGGTGCTTGATGGGTTTTCCAAACGCAATTGATAATACTGTTCTTGCAGGATCCGTTCCAGAACAGCTGACCTTCATGTTTTAAAATAACAACTGACTATTATTGTTGTTAATTACCTAATGCTGCATGTTTTATTTCATAGTTTTGAAAAATCCAGTGTTGTTCTACGTAGAATGTACAAAAAAAAAAAATCCCAAAGCAAAAATGTTTTTGAACACGTGTCCAATCTTTTGACTGGTACTGTATTTTCAGAATGATCAGGTTTGGACGCGCTGCCCATTATGAGGTGAGCAGATAAAGTGTCAATGTGTCCTGGACTACAGTATGACATGAGTTCTAGCAAGATCTAGAACTCACGTCATGGTTTATCAATACATAAGCACTTCATATGGATTCAGTCCTTGTGAAGACTTGTTAGCACTTTCTAGAATGTTTTGTAAGTTCTAAGATCTTAGCTAACTTCCCGGTCCTGTGCTTTGGATTATCCTTGGAATGCTTGCTTTGTGGATATTGAAAATGATGGTTTATGGCAAGCCGTTTTAACATTTAATGGCAAGTCTGGATATGTATTACAGATATCTGTAATTCAGTTCTTCCTAGGCAAAACAATTTTCCTATTCATATCTATGGAATTTCCCTTCACAGATATCTTTAACTCAGTTGTAGATATCCACATTGTGAAATATCAATATCAAACCCGTCCTCCTATTTGCCGTAACTTCTGACACAATTACAGATATCTGCAACGTTATTTTGCCGAGTCAAAACGCTATATTTAAGATATCTGTAATTACAATTTGACTAGGCAGAATGAAAGTTAAAGATATCTCCTATTTGAGATATCTCTAATCAAAATTCATTTAAAGATATCTATAACTTTGATAACAGATATCTGATTCTAAAATATGTCTATTCACAATTCCTGTTAGAGATATCTACAATTTCATTCTGACTAGTGACGATACCAGTTCTAGATACCTATAATCCAGTTTTGACTAGTTAAAATAGAATTTAAGATATCTAAAAAGGACATTATAAATATCTTTAATTGAGGGGAGTTGATGATATCTTGAATTGGAATTGTGACTAGTCAGAATTAAATTGTAGATATATCTAACAGGAATTATGGATAGTCATAATTTACTTGTAGATGTCCATAATTCACAATGTGGATCTACAACTGAGTTAAAGATATCTGTAAAGGGAAACTCCATAGATATGAATAGGAAAAGTGACGTCATTTGTCCTAGGAAGAACGATGTTATGGATATCTGAAATGACCGTTGTTGATAGGAGGAATGCCACTGTGGATATCTGAAATTTTTATTTTGCCTAGGAAGAACTGAATGACGGATATCTGTAAAACATATCCAGACTTGCCATTGAATGTTAATATCAGTTTCAGTGACATCATTGCAGATATCCGTAATTCAGTTTTGACTATCCAAAACTGAACTGCAGATATCTCTAACTGTCATTTTGACTTGTCAGAATGCAATTACAACTAGTCAAAAATATGTTGTTGATATTTGTAAAGTTCATTCCAGATAGTAAAATTTTGCCATTAAATGTTAAAACGGCTTGCCATAGATGGTTCACATGTTCACTGTGAGTGACACTGTGAGTTTGAGCACCTCCCAAAACATACAGTGTTGTGAAAAAGTATTTGCCCCTTCCTGTTTTTTCACATTTTGCATATTTGTTACACTTAAAGGATTCAGATTATAAGACTAATTTTAATATTACACAAAAATAACCCAAGTAAATATATGCAATTTTAAAATGATGATTTCATTTATTAAGGGATAGCTGCCCAAACATGCCTGGCCCTATGTGAAAAAGTAAGTGCAGCCTAAACCTAATAACTGGTTGTGCCACAATGAGTCTTTTACATCGCTTTTGAGAAATATTTGGCCTACTCTGCAGAATTGCTTTAATTCAGCCACACTGGACAGCTTTCAAGCCCGAGCGGCCTGTTTAAGTTCATGCCACAGCATCTAAATTGGATTTATATCCGGACTTTGATTAGACCACTCCAAAACCTTTATTTTGAATATTTCAGAGGTCCACTTGCAGGTGTGTTTCAGATCATTATCTTGCTGCATAAACCAAGTGCACTTGAGCTTGAGGTCACACACTGATGGCCGGACATTCATTCTCCTTTAGGATTTTCTGGTAGTGTGCAGAATTCATGGTCCCATCATTTATGACAAGTCATCCAGGTCCTGAAGCTGTGAAGCAGCTACCACCATATTATTAACACCACCATGTTTCACTGTTGGTATGAAAACAGTCTTTAGATGTTATTCTGGTTTTTTTTTAATGAGCTCCTGGATAAGATGATTTTGGTGGGCCAGTCACTCATGGGAAGGTTCACCACTGTTTTCTTTTTCTATTTGTGATTAGTGGATCGCTGGAGTCCAGAAGCCTTAGAAATGGCACTGTAACCCTTTCCAGACTGATACATGTCAATTACTTTGTTTTTCATC
Organism: Clarias laeviceps; assembly: GCA_030014305.1. NCBI lineage: Eukaryota > Metazoa > Chordata > Actinopteri > Siluriformes > Clariidae > Clarias > Clarias laeviceps. Next base: position 6,853,408 of record JAQMYJ010000017.1, read on the forward strand.
AGTTCTTCAATTTCTTGAATCGCAGAAGGATTTGTTGCTTCTTGAGATCTTTTAGTGTGTTCCACTTTGTCAGACAGGTACTATTTAAGTGATTTCTTGATTCAACAGGTCTGGCAGTAACCAGGCCTGTGTGTGAGGTGTGTGTGTTTGTAGGGGGAGATGGTGGACAGCATTTCAAATAATCAAAATCATTATTCAAAAAAACTTCATTTCATATTTACTCAGGTTATCCTTATGTTATATTAGAATGTCAATTGTGAGAATGATGCTAAAAAAGACAAAATTAGGAAGGGGCAAAGACTTTTTCACATCACTGTAGCAGTAGGTGCATTAGCTAAACTAAAATTGTACTCTGCAATAGACTGGTGTGCCATTTTCCCTTGAATTCTGGGCAATGCATTCTCTGCTTGTTTTAGGTCAGTTTTATGGCTCCAGAACTGTAAAAACACATGAAATATAAATAAACATACAGTATCTCATTTTTTTAATGCAGTTTATTGTATTTATCAATAAATCACACATCAGTTATACACAGTTAAGACTGATCTCATTATATGACATAATCTCTCTCTCTCCTCAGTTCTGCTTTGACTCCTCTGAGATCCCAGATGTAGCATTTACTCAGTGATCTAAAGAAAACAATTTATCATCAATGATGGAAATATGAGAAAACACCATGAGCTGAATAATAATAATAATAATAATAATAATAATACAATATTATTATTACTATTATTATTACTATTATTATTATTAATAATAATAATAACACTTCTACTACTACTAATAATAATAATACAATTAATAACAATATTATTATTAGTAGTAGTATTAGTAATAATAATAATAATAATAATAATAAAATAGCATTTCTATTATTAATTAACTTCAATAACTTTAATAACAAATGTAATTATTAAGTATTTACCACGGCTGTTCTGTGTCAAAAGTGTACATCCTGGAGGAACAAACATTATACACAATATTTTATTTATTACTATTAATCTCGAATGCAACTAGGGTTATCAATTTTTTGATTAACACTTTAATTCGACTCACACTTCTGTGTAACAGTTTTCATATTTGCTCTCTGGTTCCAGCCTAAGCTTTCCTGCAACACCTAAAACACCCACACAGTTTTATCAGACTTTAATCTGGTGAACTCTGAATTTATGAGCACATACAAAAAGTCCATGTAGTGTACATGCAAAAACTCACATTTACTGCCTAAGCAGCAAACACATATGAACAAATACAGAAGTATTGCTCCTACTGATACTTCTAGGATGATGGATTTCTGAGGCTGAACAACAAGATCTGAGGGACCTGTAAAACCATTGGACTCTGTATTTATTTAGATCTTAAATAAATCAATATTTATGTTAGATTTCTGTTAGTAGCGTGTATGTGTGTGTGTGTGTGTGTGTACTATTATTATTATTATTATTATTAATACTTCTACTACTCATAATAATAATAATACAATTAATAACTATTATTAGTAGTAGTATTAGTATTAGTAATAATAATAATAATAATAAAATAGCATTTCTATTTTAATTAACTTCAATAACTTGTGTGTAAGAGACTAAAAGTGTAATAACTAACCAAGCTGTAGCTGATGGTATGCAATTCTGCAGTTGGTCCCATTAACCAGCTCACAGTGGTAAAGATCCAGATCATATGGCTGCACCTCCTGAAGGACGATGGAGAAGTTTCCAGATTCCCAGAGGTCAGGAAACAGCTTGATACGTCCACCTGTGTTAGTCCAAAAGCTTACTTGTCCCTCTAGACTGATCTTAATTACAGTCTGCACTACTGCGCTCCTCTGACTCCACACTACTGTTATATCTGCAGACTTATTTGATCCAAGGAGAGCTAGATTAAAGTTACACGGCAGCAGGACGTCAGACTGGAGCTCAGGAGAAACATCAATGTGACTTACAAGTTCATTTTTGCACAGACTTTGTCCTATAAGAGTAAAAGTAAGGTTTACTCAAGTTGCATGGTGATCATACAGTAAGCGTCCTCAGCTGAAACTTCTGAAAAATTTCTGACCTTATCTCTGTTTTATATAATATATTTACCCACAGTATACCATGCGAATTTGAACTCACCGTTTCCGAACACCAAACACCACCAATAAACCATCAACAGCTCGAAACATCTCATCTTGAAATGCGTCATTAAAAGACCATGAGGCTGCTTCTCATAAAAAATAATAATAATAATAATAATTTTAAAAAAACGGTTTCTACATATCTCTTCTTGAGGAGGCTTAAATTTATAAAACCACAGACACCAAGTACTCGTGATGGAAAACTTTCCACACACACACACACACACACACACACAAACACACACACACACACACACCCACACACACTTATTTACTTGTTGCAGCATTAAAGAGGCTCACTGCAGAGTTTCACTATGAATAAACTTGCTCTGTGTAACTCTGTACATGACAAATAAAAGTTGGACTTGAGCTACTACCATTCAACAATTACAGCAAGTGCAGTAAATCAAGAATGTTAATTAATAAGCTCAATAATTACACTGGTGATTTAAAGTTCTATGTTTTTGCATAAATGAGACCTAAAACATCATCAGTATTATACTTTAAGGTTTAAGGAATTTTAGGAAAGTTATCCAATAAGACATCTGCATGTGTCAAAAGTATGTGAACTTTTGTGAGTTTTATTTTAAACCACTCTACAAAGTCTTCTCCAGCACATCTCAAAGACTTTCCTGTGGTGGTCAGTTCATGTGTGAAAAGGATTCCTCATGCTCCCAGAACCACTTTTTCACAATCTGAGTTCTGGAATATGCCTGTGCCATCAGGAAAGGAACAAAACCTCCATCAGCGTGATAATCTGGTCATTCAGTACATTCAGGTCATAGGGCTGACTTCACTTTTTGCCACGCAACATTGCTGAGTCTGGACCTGACCAACTGGAGCAAACACAGATCATAACACTGCCTTCATAACTATGCATAGTATGCATAATGGGTGCATTGCATGTGTTTCCCTGATTCGCTCATCACTCTGGTATAGGGTTAATCTGAACTCGTCAGACCATGTGACCTTTTTCCTTTGATTCAAGGTCCAATCTTTATACTCCCTAACAAACTGAAGCCTTTTTTTCCAATTAGTTGATTGTGGAAATTATCTTACTTTCACCATTAAACATAGCTATGATTTCTACTGTCCATTTCTCAGGCAACTAATGCATAAGGAATGTAAATTCACCAAGCATACTGTATAAATTGTCCTTCATGATTTTTTCTCACCCACATTTCCTGGATACAATATCACTCTAGCTGAGATATCTCTACTAAATTCTTGATTGTTGTGTTGCACCAGAACTGGAAAACTCACCATTTCTGAAAACAGAACAACACCATCAAACCTCGTTGTACGATCAGGAAGCTGCAAAAAGTGCTGACACAGCACACTCAGACCGGTTCTCACATGACTTCCTGAAAACACTTCAAAATGAGAAACCACGAACTCCGAGTACCTGGAACATTAGTGCAAGCCAAGAAAGGTAATGGCTCCAGTTAAATTTTGGTCACATGAGGTGTACTAATACTTTATTACTCGTTTATGATGATGATGATGATAATTCTACGAGGTCTTCTCTGACTTATCTGATCTGAGGAGAGATGAATTAAAGTTACACGGCAGCAGGACATCAGACTGGAGCTCAGTGGAAACAACAAAGTGGCTCACAATTTCATTTATGCACAGACTTTGTTTTATAAGAGTAAAAGCATTAAAGCGTTAAAGGTTACTCAAGTTGCATGGTGATTTCTACATATGACTTCCTGAGAAGCTTGACATTTATAAAACCACAGTGATGGAACACCCCCCCCCCCCACCCACACACACACACACTATGAATATGGCTTATTAACTACTAATACTACTATTTTATTATTTTTTAATTACATTTTTTATTATTTTATTTACACCACTAATTATTTATGTGTCCTACTGTATGTCTTCATGCATCATGTAAAATGTTGTACAGTTAAAGCTCACTATTAAAAAAAAATCTGCTCTGTGTAACTTTGTGCATGACAAATTTTATTCACATTTAATAACATTAATAAGTTTGTGGATAGTTTAGAATGTTCTATATTTTGGCATAAATGAGAGCTTCTCATTCTCGTTGCACTAAAAACTTCTGGTTCTCACATTACCCTGTGTCTATTGACTATTGTCAGTAGACAGTGTATGTGTATATAGTGTGCAATCACATCTACAAACCTCTCATTGGGTTACCGTCTCTACTGCTGCTGGATATCTGGAATTTCCTTCTGGATCAATCAATCACTCAATCAATCAATCAATCAATCCATCAGTCAGTCAGTCTATCATTCATTCAATCAACCAATCATCTAAAACATCTTCAGATTTAAGAATAAATGAAACCAGCAACGAATATGCTACTTGGCAAAAGTATATGAACCTCCAGTATTAGAAGTTAATTTAAAGATAAAATCAAGCAGGGGCGGACTGGGACCAAAAAGTGGCCCTGGACTTCCTGGCCCACAGCAGCCCATATCATAATACATTGGCTCTTTAATGTAGAGATATATTTTTATACTAGTAACTGGTGTTACAAATATGACACAATACAGAAATCAACGCTATTTAAACATATTATTATCACTAAACATATACTGGGTCATAATTAGTAAAACAAAGAAACAAAGGAAAGAACATCAAGACAAACAACATATAAATCATAAAATATAATAAAATCAGTAGCAGCATTAGCTATACGCTAGTAAACTAGTTACTTATATTAATTATTATGGTAGTCAATATTAATTAGAAATAATGCTGAGAAACACATAATTACTAACATGAGTTAATGCTGCTACTGATTTTATTCCAGCTTACATGTTCAGTTTGATTGCCACTTTTCACTTGGCTCTGGTAGATCAGGGGGTTGGTGTTGGTCATCATCAGCAGGCACTGGTTCATCATCACTGACTCTGCTGCACTTACAGCTTACACTGATGAGTGGTTTATCTTACACTGCATCACGATGATACCCCCTGCGAAATGTTCATGATATCTCACAAACAAAAAGGCCAATTTGTCTTTTCCTCAAAGTGTTTAGGTGAAATTCCACCGTATGATAGTGTGATAAATATGCAAAGGAAATAAAATCAGAAAGGGGCAAATACTTTTTCATGGCACTGCACATGTAGTCAGAGTGTTCCACTGGGATGAAACTGTGCCAGGTGAAGTTTGAAAGTGTTTTAACTTCCAGAGTTAAAACACTTTCAAACATTACACTGATCACTTTACACTGATCTGAATAACTTTGAATGATGAATGCTTTTTAACACCCTTGTGACTCAATAAGAGACAATGCGCAGAATATTTTCTAACAGTCTGTAAATGATACGTTTTTGGCAGTATTGTCTTGCATCTTTGGAAATAAATATTTTTAAAAAATCACAATACTGCCAAAATGTCTCATTTTGCTGTTAAACTGTTTATAAGCCTCCTGGGTCTCTGTGAGGCAGGTGCTACTGGTCACTGTCTTGTCTTATTGTTCTTTCCTTTGTTTCTTTGTTTTACAAATATGACCCAATATATGTTCAGTGATCCTTTTTTTACGTTTTTTTGTATTGTGTTATATTTTTATACTAGTATGTGGTTTAAAAAAATTATCTCCACTTTAATCATCATAAACTATTATGATGTGGGATGTGGCGAGCTGCTGAATCCAGCCTCCAGTATATACAATTGAAGAAAAATACAGTATATACAATTGAAGAAAAATACAGTATATACAATTGAAGAAAAAGTATGTGAACCCTTTGGGATTATGTGGAGTTTTGTATGAATTGGTCATAAAATGTGGTCTGATCTTCATCTAAGTCACAACAATAGAAAAACACTCCAGAAGGCGTATTTTGTTCTGTTGAAGCCATTTTTTTGTTGAATTACTTGTATTCTTTGGGTCATTGTCCTGTTGAATCACCCATCCTCTGCGGAGCTGGTCTTACGTTTTCCTGCAAAATGTCTTGATAAACTCTGGAATTCATTTTTCCATCAATGACGACAATCCGTCCAGGCCCTGAGGCAGCAAAGCAGCCCCAAACCATGATGCTCCCTCCACCATGTTTTACAGTGGGGGTGAGGTTTTGATGTTGGTGTGCTGTGCCTTTTTTTCTCCACATATAGTGTTGTGTGTTTTTTCCAAACAACTCAATTTTGGCTTCATCTGTCCGCAGAATATTTTGCCAGTAGTGCTGTGGAACATCCAGGTGCTCTTTTGCAAACTTCAAACGTGCTGCAAAACTTTTTTTGGACAGCAATGGCTTCCTCCATGGTGTCCTCCCATGTACTCCATTCTTGTTTAATGTTTCCTTATTGTAGATGTTTCAACAAAATTGTTAGCATGTGCCAGAGATTTCTGTAAGTCTTTAGCTGACACTCTAGGATTCTTCTTTACCTCATTAAGCATTCTATGCTGTGCTCTTGCAGTCATCATTACAGGACGACCATGCCGAGGGAGAGTAGCAACAGCGCTCAACTTTCTCCATTTGTAGTCAGTCTGTCTTACCGTGGACACATGAACATCAAGGCTTTTGGAGATACTTTTGTAACCCTTTCCAGTTTCATGCAAGTCAACAATTCTGATCGTAGGTCTTCTGAGAGCTCTTTTCTGCGAGGCATGGTTCACATCAGGCAGTGCTTCTTGAAACCAGTAAACCCAAAATTGGTGTGTTTTTTTAAAGGGCAGGACAGCTTTCAGCAACACATCCAATATCATCACACTGATTGGACTCAAGGTTGGCTCACTCCTGGCTCCAATTAGCTCTTGGAGAAGTCATTAGGCTAGGGTTTTTTTTCCACCCTGCACTGTGAATGTTTACATGTTCTATTAAATATAAAAACATGAAAACATAATGTTTGTGCAGTATTATTTTAAGCAGACTATGTTTTTCTATTGTTGTGATCAGAGCACATTTTATGACCAATTCATGCAAAACTCCACGTAATCTCAAAGGGATCCCATACTTTTTCAACTGTTTTTTGCAACTGTACAGTATGTATGTGTATAGTGTGTATATATATATATATATATATATATATATATATATAGCAATAATCTGCTTGACAAATTTTTTTTTAAATCTTGCCACTGTTTCTTGTTCACTGTCTTGTCTGATACTTAATCTTTGCTCTAGTTTATGATACAATGAGGTTCCAGTTGCGGCTTTGCTGCTTTCCTGTCTCCCTTGGCTTTTATTTTGGTGGGGTTTGTCATATGTTGTATGTTTCTGTATATCTAATCATTTCAAAACATATTTAAAATTACTTTGTTGTGTGATTAACCTCATTAATGAGCCTTTAGAAACATTTTGGGGTCATTGTCACTTGTCTGAATCCCACAAGGTCTTTCGTTCCACTGTTTTCTAATCTGTATATTTCATTACTTTACCATAAATTATGTGACAAGTATTCAGTCTCTTTCTTAGCCTTAAGTGATATTTAAGATGAGTTTTTATTAATTATAATATTAATATTATTAATAATTGCTTTCATAGTATATTAATATTATTAACAATAAAAAAAAGAGTGATTATTAATAATAATGTGTTTTTAACATTCCATTTGTGGGAAGTTACAAGTCTTACAAGTTTACAACTTATAACAGTTTTGTAATACTCTGTGTGTGTTGTTAGTTATTGTAAAGCGTTTTCAGGAAGTCATGTGTAAACTGTCATGTTTAGATCAGTCGCAGCTTCATGATTGTACAATGGCGGTTTTTAAAATGGGGTGTTTCTGGGTGTTGGTGCTTTGGTGCTGTTCAGTGTTTGGAAACGGTAAGTTCAAATTGAAATCTGAACAGTTTATAGTCTGCTGTCATTGTAATCATTTGTAGTTTCTAGTCTGTGAAACAAATGTTCAAAGTATAAGTAATTTTATCAGAGAAAACTTGTAGTTGTACAATTTGAATTATTTTTTTTATCTTAACATGAAAATCTTTAATTACAGGAGAGATTCTGTGTAAAAGTGAACCTTTAAAACACATTAACATTTCTACTGAGCTCCAGTCTGATGTCCTGCTGCCTGTAACTTTAGTCCAATTCTTCTCGGATCAGATAAGTCTGCAGATATAGCAGTAGTGTGGAGTAAGAGGAACACAATAGTATACAATCTAGTGCTGATCTCTCTACAGGGAGACGTTCTGGGATTACAAAGGTGGACGTATTAAGCTTTTACCACTGTGAGCTGTTTAATGGGACCGGCTGTAGCATCGCATATTGGGAAGCATAAACTAAAAGCATATTGCGCTTTTATTTTACACACATATTCTATCAAAATGACAAAAATCTTGCCTTGCAAACATAAAAATGCTGTAATAATTGATGGAATAATTTTACACCTATGTAAAGATTCTAATTTTCCACAGTTCTCACTCAACCTCAGAAATCCATCATCGCAGCAGCATCAGTAGGAGCAGTACTTCTGTGTTTATTCATAACGTGTGTTTGCAGAATGAGGAATAAATGTGAGTTTTTGCTTGTACACTGCACATTATATAAAACTCACTCACTCACTCATTGTCTATAGCACTTTATCCCATATACAGGGTCGCAAATGGGCCTGGAGCCTATCCCAGGAGACTTAGGGCAGGGTAAGATAAGAAACTTAGGGCAGGGTACACCCTAGACAGGGTGCCATTCCATCGCAGGGCACACACACACACACACACACACACACACACACACACACACACAGTTACACACTACGAGCAATTTGTGAACGCTAATTAGCCTAATCTGCATGTCTTTGGACTGTGGGAGGAAACTGGAGTACCTGGAGGAAACACACCAAACACGGGGAGAACATACAAACTCCATGCACACAGAGACGAAAATCGAACCTGACCGGGAATCCAACCCGGACCCTGGAGGTGCAAGGCAACAGTGCTAACCATTAAGCCACCATATATATATATATATATATATATACACACACTACGTTCCAAATTATTATGCAAACTGGATTTTAGTGTCATAAACATTAAATGTTTAGTTTTTAAATTAAACTC
>JAQMYJ010000017.1:6862602-6884745 GCA_030014305.1 Clarias laeviceps
TAATAACTAACCAAGCTGTAGCTGATGGTATGCAATTCTGCAGTTGGTCCCATTAACCAGCTCACAGTGGTAAAGATTCAAATCATATGGCTGCACCTCCTGAAGGACGATGGAGAAGTTTCCAGATTCCCAGAGTTTAGGAAACAGCTTGATACGTCCACATTTGTTAGTCTGTAACCTTAGTTCTCCCTCTAGACTGATCTCCATTACCGTCTCCACTACTGCGCTCCTCTCACTCCAGACTACTGCTATATCTGCAGATTTATCTGATCCAAGGGGAATTAGATTAAAGTTACATGGCAGCAGGACGTCAGACTGGAGCTCAGTAGAAACATCAATATGGCTTACAAGTTCATTTTTGCACAGACTTTGTCCTACAAGAGTAAAAGTAAGGTTTACTCAAGTTGCATGGTCAGCGAAAGCATCCTCAGATGAAACTAACTCATTTCACACCTTACAGTATCTACACCGTTTTAGTGTCGACTTAAAATATACTAAAATATGACTAAAATATACTTAACCGCAGTATACCATGCAGGTTTAGATTTGAACTCACCATTTCCAAACACAAAACTGCACCAATAAACCATCAACACACTGAAACATCTCATTATTGTATGGCTGTTTTAAGCTACTTCTTATTAAAAAACTGATTTCTTCGTATGACTTCCTGAGAAAGCTTGAATTTATAAAACCACAGACCCCAAGTACCCGTGACAGGAAACATTCAACACAAACACACTCTTAGTGAATATGGCTTATTAACTACTAGCACCACAATTTTAGATCAGGATTTTATTTGTGTGATAGCCTGGAATATACTACCGCTCAAACGTTTGGGAGAACTTTTGGGATCACTTCGAAATTTTACGCCTTTCCAAGGGAGAACACACGAAATTAGTCTGGCAAACATTCTAGCTGTAAATTTTTCAAGATAATCTGATGAGATTTCATCCCATACTTCCTGGAGCATCTCTCACAGGATGGATTGGCTTGATGGAGTCTTCCTCTGTACCATACGGTCACGCTGCTCCCACAACAGCTCAATAGGGTTCATCAGATGCGGAGACTGACTTCTAATTCCGGCTAACTTTAATTGTTTGTGAAAGGGATAAAATTTTTGTGAATTGCATGAAAATGTGTTTTTTTTTTTGTTTTGTTTTTTTAAATCAAAGAAATTTGTCGTGATATAGCGTATACTATATCTGTGCCATGAGGGAATAAAAAACCCTCCATTAATGTGATAACCTGGTCATTCAGTATATTCATGTGATCAGCTGACTTCATTTTTTGCCAAGCAATATTGCTGAGCCTGGACCTGACCAACTGAAGCAACACCAGATCATAACACTGCCTCCAGAGGCTTGTACAGTGGACACTATGCATGGGTGCATTGCTTCATGTGCTTTCCTATTCATGTGAATAGGGTCAATCTGAACTCATCAGACCACATGACCTTTTTCCTTTCCAAAGTCCAATCTTTATACTCCAGCAAACTGAAGCCTTTTTCTGACAAGTCTCACTAGCAAGTGGTTTTAATATGGCCACACAGCTGTTTAGTCCCAATCCTTGTCACATTGCGTGTGGAAATTCTCTTACTCTTACCAATAAACATAGCTATGATTTCTACTGTCCATTTCTCAGGCAACTAATGCATAAGGAATGTAACTTCACCAAGCATATTGTATAAGTGATCTCGGCTCATGGTCCTTCATGATTTTTTTCTCACCCATATTTCTTGGATACAGGGATTCTTCTGACATAACTGTTTTTAAATGTTACTACATCGGTTTTTGATGTAATAATTCAAAAATTGTTGCCAGTTAAAACATTAATCACTGAACTAATTATCCAATCAAATGCCCTCAAATATCACTCTAGCTGAGAGATCTCTACTTAACTCTTGATACCGTAGTTGTGTTGCCCCAGAACTGGGAAACTCACCATTTCTGAAAACAGAACAACACCATTAAACCTCGTTGTATGATCAGGAAGCTGCAAAAAGTGCTGACACAGCACACGCAGACCGGTGATGCTGAGCGTTCTCACATGACTTCCTGAAAACACTTCAAAATGAAAAAGCACACACTCTGAGTACCTGGAACATTAGTGCAAGCCAAGAAAGGTAATGAGTCCAGTTTATTCTGGTCACATGATGTCTACTAATACTTCATTGCTAGTTTATAATATTAATAATAGTAATAATAATGTTGATCTGAGGAGAGTTGAATTAACTCTAACTTATCTGTTCTGAGTAGAGTTGGATCAAAGTTACACGGCAGCAGGACATCAGACTGGAGCTCAGTGAAATCATCAAAGTGACTTTGTCCTATAAGAGTAAAAGCATTAGACGATTAAAGGTTACTCAAGCTGCATGGTGATTCTACATACAGTATGACTTCCTGAGAAGCTTTAAATTCATAAAACCACAGACACCAAGTACCAGTGATGGAAAATATACACACAAATGATTGAACAGATGAAACAAGTACTTTACTTGGTTTAGGGAATTTGAGGAAAACAATCTAATAAAACATCTACATGTAGCAAAAGTATGTGAACCTCCAGGATTACCATTTAATTTGAAGATAAAATCTTTAAGGTGTCAGATGTTTTTTTTTTTTTAATCACTGGGATGATAATCAGGTGCGAGTGAGACTCTGGTTTTATTTAAAAGAACAGGAAATGTTGAACCATTCTGTAAAGTCCTCTCTAGTATATCCCAAAGACTTTCAGTGGGGTCTGTGGTGGCCAATTCATGTGCAAAATGATTCCTCATGCTCCCAGAACCACTTTCCTCGAATATGCCTAGAGGTGATAACCTGGTCATTCAGTCGAGTCTAGACCTGAGCAACATGAATGTACACCATTGAAGGATAAAGCATTCTCTGGACATGAAATAACAAAACTATTTTCACTTCAAAATCCGCTTAGCTGAATCTCCTAGGACCTAGTACCCATAAATCACACACACACACACACACACACCAGTTACAAATCAGCACCATATCATCTCTTTTTTGTTGTTGTTTTATTACATTGATTAAGAAAGCACACATCAGTTATACAGAGTTATGACTGTAATCATTAGCAACCCCAGATCATAACCCAGTGAGCACTATGCGATCTGTACTGTACAACGCTTCAGTCACCTCCCTGAATAGGGTAAATCTGAACACATCAGACCACAAGACCTTTTTTCATTCAGCCAATCTTTATGCACCTAAGAAATTAAAGCCCTTTTTCTGATTAGCCTCAGTGACACGTTGGTTTATTACTGACACGTTGGTTTATTACTGACACGTTGGTTTACAATCCTTGTCACATTATCTGGAAATGCTCTTACTTTCACTATTAAACATATTGTAGCTGTGATTTCTACTGACTTATCATTATTATTTTTTTTACTGATTTAAAGTAAAAAATAAAGCAACATATCAATGATAGGTTTTATTTAAAATGTCAAACTCTTCAATGGGAATTATTAGTTACTTCTATTTTTTTAAGGAAATGTCAATATGCTACGCAGCTGTGTGTGAAAACAGTTCAATACTTTTCAGCACTCTTCATTCTGTTTCTCAGAATATAGAGCTTTTTTCTTAAAAAAAAAAGACTGGAGCTCAGTAAAAATGTTACTGTGCTTTAAATGTTCATGTTTACACCAAGACGTTCTCCTGTAAGTAAGAAAAAAAAGTTCTTGGATTAAACGACTTAATCTTTGAATATTTTTCTTCACAGACTAGAAACTATAATTGATCAAAATGACAGCAGTCTATAAACTGTTTAGATTTAATATTGAACTTACCGTTTCCAAACACTGAACAGCACCAAAACACCATCAACATGCTGAAATGTCTCATTTTAAAAAGCGCCGTCGTATGATCATGAAGCTGCGACTGATCTAAACACTCAGACCAGATAGATGAGAATTCTTGCATGACTTCCTGAAAACCCTTTACAATAACTAACCGTGCACACTGAGCACCACAGAACTGTTACGACTTGAAACTTGAACACACAATTGGGGTGTTAAACAATGCATTATTATTATTATTAAAGTAATAGTCCATCTCACATATCACTTAAATCTAAGACAGACTAAACAATCATCATATCATTCATGGCAAAGTAATGCAACCACGGGGGGTGGCACAATCCAGTGTCTTCTTGTGCCAGTCCCAAGTCTGGATAAATGCAGAGGGTTGTGGCAGGAAGGGTATCCGACGTAAATCTTTTGCCAGATCATTCATGCAAACCATGACTTCCGTACCGGTTTGGTTGTGGCCTGGGTTAACAATGACCGCCACCGTTGCTGTCCTGTAGGTGAAATTAGGCTACTGTTGGTTGAAGAAGGTTCAGGAAGGCGTGTTCATAGGCAGAGAGAGAAGAGGAAAGGCAAGAGTTTAGGAGTGACAGTAGGGACTTGGAATGTTGGGACTATGACAGGAAAGGCAAGAGAGTTGGTTGACATGATACAGAGAAGGAAGGTGGATATACTGTACAGTACTGTGTGTCCAGGAGATCAGGTGTAAAGGTAGATAGGAAAAGAAATGGAATAGAAGTTATGCTGAAAGAGGAGTTTGCAAGCAATGTTCTGGAGGTGAAAATAGTATCAGATAGGCTGATGAGTCTGAAGCTGGAAATTGAAAGTGTGATGTGCAATGATGTTAAATGTTATGGGCCACAGGTAGGATGTGAGTTAGAAGAGAAGGAGAAATTCTGGAGTGAGACAGATGAAGTGATGCAAAGCATCCACAGAGGTGAGAGAGTGGTGATTGGTGCAGATTTTAATGGCCATGTTGGGGAAGGGAACAGATGTGATGGGCAGGTTTAGTCTTTAGGACAGAAACGTAGCAGGACAGATGGTGGTGGACTTTGCGAAGAGGATGGAAATGGCAGTAGTGAACACTTTTTTTTCCCCAGAAGAGGCAGGAACATACAGTAGGGTGACATAAGAGTGGAGGCAGAAGTGCTCAGGTGGACAACATCTTGTGTCAACATTGTAATCTGACTGCAAAGTATTGGTAGGAAAGAGTGTAGCCAGACAACACAGGATGGTGATGTGTACCTGGTGGTGAGGAATGTGAAGAGGACAAAGGCTGAGCAGAAGTGGTGGAAGTTGAAAAAGGAAGAATCTTGTGCAGTTTTCAGGGAAGAGCTGGGATAAATAGTAGAAGAGGTGACTGTTGTGGAGCAGAAAGAAGTAGCAAAAATCACTAAGAGTGAGGTGAAGAGAGCGTTAAAGAGGATGAAGAGTGGAAAGGCAGTTGGTTCTGATGACATACCGTCCCTGTGGAGGTATGGAAGTGCTTAGGAGAGGTGACAGTAGCATTTCTGACCAGTTTGTTTAACAAGATTTTAGAGAGTGAGAGGATCCCAGAGGAATGGAGAAGTGTATTGGTGCCAATCTTTAGGAAGAAGGGAGATGTGCAGAGCTGTGGGAACTACAGAGAAATAAAGCTAATTAGAAATACAATGAAGCTTGGTGAAAGAGTAGTGGAAGATAGGTTAATGGCAGAGGTGAGCATTAGTGAGCAGCAATATGGGTTCATGCCAAGAAAAAGGTACAACAGATGCAGTATTTGCTTTGAGGATGCTGATGGAGAAGTACAGAGAGTTTAATTGTGTCTTTGTAGATTTATAGAAAGCTTATGACATGGTGTCGAGAGAGGAACTGTGGTGTTGTATGATGAAGTCTGGAGTGATTGAGAAGTGTGTTAGAGTGGTGCAGGTGTATGAGAGCTGTAAGACAGTGGTGAGATGTGTTGTAGGTGTGACAGAAGAGTTCAAGGTGGAGGTGCGTCTGAATCAAGGATCGATCCAACTATAATGTTTGCAGATGACACTGTGCTTTGTAGCGAGAGCAGGGAACAGGTGGAGGTGCATCTAGAAAGGTGGAGGTACGCTCTAGGAAGCAGAGAAATGAAGGTTAGCTGCAGCAAGACAGAATCCATGTGTGTGAATGAGAGGGACCCAAGTGGAACGGTGATTACAGGGAGCAGAGGTAAAGAAAGTGCAGGACTTTAAGTATTTAGGATCGACGGTTCAGATCAACGGAGAGTGGAAAGAAGATGAAGAGGCGAGAACAAGCAGGTTGGAATGAGTGGAGAAAAGTGTCAGGTGTGTTGTGTGATAAAAGAGCATCAGCGAGAATGAACTGAAAGGTGGTCAAGACAGTGGTGAGACCAGCGATGCTCTATGGCTTAGAGACAGTGGCACTGAAGGAAAGACAGGAGGCAGAATTGGAAGTAGCAGAGATGAAGGTGTTGAGGTTCTCTTTGAGCATGACAAGAATGGATAGGATTAAGAATGAGTCCATGAGAGGGACAACCCAACTAACCAAACTGCATTTCCTGATACGAGATGCTGCAGCCGGTCCCATTTAACAGCTCACAGTGGTAGAAACTCAGATCATACAGCTGCACTTTCTGAAGGAGGATGGAGAAGTTTCCTGATTCATAGGGCTTAGAGAAATACTTGATGCGTTTACCTTTGGAATCCCAGGAAGTTATGTCTCCATGTAGAGAGATCTCCACTAGATGGTGTTCTGTTGTGTTCCTTGATCTTTGACCATTTTGCTCTACAGACTAGAAACTATAATAAGCTTACCGTTTCCGAACACTGAGCAGCACCAATAAACCATCAACACCTCATCTTATAATGCGTCATACGATCCTGAAGCTGCGACTGATCCAAACATGACACACCCAGACCGGTTCTCGCTTGACTTCCTGAAAACGCTTTAAACTAGGGTTAGTAACCACACTAAACCAACACATTGAGTAGGACAAGACTTGCAAACTTGTAACTTCACACAAATGGTGTTAGAAAAAAAAACAAAACATTATTATTAAGTAACAGCTCATCTTAAATATTATTTAAGGCTAAGAAAGATAAATACTTGTTATATAATTTATGGTAAAGTAATGAAATGTACAGATTAGAAACGACTGAGCCTTGTGGGATCCATGTGTGACAATGACCTTAAACTGCTTTTATACTCTCATTAATAATGTTTTTTCTACATCATTTTAATGCAATACAATTAAACCAGACACAACACAGAAAATTATAGAGTGTAAACATGTTGCCAGTGTTCCACTGTCCATCTCAGATGAAACAAAGCCTAGTGATGTCTTTGATGCCTCTGGACAGTATTAATGTATAAACTCTAAGCCTTAAGCTGCATTTGTAACTGCAGCGACAAATGGTGTTAATGGACAAAGGTTTACACATCATGATGTTCATTACACGGCAGTGATGTCTGAGATCACACATACTCAGAAGCGGTTCAGAAGCCCTTTACACATTGAGATTTGACAGGCTGCTTAAGAATTACCTGATAATATCGTATAAGAACATTTATAAATGTTATCCTGAAAGTATTGGATAATTTGCTGGTGCATCTGTTGGTAAACTGATGAGCCTCACCCAAGCCTTGCTCTAGGAGGACTAAACCTTTCACTGAAACTTCTTGTTTGCCCGGCACAACTTTTTAGGAGGAAGTTGCAGCCACCAGATTTAATTGTTTGATTATAACTAACAATTAAATTTTAATAACTAAATAAGGTGTTGTTTTTCAATATAGTACAAGGTGAGCAGACTTGGACAAGGTGACAGGTGACACTTTTTTTTTTTTGCTAATTTTCATTCTGTCCCAACTTTTTTGGAATTGGGGTTGTATAAGGTAATACCTGTTACTAAGCAACAAATCACACAAAACTAGTCATTTACAGTTTCATTTTGTAATGATTTTAGATACATATGTAAACATTAGAAATATTCACCATAAGACAAACCACTCCAAAATAAAAGTTAAAGGAGACAGGAGGTAAATTTTCAGAAAGGTGGAGCGCTAATCCACTTTATTGATTGGTCTGAAAATTTTGTAATTGGCTACTTAAGAGACATTGTGCGATACAAACATTGCTTTCCAACAACATGGGATACACGGATTATTTCAAGTCTCAATTCCAAAAGGACAAAAGAAAAAAAAAAAGTTACCACTGCATGGTGTTGGACTAAAAAAAAATAGACTAACTGATGCAATGAGCAACTTTCTTTTTCTTAAGATTCAAGTTTCCCCACCGTTTTTTTTTTGTCTTTTTTTTTTTGTCAATGCCATGTAAACACTTTGCATCCCATTAAAAAGGATGAATAACAACGATGTTGAGAATGATGGAACGAAATCTCAACATGAGCTCTAGGGCTTTTTTTTTTTCATATTTCAGAAGTGAAATTAATTAAATATAACAAAATAAAAAATAAAACAGACAGTTTTTAGTTACTTGAGCAAAGCGAAAGAAAAGAAAAAAAAACAAATTGCACTACGGATTGAAACTTTTTAGGGTCTTGCCATAGAAAATACAGCTATACTTGTGCAGATAACTGAAACTGAGCTTATTGTCTGTTATATTATGGTGATTTATAGGTGAAAGCCACCACTACAAAGCAGCAACTCGAACAGCCTTACTGTACCATAGACTAGAGCGAAGATCAAGTGTCAAGACAAGACAGGAAACGGTGGCAAGGTTTAAAAAAAAAAAAAAAAAAATGTGTTAAGAGGATTATTGCAAAACTGTGAATAAGGCTGAAGAGTCCAAACCTCTGCAGAAGCTCCAATAACTTAGATACAGGTAGTACGCATGTCAAAAGTTAGTAAGCCAAAAACAAAAAGTGCAACAGTGGTGCAGAGTTGTGACAAACAGAAGCTTTTTTTTTTCTTTTCTTCTTTTTCTCCGGGTAGATAGATCAGCATTTACTTCAGCATCGTAAAAAAAATAATAATAAAAATGACAAGAAGAGAAAGATCACAGTTTGATTTCTCCTCCATGTGAAGGGAACCAAGAACCTCTCCAAAGTCAAACAGCTTCCTCTGGTGTTCCTCTGGCAGAGAGATAAAGAGAAAGAACAGCAGAACATCGAGCGCTTGCTAGCGACCACACAGAGCCAGACTCTGAAACAGACACCAGAACCATGGCGGGTTTCCTCTCTCACAACTAGAGGTTCACCACAGAGCGACAAAAAAAAAAAAAAAAAAAAATCCATATATTTAGGGAGGGGGATAAACCAAAACAAAACAACATTCAGCTCGTATTTCTTCTTTCACTGAAGAATCGTTCGGCTCTGACACCAGTGTTCTCAACTTGTTCATATGAACTCAAATCATGCACTCCGTGTAACAGGTTGAATGCTCGTTTATAGAATCTGTGGTGACCCTGGTGCCTCCAGTGCTACGGAGACATGCTGTGTGATTTATACGCTCTTTTCCTTGGTGCTTCAGGTCTTATCGGTTCAAGATCACGCCACGTCCTGCCGTCAGAGGCTCGGGAAACGATTCCAGACTTTTCACATTGAAACCAAGTACTTTCTCTATATTCTTAAACCAGCAGGGATCTGATTTAAAAAGTAATAATAAAACACAAAAAAGTCTGAGAAAAAAAACAAAACATTTCACACTGCAAAAGGTTACTCTATTTACATACATTTTTTTTTCTTTCTTTTTTTTTTTTTTTGAAGACAAACTATTTCTTTACAGAAATTTAACAAGTGTGAAGTCTTAATATTTCAAGTTCTTCATCCTCTTTTCTTTGACATTTTGTGTTTGCTCATTCACAGACAAGCGCAATAAAGCTTCTGGGCGCAGTTTCTTTTATCCTGGAACGACCAGGCCGTGGCTCTCTCACAACGCTTTCTACAAGCACAAGAGGAAATGAAAGCACCAGAAGCTCCCCCCCCCCCCCAAAGGCAATCCCTACTCAAAGTTAGCACTGAGACGGGAAGTGTATTAGCTGGGCCGCCCTGACAGGGACACGGTTCTCTGTGACCCTGGGGACCGGGGAAGGGAGGGGTCGGAGGGAGGTCGAAAGGGTCGAGGTTCGAGGACCGGCTCAGTCGTCACTGTCCGAGAGGGTTTCGTACTGCTCCGAGAGCAGCGGCGGCTCCCTCTCCCAGGCACGAGTCGGCGCACCGGCTCCTCCTCCTGGCTGCTGCTGGGACTGCATGGAGGGAGATGGGCAGGCCATGGAGGTGGGAGGTGTGCTGCTCAACATGCGCATGGTCAAAGGGTTGTACGGGAACTGCATTGGACCTGGAGGACAGAGAGACACATGCGGTTCAGTCAGGTTTTAATCAAAGACCTTGTAAAAACAGCAGAAAAACTGCTTCAGAGTCTGGAAAGTGGTTGCTTATGTTCATGAAGAGAACTCACCTGTAGATGAGGGCCGGTCTTCCCAAGCCCAGCTGGGAGCCTGCCTGTGATACTCTCCTTCAGAATGTACAGAAGAAACAGAAGAGGGTCGCTCCCCACCTGCGTATCCCTGGCCCGGGTTGGGCGACTTGGACTTCCTGCTGCTGGCTTTGCTCTGGAGCTTCTGCTTCGCTGCTGTGGGAAAAGGGATGCACGTTTAAATATATAAAGCATAAACATGTACATAGTATTGCACAATAACTGTTAAGAATTTGTGCACATAAAAAAAAAAAAAAAAAAGTTCTGTTTAAATATTAAGGCAGTCATGATTTAAGGGGTATTTAAGTCAAAACAGGACTAGTGATGAAATTTCCTGTGAATGAAGGCATAAAACTGATTTGCAGATAACTTGTCGCCGAAGAGATGCATCTGTGAGTGGGAACTACACACACAATATTTCACCAAACACCACTTGCATCTTACAGGAACTCAGCAAGGAGTTATTATTGCCACATCTGCTGTACAATCCGGATCTCTCTCAAAGACATTTCTACATGTTTGGGGGATCAAAGGAGTTTTTACGCTCATAAAAGTCCTGTTTTGACTCGAATGGATGAAAATTCAAGGCTTTGTCTGAGCGACAAAATGAACTAAGATATCTTAATCTGGCATCTGATGCACACAAAGTATACGCACAGAATTCTTTTAAAATGTAGTTTCATTGTTTAACTCAACTTGCAACATGAAACTTTAGATTCAATGTGAGTTTTTTTTTTTTTTTCATAATGCCATTCAAAAAAATATTAATAAAAAAATACTTTACACTTAGTTATAGACTCGAGGAGCAAGCGGTGTTAACAGGACTATTAAAAAGAACATGAAGTGGATATGTACATGAAATGATGCGCGCGTGTGTGTGTGTGTGTGTGTGTGTGTGTGTGTGTGTGTGTGTGTGTGTGTGTGTGCGCGTGCGTGCATTTTCCTTACAATATCTACCTGTGCTGGGAGACGGATTAGCCTCCTGTCGCCCCTCAGAGTTATTTCCTGCCACAGAAGACACAGACTGAGCTTGCTGTGTCTGCTCATCCTGTCTATCGTCTACGCTCCCCATCAGAGCCTTACGGATGATGTCCTCTAGACCGAGGTTGCTGGCTGGGTCACTGTAAGAGTGGTTCCGAAGGTTCACATTACCTGGGAAGGGTGAGATGAAAGGCATTTAGATATAATATATGGTTCTCAATATCAGTCATCAGCATTTATATTGTCACATATATAAATATATAACAAATATAAACATCTAACTCGGTACCACAACGGACGGAAATAGTTAAGCAGTTTTTGTTATATTGATGCTATTGAAGGGAGACTTATGAAAGCAAGAACGAAACACTTTAGCTTTAAAAAAAATAAATAGCTCACATACCATGAAGAAAACACAAGTAAAACAAAGTGATTATTATTAACATGTCCTCTGTATGGAGTCACGGGGGACCAAGGCACAAGACAGTGTATACCCTGGAGTACATGTGCTCACATTCATACACTGGGTAATTTGGAACCATCAGATAGTTTACAATGTATGTGTTTGGTCTGTGGAAAGCAGCCAGAGCGACCGGGGGAGGGGAAAAAACAAAACAAAACAAAAAAAAAAAAAAAAAACACAAGCAAACCTCTTGCACACAGATCGAATGCGAAATTTGAACCCACAACCCCGGAGGTGTGAACTCATAGTGCTAACCACTAGTGACCACCATAGTGTCGGCTTAACTAATACATGAACCATATACACTAAGGTCCATAAATTTTGGAACACCACCTTTTTTCCCCTTTTTAAATAAATTTTTTTAGATTTAGTCTCACATTTAAACCACACTGGTTTTAAAATTAAACACTCAAGATGTAAAGAAAATCATTTCCACTTTAATTCAAGCAGTCTGACAAGTGTGGCATTAACCATTCAGGAATTACGGCCATTTTTCATACACGAACCTCAATTTGGTATAAATATATGTATATGTATAAATAATAAAAAATCTAACAGAAGTAACTACAAAGACAAGGATAGTCTTTAATACTTGGATGAAAATCCTTTGCCAATGTCTGCCTGAAGCCTGCAACCCACAGAAATGGCCAAATGCTGAGTTTCC
Source organism: Clarias laeviceps (assembly GCA_030014305.1). NCBI lineage: Eukaryota > Metazoa > Chordata > Actinopteri > Siluriformes > Clariidae > Clarias > Clarias laeviceps. The sequence goes on from JAQMYJ010000017.1 coordinate 6,874,939, forward strand.
TTCCTTGAGAGCAGGTGACTGACTTGGCCAGTGAAGAATACTTTTACTGGTGTTTCGCTTGCAGGTTAATTCCCGTTTTTTAAGAACATTGTATCTGGCAATCTGGCACTCTCAATGTTATTGCTCTCTCTCTCTCTATGGTGGTTTTTTTTTTCAGCCTAATGATGTAATCCATGACTTGAATACACACCTGTTTGGACATCATGTTGAGAACCACCTCAATTTACCTTTTATCTGCAGATTAATCATGGAGTAACAAGGGAACAGGCCACACCTGGACATATACCTGCTTGACATTTGTTCCCTAATTTATGAATACCCCAAAAAGGAGGAGGGGTGACAATGGCTGTTATTCCTGAATGGTTAACGCTACACTTTTTTAAAATCTTGAATTACAGCGGAAAATCGTGGCTTCGCTGACATCTTGAGGGTTTCATTTCAAATTCAGTGTGATGATCAACAGAGGACAATTGGCAAAAAAACAAACAAACAAAAGAAAAAAAACAACTTTGTTCCATAATTTATGGACCTGACTGTATATTATTTGAGTTGGTCTACCAATAGTGAGAAAAATACCCAGTAAGGCAAAACTACTCACTTGAGGTTGTTACTGCTGGTAAATTAAAGATCTCCGTGCCTGGCTGTGTATTACCTGAAAAATAAAAAGAGACAAATGTTAACGATTTAAAAAAAATAAATCACTTGGGAAATTTAGATCATTTCTATAGCAAATATGCTATTTGCTCTGCAGTAATCAAATGTACAAAAAGTTTTGCTCCCAAATTTAATCAATCAGCCAGCAGGGGGCAGACGGTAAAATAAACAAACCTTTTTAACTACAGGTTTTGCATTTCTGCTAATGTCACAACTATTATAAATACATAACCGTCAAAGTCTTGATCATAATCATAATCATGCTTAGATGATAAAGTATAGTAAAATACAGTACATATTTATTTTTTTAACACATGTAAGTGGAAACCAAACTATCCTGCTTAACCTCGCTTTATCTTTCTGGTACAATTTTAACATGGATTTAAAAGCCATGCTGGGTCAGATTCAAAAAAAAACAAAAAAAAAAAACATGTAAAATATAAAATGATGTCTTGGCTAACTAAAAAAATTTAAGGCATGAGGGGGAAAAATATGTCTAAAACAGGCCCACAGGGTAAGCTAAACTCTGATGAATAACGGTCCTTACCAACTTCAGACTTGCGGAAGATCTCCTGTTTCTTGGACATCACCATGGGGGACGTGCTCTCGAGCTTGGTGAAGAAAGCAGGCAGGTAGTTGCCGCTGCCTGGGGAGCGCGAGTCCGTTCTGACACCAGAGAAAGGGCGGAGAGGGACTCAGGTTAAAACAGGTTATCAGATCAAAACAGGAGTGTGGGGAATGTTTGAGAATAAGCCAAGTTTCCACTACAAATGCCAGGCAGGCGTGATGGGGATGGGATTACACTGCTGTGATGTATAAAGATTGTCCATCAATCAATGTCTACATGTAGCATATCCTTCTCCAATCACTTCCTGTATGTCTCAAACTGTATGTAACTTTAAAGGGGAAAAAAAAAACTATTAAAAAAAAAAAAAAAGGGGCTAGGTGTCAACAAAATGGCTCTGAATCACAAAGAAAATAAATAAGTACAAACGTTGCTGTGCTTTAGCAGTATTTCGATTGTGATCTTTATAGTGCCGTGCAGGCTTACCTCTGCTCTGAAAGATCCTGGTCACGCCTCTGGCCCTGAAGCAGACTGTTCTCTTGTTTCTCCAGCCCCGAGTAGTTTTGTGGTGGGGAGATGGGCTCATAACTCTCAGCGGCCCGGCCACCGCCACGTTCAGGGGATTTACCTGGCCTGAGTGACGCACATGGCGAGAGAAACTGATTTTAAACACGCTGCAGATTTGAGATCAGAGTTTGAGTTTACTAGTAGGATATTAATGTGGCTGATTTTTCTTTTTAACAACACTGGAGTTGCACGCTAAATAAATCAATAGGACATGAATGCTCATCACCTCTCTTATTAGTAAAAGCATTGAAGTCACACAGTGGAGACCTCTATATGCCACTAAAACAGTACCTGGATCTGGATTTCTCCAAGGCGTTCTCGGGGGACACTCGGCTGGCTGGTTTCTGATGGTGGGCGGGGTTGATGGGATTCTCCGGACTGTATCGGTTTGCCATTTTGGAGCGAGAGCTGCTGCCTAATACTCCGGAGTTTTGGAATGTAGAGGAGATTGAGGAAGAGGCGGAAGAAGAGCTGGAGGAAGGGGGAGGGTCCTGATTCTTGGCAAAGTCCTGGGTTATGATATGCTGCAGGGCAGAAACCGACAGATTTATTTTCATTTAAAAAAAAATAAAATAAAATAAAATAAAAAGATTTACAGTGTGCAGGAATGTCTGAGACATGGTTAAGTTTTTCAGGTTACCGAGATGTGATCAGCCAGGGTCATGACCCGGTGGGTCTGCTGAGGTGGAGGCGGAGCTGCTGGAGGGCCCGATTCCACCTGCTGCCTGTAGCGAGCGATATCAAATCCTCTAACGGGGCCTGTGACAGGCAGAGAGAGACAGAGACATAAGTTTTCCATCCAATCTGTCTAAACGATATGGCACCTGTAAGAGCAATACATTATCCTGATCATGGAACCAGTCGTGCATATAGCAGCTCCTTGAAAATATTCGCCTAAGAGCAGTAAATAAATACGGACAATCAGTTTCTTCTTTGTCTGGATATCCATAACTTCACCTAAAAAAAAATTAACATGGGTATGTCCAAGACACCGTCAGGCGTCATTCTGTACATAGTCTAAATCTACTATGATTACATTTTCACCTGGGGCTGGTTGAGAGCTCTTCTCTGAGGAGAAGGACCGTTCATTCTTCTCCTCTCTCTGAGCCGGGGAACTTGCCGGGCTGATCACCTCGATGGCCCCACTGCTCTGTCCATCGTAACGACTCGAAGACACTACACACCAGCACATACACAGGGTTAAAACTTTATAATCTGGCACATGAGTCAACTAAACGTTAAATCTAACTAACTTCAATCTCGTCCTTTAAAGAATACCAGAGTCTGACAAACACGCTATATACAGTATAAGATCAATTTCTATTCTTCATATCAATAAAATCGTTATCATAAATATCATTTACTTCTGCTTATAATTTCCTTACCAATTTTTGCACCACATTCACATACTACAGAAAAGGTCAAGGATATACAACAGATTGAATGAGTGATGTCCCACTTACAGCTTCCGGAGGAGTCCGAGCTCTGGGAGCCCCTCTCACGTGAGTCTTTCTCCGACGCGATCTGACGAGTGATGATGACGTCGATGAAGCTGGCTGCGGTGATGGTGGTCTTGCCGAGCGTGCGCAGCTCTTCCTCTATGCGAGACTTGGTTGGAGGTGGTTTATCTTTGCCGCTCGTCGCGCCTCCGTCCGGATATACAGGAAGTGGTGCCTTCCCAGCAGGAAGTGACATGGCACGCGAGGCGCTCACATCGTCGTCACGGGCACCGACGCCCTCGTGTTTACTCTCTTTGACCTTCGCGACATCCATCTGGGGTGCGGAAGCGGCGGCGTCCACCAGTGCAGCCAGAGCATCTGCCGCCGTGTTGTAGCGGGACGAAGTCTGTGCTGTGGCTGCTGCGGGGGGCATCTGCCTGCTCGGGGGTCGAAAAACACCATACAGTATAAATTTGGTGCTGTAGGGGAAAAAAAAAAAAAAAAGTGTGAAGCGTGTTTGTGTGTAATGTGGAGCGTACATCAGAGGCGTGATGACACTCTTTGTGCCCTGGAAGATGCTGGGCCTCTGCTGGACGACACTCTCCTGGGACCTCATTGAGGGGGACGGGGAACGTAGGAAACCACGACTGCCGGGCCTGCCAGGCTGCTCTTGAGCTGACAAACACACACGGAAATATTTCGACCACTCGGAAAAAGGAACTGCGTAATGAAATCTAAATGTGTGGTCTGTCAGACATGATGCTACCAATGAACATTAAGCTGTTTCACCTGATGTACGGATGTACTCGCTAGCGGCTGCCATACGCTCACGTTCCCGCTCCCTCTCTCGTTCCCGCTCTCTCTCCCTCTCTCGTTCCTTCTCCCTCTCTTTCTCCCGTTCTCTGTGTTCACGATCCCGCTCACGCTCTCTTTCCCTCTCTCTCTCCCTCTCCATGCTGGCTGCGAGATGTGCAGAGTGTCCTGTGAGATAGAAACACAAACACACACACATACATACATACATACATACACACGGGCACGCACACACACAAAAAAGGAACATAGGACAGAAAACCATAAGCACTTTAGAGTCCTTTAGCATTTTACTGAAATGAAATCGAGTGTTTCCTTTCTGTTAAGCCAAGCTGGGGAAAATTGACAATGTCATAGCATTGATTAAGGCACAAAGTAGATCACAAGACACTGCTGAAATGCAAGATGAAAAGCAGGAGCCCTTGTGAGAGAGGCATTTAGCAGCTGGAAAGCAACTGGAGTGTTATTTCTTTCACTTTAAATTACTTGACATATGGATTACTTCAGATTCTACTATATATAAAACAAATATTAACCATTTTAAACTTAGGTTTATTTAGTTAAAATGGCCTACAAACATATCATGATGCCTCGGGATTCCAGCGTCCGATAATTTCTCATAAACTAAAAATCTACCACTCGCAAATGTGTTTCTCACTAACAATAGCTACTCTTACTGCACGTGTTCTGAGAGAAAATAATTTCACGTCCCACATCATCCCCAAAAATGTAGCAAAGCTCAATCTCCTTACCTCCGCTCTACTCAGAAAGTCTTAAAGTTATTGCAAATATAATCTGAATCAACTTTATATATGAATAAAAAAGTTAATATGTTCTAGGCCTACATCTAAAAAAAATAAATAAATAAATTAAAAAAATTATATAATCAGCAGGAAGTCACTTGCAAAATGCTAAAATGTGGTTACAATTCAACGCAAGATGAAAAGTTTCGGCAACCCTCAGGGGAAAAAAACCCAAAAACAAACAAAAACAAAAGTTTTTTCCCCCTTACTTAGAAGATTATGTCACAGTGTTCTGAAGGCATGGAAGAACATTTCAAGCTGTTAGATTACAGTTCATAGGAGACAAAACTTTTTTGAAGTGGAATGAATTCTGTAAAACAGCTGAGAGAGAGAGAGAAAGAGAGAGTGAGTGAGAAAGACAGAGAGAGAGAGAGAGAGAGAGAAAGAGAGAAGCGGAAATCGCTGTGACGATAAACCTCATTAAGTGAGCATCTAACTATTGCCAGAAACCAGCTGAGGAAGCCACATGAAACCCTCAGACCATCAATACCACAACTTTCTCAAAGAGAAAGTACTGAAACCTACAGAAAGACTGAAACTACAAAAGCACACTGAACAACTTACACCCATCCAAATCACTTCAAATAATTACAATTTGAGTCAAGTGTGGTGGTTAGTGGTGAAGATACAGGCAAAATTGTACTACTACCACCATACGGACGCCCCTGGACTCGCGGTGGGATTACGCCCTAATAAAGCCATTCTGTCTATTTAGATCTGTTCTGTACACCAAACATCAGAGCTCAGTCTTCCTCAAAAGTGCTCAAAACACTTACAATAATGTACAGTTTGGTAAAATGATCTAACATCAAGCCTGTTTTAGAATAAAGGATATTTTGTAGATATTTTTGAAGATATCATGTAATTTACATTGGCAAAACACTACACTGTTGTGTATCAGTTGTTTACCCAGCTGTCTGGGAGCCGTGGCATGCTGGCATCACACGGTATGAGGAAGGATTGTACAGAATATCTCTAGGTCAGGAAAAGATCAAAATTCAAAATGTAAAACACAATTTCTACTAGGCACATCACTTAAACTAAACAAATCAAAAAAGCGAAACACTCCTGTCAATATTTTTAACTGTTCAAAAAAAAAAAAAAACTGTCTTTATCGTCTCAAGCCCCTTACAAGTTTTTCACAACTGGACAATTAATAGATGGTTAATTACACTTTAGTTGTAACTGTTACTTGTAACTTAATACGAGTATTGTTCATGTTCCGGATTAAATTGGATTCCTTATTATTATTATTATTATTATTATTATTATTATTGGGTCCGATTCCCAGCCAATGCCCAAACCCCAGCCACTGGATGCAGTGCCGGTCCCAAGCACTGATAAAATGGAAGAGGATCAGGCGTAAAACCTGTGCCAAATTTTTGTGCAGATCCAATGGTCTGCTGTGGCGACCCCTCGACGGGAGCAGCCGAAAGAGAAACATTATTATTATTATTATTTATTTTTATTTTATTATGTCTTGCTGTTCAACTCTCTACACCCTATTTTTTTCAGATTTCTGATGCGAACACGCATCACAACGACTTAATTCTAAAAAGGTTTTTATGCTGTTTTGCTTAAACCCACATATGCAAATCTTACAAGTATCCAATTTTAACCTGTATACTAGCCACCACTAACTTAACCACAGACACGTGGTGTAAGGAAAAACACCTTAGAGAGATGCTGCAGCCCCGCCCTAAAAAAAAAAAATAATAATAATAAAAATAAAAAAAAAGAATTAAATCACCTTATACCACTCAGTTATTATGAAGTGAGTAATCGAGCTGAGTCTAGACCAGGTGAAGTGTGAAGCTCGTTTTCAGGAAGAGGTGCAGGTGAGCAGGAGCAGTCAGGTGGGGAAGAGCAGAAAAACAGCAGATGGAAGGTGACCTAGGTCAGGCGCTACAGACACAGCAGGGGATCTGAGGAAGGGACAGGGTTTGGGGGTCCTCACCTGGAGATATGGAGGCTGGGTTGAAAACCCTAGGAGGAAAAGGGGGTTGAGGTCCAGGGAGGTACGTGATGCGGTCCAAGCTAGGGGAACCTGTTCCCCCAGGGTGAGGCAACAGGATGGTGGGAGGCATCTGGGCTAGATCAATTATACCTTTTGCAGACAGAAGCAAAGGGACCAAAGGGTAAGCAACCACAACCAGGACTCACACTTCACTTTGCACTCGAGAGTCAGAAGCTTCTACGAGCTTCTACAGTACTGCAGCTTGTTGCACTAGGATCAGACTTTCAATTCGGAATGAACAATGAACTACACTACACACTGACTGATACCAGGTGAAGTTTTACAGATTAGATATAAGGTTAGGGCTGAAAGCTGATCAGAACACATTACCTCATTAAATCAAACACAAGTGCTGGTTAGTTAGTGGTTAGTTACGGTGCAGTGTGGAATAGTGGTTTAGGCAGCCAAACACACGAGCAACTGCACCCATATTTTTTTATGTAAATGCAATTAAATTATTAATTTTTATATAAATGCCTATATTATACTACACAATACAAGAAAAAATATACACGTTTCTTTTTGTTTGTTTTTTTGATTCATAACATTCAAAAGATTATAACAGGATAAATTTTTTTTTGTTTTGTTTTCTCCCCATTACGGCAAACCTGCCCTGCTACAGTACAAGGAGCAGCTTCAGCCCTGAATTCATTCACTGTTATTTTTTTCCCCCTTCCTTTCACCCTTAAGGTCATTTGCTTCTGATCGTCTGAAAAAGGTTGCCACTAGTTCACACGAGCACGACATCTACAGAAACTACAAAATCCTCCCAGTACACATATAAGCCCCACCCGCCTCACCTCTGGCTCCAGCAGCGTACGGGATGGCGATCTGCTGCTCTCTGGGTGACAGGCCTCTGGCGACCTCGGCTCGAGGGATGACCTGCATTTGCTGCGAGGTGATGTAGTCATTCAGGATTGTCTGGCGCGTGTTTTCCATGGTGTACAGTTGGTATGTGTTCGGGTGGTAGCCGGTGGGGGACGGCTGTCGTGCGAACATGTAAGGCGCTAAGGAGAAGAACAACGGGGTTACAAATATAGAAACATAAATAACACTGTCAACAGTATATTTGATGGGGGGTAAAAAAAAAAAAAAAAAAAAAAAAACCTTGATTAACTAGACACGTATATTTTCTGAAGAGAATTTTTCTGAAGAAAATGTGAGTGGTGCTTGCTGTGGCAAAAATCGGCCTTTTAAAGGACAGTCTACAGGATAAGTTGCTAAGATGGTCCAAAGTGGTTGCTAAGGTGTGACTTGACAGTTTCACAATGATCCTAAGAGACTGATTGGTCACCTGAGTAAAATGAACCCACCCCTATGACAATGGGATCCACAGTTAAGTTCATTTTAATAGTTCCTATGGAAGTTACCATAGTAGGGAATGCAACTGTGAGCACTTCCTGTTTCCATGGGGAGTACCTTCACCATAATATATGTCAATGGGCCAAATTTGGGTACCCTTTGCACCCCGAAAGTACAACCTATTCCCCTCTTGCGTTTTTTTTTTTTTTTCCTCAAATGTGGTAAATTTTACATTTCTACAAAATTCTTGCTCTGCGCAAGAATTCGTCAAAAGTTGGTCTCAATGTTGGGTCTATGGGATTTTTTTGGGTCCACCACCCTTAGAAAAGTCATAGGTCCCCAATCCATAGGCTTCCAAGCCTCACAATTTGACACCTCTTACACAAGGTAAAAAAAATAAAATTAAAAAAATAAAAGTACTTTGGCACATACAGCTGTTAAAATAAATGTGACTTTTTAGTCACCATTAGCATTATTTAAATAAAGATGTACAATACTTTTAAGAAATAATTTTATAGTGGAAAAAAAAAAAAAAAAAAATTACTCTGAAATGGCGAACTATCTATGTTGGCCACTGGGGGGTGCAAAACACGTTGAGAACCACTGGTACAGGAAATATCCTTATGATAAATTTCATGACAAGTACAAGATAAATCTAACCAGTTTTACAAAGAAAGCTGTCAAAGACAATGGAGAACCATCACAGTTATCAGTAATGTTAAGTTGTTGTGCAACTGTTTCTCTCTCTAAAAAAAAAAAAAAAAAAAAATTTTTTTTAAAAGTCGCAGTATAAAGTGTAATATATATATCATGTAACACACTTGTCTATCTATAACAGATTCTTAGCAAGTAGTTATGGCCATATAGGCGTGTGTCTGTGTGTGTGAGAGTTACCTGTGTGGAAGAGGTTAGGGTCCAGATGAGGGGGCAGGTGAGTTACACCTGACGGTACAGTACGGTACACCTGGTCGAAGGGGCTGTGAGAGGCCAGCGGCTCACCTCCGGATACAGGAGACTTCGCCGGGATGCTGTCTCTCTGGGTCGGGGTGAGCGTGCTCTTTCTCTCGTGGGACACAGGCTTCCCAGACGTTATGCCCCCTGTTAAAAAAAAAAAAAACCCCAAGAGGGCATCAGGAATCATTCTGGTATTTTTATAGTGTTAATCCAGAGGAAGAATGCAGCAGATTGCTATTTGAAATGAGGCATGAATGGAGAAAATATGTGAAAAACGCATCAGCAAGAAGAGATCAAAAGGCATTTAGATTCTGTGTAAAATGTAATATTGAAGTAGCAGCATTAAAGGGGAAATTATGTATTAATGTAAAAAAAAAAAAAATGCCTACAACAGCTCTAGCTACTGTCAAACAATATGTTTATAAAGCAGGTTACTATTATATAACCTCAAAAAGGTGCTTTAACATTTATTTAAACATATTAAACCATTTTAAAGCATATTTTACCATATACACTACTCTACACTATACACAGTAAGTTAGGGATATTGTTATTTACATGAGTGTTACAGACTGTTGCACCTCCTCCACTAAAGCAAACCCTGGGGACCATGTTCACCTCAGCGTATCGCTCACCTCGCCTTCTCCAGCAACGCTGACGACAATCATTTCTGTGCAAGGTGACCCGACACTC
>JAQMYJ010000017.1:6884845-6903082 GCA_030014305.1 Clarias laeviceps
ATTTTTGGGGTAATAAATATTAAACTAATGAAAATGGTGTTTCTTCTCATACATTATTAGTAATATCAAAGGGAACTATTACTTATTTCATTCAAATTCATAGCAAATAGGAAAAGCACTCGTGTAAATAACAATATCCTTAACTTATTGTGAGTAGTTGTGGCTGTGTATGCATGTATATTTATACACATGCATACACAGCCAGCCAAAAAATGTAAATAAATAAATAAATAAACAAATAAAAATCTGAGTAATGTACCCTCTTGTGCCCGCAGCAGGGGTGATCCTCTGGAAATGGAGCCGCTGGTATAGTTGGGGGTCCTGCGGGCATTGGCGTCCTCGTACATCCCTGGGCTGAGCTGAGCCTTGCTTGCCTCCTGGTGTGTGGAGCGCAGCACTGAAGTGGAGCTGACAACTGACGTGTGTCGCACGCGCTCTTGTACTTTGGAGTCGTCCAGCTTCCCCGGGCTGGTGAGAAGTGACTTAACATTGTGCTTGATGGCCGACTGGCTGGCGCCACCGCTCTCATACTTCAGAGGGATGCCCTGAAAGAAAAATATTTGCAAAAAGGCACCATTATGTAACTTTTTGGCCAACTCAACCAGAATGTGTTTTTGTATTTTGTCTCGAACACCATAAGGCAAGAGAAGCAACCAAAGGTTTATTAGACTGAGTTTCAAGAGGATTTTGAAATCACTAGTAACTAGATCCTGGATATAAGCAGCCACTATGCGTTAGCAAAATGTCCTTAACCACCTATAGATGCAGGCTGCCCTAACTCTTAATAATCTTAACACTAAAATAAAGAAAAACTCATTTTCACTATACACATCCCTTAAATTTTTCACACTAAAGACCTATTTTGTTAACGCTGACACTCACCTGAGAAATAGACGCTTCCAAGACGGGGGTCTTGCGGCTGTCGGGTACTTCCTTGCGAGGGATCTCATGAATGGAGCGTCCCATCTCTTTAATGGTGTTCACGCCCTCGTAGGGCTTGCCTTTGGTGATTCCCCCTTCATAGGAGCGGATTGGTGGACTTTCCCTCTTGATCTGTTTACCATACTTGGCCTCGTCAAAAGCGTCAGTGGAGGTTCGAGGTGTCCCTGTTGTATAAAAAAAAAAAAAAAAAAAAAAAAAGAAGAATAAAATAGTGTTACTCCATTAAATGCTTTTAATTCCGATAAACCTAAAGTTTATCATATGTTCATTCGGCACAGGTTTATCTCTCCACAGACCTTGCATGATGGATCCTGAGAGTATGGACCTCTCCTTGGAGTCGGGGTGTGAGCCATCTCTAGGCAGCGCCCTGCTAATCAGACCTAGGAAAAAGACACAAAATGCACTTATTAATGTTAACCTGGAACTTAAATTCTGAAAGAGTTTGTTTGAGTTTGCCATCTGTGTAATCATGACACCATTACCTTCAAAAGGTGTGGCCTCCCTTCCGGGATGTCCTCTGGCTCCCTCCATCATCTCGTAAGTGCGTTTCAACTCGTGTCCCATCCTGGGGCTTCTAGTACCTTCTCTGGGGTTCTTAATAGCTGTGGACAGAAGAAAACCACTCCTTCATAATCAAATCAGATGTTTCAAGTAATTGATCTATTTAAAATTTTATCCTGCTTATTTTAACTTGTTGAAAAAAAAAAAAAAAAAATTCAGCACTGTCACCAGTCACTCCTTTTCCTCTGCACTTGAATACTTTTTAAAAGTTGATGGTTTCGGAAAGTGTCGTACCGTCATACGATAGGATGTGACCACTCTTGCCCTCGTAGATGACGTGGCCTTTAGGCAGTGGCTCTCCTCGGCCCTTCTCTGGGCTGCTCAGGTCCTCAGCAGTCAACTTGACCTTTAGCATTTCTGCCGGTATGCTGGACTGTGGAAGAGCTGGAGTGCCCTGCTCAAGGAAATGACAAAAACAATGACAATTATTTAAAGATTTTAACATCTAGCACCAAGCCTGACTTCAGTTTATTAGTGAAACACTCTATGCACGGTACAAGTAAATTCAGATGACTGAGACTTTAAAACGGGCTTGTTTTAAATCAATGAGAGTATGTACATGTGTGATGGATCCTGCTCTTAAGGAGAGTGCCTCAGGGCCTTTTCCAGTAGACGCTCTTGCCAGGTCCTGGATGGTCGGCATCGGCCCTCCTGCGGGAAAGACGCAAAAATGACTTTAGGACCTGGCTGATCCATTAGTGCCACATATGGAGTTTAATCATTTCATGACGTAATGCAAATGCGTATGAAGCTTTGTTAAATATGCATTAGCAGCCACAAGGCATGAATCCTGTACGAAAGAGGACAAGCAGGATGTAAAGAGGGAAGATCTTCTCAGGGCTTCTTTTTAAACAAAATACTAGAGTACAGTACATCATTTAAACGCAATGCTAGTGTTTGGAATTTTACTAAATAGACTTAATACTTAAGGCTAAATATTCAATCACGATGGTCAATTAATAAAAATTTCCTGTAGGAATATGAATGAATATCTCATGCTTGTCTTGTGTGTGTGTGTGTGTGTGTGTGTGTGTCTCACCTCGGACTATTCCTTCATACTGCGCCCTGGAGAGAAGCCCTTCAGTCTGAGCACTTTGCCCACGGGGTGAACATTCCTCCTGCTTTATATAGGACACTGATGAGGAAAAGAGAAGAAAAGAAGAAGAAAAAAAAGACAACCCAGTTATTTTACACCTGATTTGTACAAAACACTGAATTCCTCTGTATATACTGTAATTACGTCACTTGCACTATGTAATTATTAATTTATTAATAATTAATGAGGGTTATATTAATATAATGTGCCTTAAAATGAAAAGAATTTAATACGGGTGATTATGGTTGAAACATGTACTGACGACATAAATAAAATCATTACCTGATTAAAAGACAAACATGTGAAACAAAGAATCAATGCAGTACTAATTTATGAGCACTAACCAGAACAAATCATCTTCTTCTTATTATTATTTTAAATGGTATTAATTGCTTTTTAATAATCAACCGTTACAAAACTAAAGAATTCTCGGCGCTCTGCCCCATGTGCTCTTACCCCACCCTCCTTCCCTGACTCTCTCACCAGGTTTGGCAGGGTCCTGTTGTCTTGGCAGGCCCAGAGAGATGGATCCTCCAGCGCTCTTAACTCCCTCTGGCCCATACATGGCATGAGTGTGTGAGGGCAGATACGTGCCTGGCGTTCCCTACATGAGCAGAAACACACAGTTAGTTGTGTAGGAAAAAAAAAAAAAAAGAAAAAAAAAATATATATATACACAGATAATGCCATTTATTTAGCAGCACGTTTTGGCGTATGATTTCCGGGTTAATTATGAAGTATATTTCTAATCAAACTTACCTGTAAAATGGATCCTCCCTGGATGAAAGTGGGCTTGTCCGATTGTTTGGACGTCGGGATGAGCGGAGGCGGGGACGGAATGTTCGAGGGCCTGTGGCGGGCAAATGGCATGCGCATTCCCTCCGAGAGGTTCTGGACCACCTGATTAGGAGCGGGCTGCAGGACTGTGAGGACAGGAGGACAAGGAGGAGGGATTAAAGGATGAGCACAGTGGCACAAAGTAGTGTACGCTTTCTAGAGAACGGGAGATCTTAGATGAACTCCGTGGAGTGATAGGATCAAGAACACACACTGACCCGAAGACACCTGAGCACTCTGATAACATCACCTAAATACAATCTACTGCTAACCCACTGCAGCAGAATAGCGCACAGTAGCATCCAAGTCCAAAACCACAAACTAGTGCATTATCATGCATTACAGGGGAACACAGAATAATCATTTAGTTGATACTTATTATTCTAAACAGAAATCGAGAAACATACCTTCTGAACAATCATACAATTTCAAAACAAATGGAAAAACGATACAGAGAAATAAATGCAATTTACATCCTTGTAGTGTAACTAAAAGTGACGATTTAAGAAGAAAGTGTTTAAATTTCTGGATAATTTTGGTAAATATGCTGAATGTAAAAAAAAATAAAAAATCCATGACACCTAAACCTGAAACTGGACTAACCAGACCACGCTGAAATATTTAGATGTACTGATAGCTAAGGAATTTTCTACATTTGCAAAAGATTAATTAAACCCTCTTATGACTAAATAAACGGAGATGGAGCTCCAAGTTTTCATGGGCATTACTTAAAATATTGAATCTGTAAACATGAACATTCTGCCAAGCCTCCCTTTTTTTTTTTTTTCCAAGCTCTGCATGCAAAAAGTCTCAGAGTGGGATAAAATTATTTCCATGTTCATTTGGCTGGAGGAAAAGGCAGGAGTTGGATTCTGAAACTTTTCAACTCCCAAAAGAGGGCAGGAGGTAGGACAGTACCACATTTAACAGGCTGTATGTATTCAGCTCAAGTAGGACCATTGATGAATATGTGCAACCAAGATTCCACCATGCCAGGTGGAAAGACCCTGAAATGTCCTAATTATTTCTTAAACAGTATGCGAAATCCATGAATAAAATCAACCTGAAGTTTGAAACTTTGGTTAGGAAGGAATATAAATTGCAAGATAAATTGAGGATAATGGGATGGTGTGCTTATGCAGCTCATTTTAGGCCTAATGAATTGGACCGTAGATGAAAGCTGGATAACCAAAAGAACAACAACATTTTATTCAATAACAGATAAGAGACGACCAGAAGATTTCCGGAACTTCAAAAGTAAAATATGTCCTGGAAAAGCAAGATGTATTTCAGATGTATTTATAATTATGTCATCACTTTGGCCAACTTACTTAGTCTTACCCAAATGACCCAGTGCTGAAAGAAGTTTTATAAGTTAAATATGGGATTTATATCCTTATATCTAAGTTCTTAAGACAAGGAGAAATCCATTTCACAGAGTACGTCAAAAATAAATGGGAAAACGACGGTAACTTTGAGACTTTAAAGAAGGAATGGTATAACTATTGTGAATTTCAATAGAAGCATATCGACTCGAATACACGGCAAAAATTTGGAAGGAAGTAAAATTTGATTTTTTTTTTTTATTACCCCAGAGGCAGAGAGCAGACTTTACAAAAGAGACGTCAAAGTGTTTGAGACTGTGTTCGAGCCAGAAGGTAAAGCCCAGTAATATGACGACTTCTGGGCAGAAATGCACAAAGCCATGGAAGGTTTAGTAATACAAAATCTTACTTTCGTTTATTATCAAATAAATTCGAAATTTATTTGAGGTGCTGATATCTATTTAAAAATAAATAAATAAATCACTAGGCACTGGCTGCTCCCTCAAAATACAGGAATGGACAAATAATTAATGAATTATACATAATTGGGGAAAATACAATTAAAATAAATAAAATTTGCCTACAGATTAATAGATTTGCAAATTTATGATTAACAATTTTTACAACACATTCTATCTATATCGTTATTAATTTAAATACTTAATTCACAACACAATCATTTCAACAGTAAGTTACTTACTTTACTTAGTAAATTAAGACTTTATTTTTATAACTAAATGGATTGTCTACCAAAATGTTAACATTTATCTTTAACATCCACCATATATATCCCTCTATTCGGAATGTAAATAATCACTGAAAATTGCATACGATTAATAATAAAAAAATAATAATGAGAATGCAAGCATTTCAAATAATGCTGTTTTGTTGCTTGTGAAATGTTCTCCATTATCTGTTAAACAATTTAAAAAATATTAATAATCCCTTTAAGTATAAAGCCAGATAAATCTTGTTTGATTATTTCTTTGAAGTCTTTACATCCTTGGCCCAAAAATACATTCAGTGATGTTGATCGAAGTAGCTCACTGTTTAGGTAACACTTTTCCATTCCATTTACACAAAAGTACTAAAAACCTGCAGATCACAGGCACATCACCACCTACTGTACAGAACATCCCAGCGATCACATGGCACCAAGATGTGATATACTATTTAATAGAAAAGTGCTGGTCACGATATTTAAGTAATATCACACGAGAGGGCGTGCTGTACTGCTGAATAAAGCATGACTGTGATGCCCTACGACCTCGAGTCTGATAGTGCGCCAACACATGGCGACCGACAGTTAGTGTTAATAACAGGGCTGAAAATAGTTTTACATTCTTACAGGTACTAAGTAGAAAAAAAGGTGAGGAGAATAAAACAGAGGTTGTGGACAATCCTGCACATCTCAGGATCACCAAGTTTCTCATTATGTTTCCACTTGTTCTGCTTTAGCATATCAGCTCATAGCGATAAATGGAAAGCTAGTGCGCTCCTTGTGTTAGGAGCTTTTTAGCTTTGTAGCTGTAAATAAAATAACACGGATGGATCCAGATGTGCTTTTTTATCTTCTGTAACTGGTTTAGAAGGTGTTCTTGGGCCAGACAGCTGCTCTCTCCTCAGTGTGGCGGACCGTACTCACATGCTTTCACACACGCATGTGAAAGAGTTAATATAATTGACAGTTATTAGGATGTGAAGTGATACATATATAGTTAAACTTCCCAGTGCTGTAATCATATATTATCACCACTTGTAGTCCGATCAGATGGCTCGGAGATTAAGCTCTTCGGAGTATTAAATTTACACATTTCTCACAAATTACTGCGTTTAACGAATGAACTGCTGAACCTTTGGTCCATGATTATTGTGAACATGATCTGCTGTAACACTATCCTGCTCTCCTTCACCATCAAGTTGTTTTGTAAATAGGTTGTAAAAGAAAGCTCTTAGCTCGGTTTTAGCTTTTAAATGGAGAAAACATTTTAGTTGTGATTAGCAGCGAAGCTCAGGATAGTAGGTGGTACACGTCCTTCAAGCCGGCACATCATGTTTACTTTGAAGAACGATGCATTATGGCCAGGATGTTCTGTTTACTGCCTTATCTAATAGTTTTTTTTTTATGGTTTTATTTTTATTCTAACAGCTTTCTGCCAAAAAGAAAAGGCCAGACTATAAGGTCCGAGTTCTGCCAGAGAATTTCTGTTGCCCTTTTCAAGAGGCTGATACGATTAGGGTTTTCACGGCGACCTGGTAAAAGCAGAAGAACATGCAAAAAGGACAGGAGATTGCCACTTGTGGGCCTACGTGTGTGTGTGTGTGTTATGGGTTAGTCACAGACATGATCATAGATAAGAAAAATCGCTCACTCCATGACATGTGACTCAAGTAAGCGCACAAAAGCTGCACCGAGCCACTAAATTATTAAGTTTCAATTAATTCATATACCTTGTACCTTACATTGAAGTGAAACATAACCTCTGAAGTCTGCTGCTTGCCGATAAATTATACATGACGGAGACAAGAATATAAAAAGATGAATCACTTTGGTGGAGCTGACAGGACTGAAATTTTTTTTTTTTTTTTTTAAATAGCAGTCGAGTCTGCTGTACGTTTCAGAATTTCCACTAATATGAGATGCGAATAATTACATTATAAGGGTGGATTCTGAATGGTTTAAAAGAAGAAGAAAAAAAAAAAACTGACTTTGTGCACATTTCATCATCAAATGACAAAATTAAGTTTCTCTCTTTAAAGGATCTGTGTTATTATTGGCTTGTATTAGCTGGAATTATAAAACAGTAAAGTAAGGAATAAAACACAACGCATGAGGGTTGATAAATATAATTAACAATGGACCAGAGTGATGTGCGCGACATAAAAATGGACCGATAGTTACCTTTGAGTTAAATATTCATTAATAACAGCACATTGAAGTATATTATCCTTATTAAAGTATATTATACCAGAATAATTTTTTTTTATCCATTTATCGTTGTGCGAAACGTTATGGAACATTTTCAACACAAGTTTTTCGGTGACCATTTCTGTTCACCACTAATTAAAAAGTGATTCACGTCTTTAAAAGGCAAAGACTTTTTTTTCCCCCCATCATAAACATAAAATCACACTCCTTCTCGTGACTCTTCAGAGGGACCATGTGTAGTGAAGATAAGGATGCGTGGCGTGGTGTTTACCTGGTGGGATGCTGTAGCGGGCAGGGTTGTTAGGCTCGGGTTGGGGTGATGCTTTACTTGGCTCTCGAGGAGACAGTCTGTAAGGTGAACCTGGTCTTCCAGCAGCGTGAGCCTCCTGCTCCATCAGCTTTATATCGTACGACATGTAGGTAAGCGGCTTACCTGCGGCATGAGAGGACAGAAGGTGAGACGTGCGCGTCATGAAAAAAATATATATATATATCTGTGCATGACCACGTGAGAATCAGAAAGACAGTAAAGAGGCGGATCCTTAGTGTGATGCAAAACCTCAGAAGCAGCTCTACAATACCCAGTGATGCGTGATCTAAGAAGCAGAAATCACCAGCTACACTGAAACCATATGGAAAAAAAAAAAAAAGCCTCAGCGCTGACCTGACTCGCATAAAAGGCGAGAAAAGCCTGAATAACTGGAGCACTTTGGCTAATGGACACTGTGCTATGCTTCCTCTGGTTCACTGCTTCTGTCTGGCTTTTTAAAAAATTTTTATTTTAAAACGGCAGCCTTTCCCCGGTTCCCTCCCCGACTCTTATTTTGGCTCTTGTTCTGCTCTCACAGCCCTGGAAAGCCCTGACCATCATTCCACAATCAGAAAGACATGCTTTCCTCCACCCTAAATAAGTCTGGGAAAGCAAATAGAGACACCACACAGCCTTTGGCAGTCCAAAAAAAAGGGGGGAGGGGGAAAAAAATAAAAAATGTCTGTGGACTAATACACAATGTACCGGATTTTCTCAGTGTGTCAGGGGCATTTTATTTTTTTTATTTTTTTTAGATGTACATCTTGGTAGGGACAAAAAGTCCCCAATATCTGACAGATGGGGCATAGGGCTGGTCCTCAATAGGAAAGGATTAATTATATTAATGATAATGATGTCGGGGAAAGGTTCTTAGAAGGATACTAAACGAGGTAGGTGTGTGTGTGTGTGTGTGTGTATGTGTGTGTGTGTGTGTATGTGTATGTGTGTGTATGTGTGTGTATGTGTGTGTGTGTGTGTGTGTGTGTATGTGTATGTGTCTCAAGAACGGTTTCATTATTTATTTATTTTTTTTAACTAGAATAAAAAACTTTCCTTCTCTCTGGCCCAGTTTGGTCAGTTTTTCGAAACAGAACTGACCGAGACTGAGTCAGACAACCAAGAAAACATTCAATCGGACAAATCGACATCCGAGACGCCCACTCGCACCTCGGCAATTTATCACTTCACCTTTGAACAGCTTCACTTTACAGCAGCGTTTACCCCAAAACTGTCTTTCCCTTTTTTTTCCTTATTTTTTTTTAACAGAAAATCTTAATGTATCACAAAGAAAACTGGCAAAGGAACAGTATTTGATGTTTTTGGCTAATTTCCTCAGATAATAAAATTTTTGCTAGCGCTTAACAGCAAGATTTAAAAAGCACACCCCTGGTTGATGCAAATGTTCTGCACTATCCGGTATTATGAGCAAAAAACAAACAAAAAGGCAGAAAGAAAAAGAGGTGAAAATGTTTTAAAAGTGCTACTGATCAGATTTGTCGTCATTTCCTCTATCTAGCTCTGTCACAACCTCTCTCACCGTCTCGGTCGAGGATGGTGGGGCTGCGTGTGATGAAGCGCGGCCTACGCTCCATCTCCCCGGCCTCTTGTCTCTGGTTGTCCTCCATGTGTGCGGACTCGTGCACTGCTTTGATCTGGTGCTGGAACATGGTTAAGCCGCTCAGAGGAGCTCCTACAGGAACACCGGCCGTCCCAAATGGACTTGCAACCTGAGGAGGGGGGGGGGGGGGGGATATAATAAAATCTTTAATTCTTAACTTTTTTTTAATAATACTAGACTATAGATTATAGAATATATATTCATACTCAATTCAGGAAAGCGACATTTCTGTGCCAAACTGTATCCCTGTTTAAAAATCACAGTGACCCCAGGACACGCACTACCCTGCTAACATTGCAGTCTGATTAGATTAGATTAGAGCACAAGCAGCGATGATTCAGATACAACAGGAATAATAAAGCCAATCACTGTTAGAGAGTCAGAGAGAATCCACACTGATCATCAATTCATTTGTGGACAGAAAAAATTTTTAATAAAAAATTGATTCAAATTGTTCCAGATCACAGGATTTCGATGATTTAAAAACTGATTGGAATTTTCTTTTTGGTTTTTTCTGGGTCAAAGTACTGTCTGGACTCACGTGGCGGGACGGCCAGGGCGAGGCTCTGTGCCCGAGCCTCTCCCAGTCCCTGGGCTTGGCCAGGGCGGCAGAGCTGCTAGAGAAGTGAAGGAGGGAACTAGGGGGACTGACCATGGGCGGGATGGTGGCGGCACGCTGCTGGAGCTGCTGCATACTGAGCGGAGCCTGCTTGCTCGAGGTCACCACGACTGATCCAGAGCCGGCGAGAATCGACGGTTTCTCCAGAGAGAACAACCTTAAAGGTGAAAAACACGACATAAAATGAATTCCTACATAACAGACAGTTATTTCTTGATACTGCAGATACTTCGTTATAGTGTGAGAGGTGATTAATTCAATAAACACCCCCATTTGCTTTACGATACCCATGTTACGATACCCTGTGACTATTCGACTGTCTCACCTCTGTCTGTCTGGCTCTGCCTCGACGTCTTCGTCGGCGCTGCAGGTGGCACTCGAGTCGTTGTCGGAATGCAGCTGCTCGCTCTGCTTCTCTCTCTCCCTGAACTCTGGCTCGGTCTTTACCTGCAAATCCCGGTCTCCTCCTCCTGCAGTATCTGTGTCCTGAGGTTCGCTCTTAGGTTGCAGCTGGACCTCGTCCTTAACCATGGATTCGTCCACCGCTGCTCCTTCGGGACTTTTCTCCAGCTTTACCTGCAGCTCGTTGAAGGGCTCCTGAGCTTTGGCGTCCACGTTAGGGGCTTTGGGGACGGTAGCTTCTTGATCTGAGTCTTGGGGTTGGGACTCCGAGGGCTTGGACGTGTCGGGCTGAGAGGGAGACGGCGCGCTCTCGGTGTCTGAGGTGTTCTCTGCACCTGGACGAGAACGAAAACATTCAGAGCGATTAAGAGCAACTTCACGTTGGGAAAACGTCCATCTCAGCTTAAATCCAAACAATTCGGTGCATGACAAATGTCTTGAGCTTAGTGTGGAAAGAAATCACTTTTAAATGTTTTTTTGGTTTGTTTTAAACATCGATCAACCATGAAAATGTACGAGCAAAAAATTATCCGCACTCTGGTTATATTAATATAATAGTGGTGAGTCCAGCGATACTCTATGGCTTGGAGACAGTAAAGACTGAAGAAAAGACAGGAGGCAGAGTTGGAGGTACTGTAGCAGAGATGAAGATATTGAGGTTCTCTCTGGGAGTGACGAGGATGGATAGGAACAAGGATCAAGAGTCCATCAGAGGGACAACCCATGTTAGATGTTTTGGCGATAAAGTCAGGTTGGACATGTGGAGGAGAGATTATGTTATATATGGATAGAAGGATGCAGAGGTTGGAACTGCCAGGCAGAAGGTCTAGAAGAAGACCAAAGAGATTTATGGATGCAGTGAGAGAGGACATGAAGTTAGTTGGTGTGAGAGAAGAGGATGCAGAGAATAAGGTTTGATGGATGCAGAAGAACTTCCGTCTTATCAGCGCTTTCTCTCTGTTCAAGGCTTCAGGTGTGATGGTTTTTCATCAGTTCATTTGTAAATCCGGCCCGAGCAAAAAAATGGATGTCACACTTGTGATTTGCACGAAAGAAGAGCAGTGTACAATGAATAGTTTTTTTTTTGTGGTCTGAGGGTGCACCCAGTGCCGAGGCAACTCACAGAAGAGCATGAACGGGAGCGTGAAGAAGGTGAAGGTTTCTTACAGAGAATCATTACTGGTGATGAGACATGCATTTATCACCACGAGCCTGAGAATAAATGACCAGAGTATGGAACGGAAACATCCTCAATCCATGAGCGAGAAAAAGTTCAAGAGTCATCATCAAGTGGAAAATTCATGCTTACAGTTTTTCTGGGACTCTCACGGGCCAGTATTGGAACATTATCAGGAAAAAGGTTCATCAATCAACAATGTTCGTTACAGCGAGACGATTATTGAAGAGCTAAAGCTGAAACTAGTCTAAACCGAACCTCATTTTGAGGTGTTAAAGCATCCTTCCAAAGTCCTGTTCTCGCTCCATTGGACTTTCACCTGTTTGCTCTGATGAAGAAGTGAAGACAACCTTAAACATTTCCTAATAAGGGAGAATATGAAAGCTTGTTGACAGATGGAGAAAGTGTATTGAAATGCAAGGGGATTATGTCAGAAAATAATGTATTTGTCTTTTAGAAAAGTTAATTCAAATAAATTCTAAAGCTAGAGTGCGGATAATTTTGGCTCACCTTGGTACATTACAGAATAACACAAAGCCACAAGATTTGCAGCTATTTTACATTGGGTGAGAAAAAACGAGAGCGAGAGATAGAGAGAGAGAGAGAGAGAGAGAGAGAGAGAGGGAGAGAGAGGACAGCTGAATGGAACAGATGGAAAGGTAGACAAAGAGGAGAGCATATGACACTGGAAAACATTAAATTAGGGCAGTGTGGAAAGAGGTGTAGGAGAGTTAAAAAATATGGTAGTAAAAAGGAGAGAGAGAGAGAGAGAGAGAGAGAGAGAGAGAGAGAGAGAGAGGTATCCCAACAGATCAAACGAGTAAAGCAGGAACACTGTGTTCCCAACAGTGAGCTTTCTAGAGTCTTTAAAGCCAAAGTACACTTATATAAGAGCAAGCCTGGCACTGAGATTTACTCCAGATCCTTTCTCTTTTCCACTCATCCTCCTTTCTCTCTCTCTCTCTCTATCTCTTTCTATTCGCTTGTTCCCAATTCGATCGTCTCGTGTGCGCCGGATTTTGCCCTTTTGCGTTTCAAAAAAAAAAAAAAAAGGGGGGGGGGGAGGGCTTTTCAGCGTCCCCTTGAGTTATTCTGGTTGAGCTTTGCTGGTTTGTGTTGGTTTCTGCTCTCACCTTCACTGTCGTCTGGGTTCTCTTCATCATCGTCAGCGGAAGCCGTGGCCACACTGTCACTCTGAGATGCATCTCGCTCGCGCAAGCGTCTGGATGCCTGTTACAAAATAATCCTGTTATACTCATTTCAGAAAAGGTATTACTTTAAAAGTAGTGAAGATATAGTTTTACAACAAAAACGTTATCCACTTATAACAGCGCTTTATTCAGGTCGGTGGCTCCAGAGCCTATTGCATTTACACCTGAGGCAATCTAGAGTGTCAGCTACGTCACATAGTGACGTATTTCAAAAGGCAGAAGGAAACCCAGAGAAAAAAAAAGAAAAAAAAGAACTACTTTACACAGATTAAAATCCAATCGTACCTGTTTGGGTGGAGGCAGCAGGTCATCCAGGTTGTGCCGCCTCTTGTAGTTGAAGTAGAAGTTCTTGCACTGCGCTTCACTCTTGGTACCCACCATTTTAGCGATGGCTGACCAGTTCCTGCCATGCTCGACCAGCCCTGCAGAAGGAAGAAAACACTATGCATGAAAAGAGTGAAGCCAAAATCGGTTACGTTTAAAGAAGTGACTTATTCAAATGGACTGGATCCTCGCTTTACGTTCCTGGGGTGATTCCCAAAATCTAGGGCCCAGAACATACCAGATTACTGCTGATTAACACATGCAGCATGACCTTAAGTCACAACCTCCTCCGAACCCTTCTGACCTCAAGTCTAATGCTCACTAGTTACTGCAATACACTGTCCTGAGCAGCCTGTGGCGAGGTTAAGTCGCCAATCAGCTTGGCCGTAGTGGACATGTTACCTCCGGCACGCAGAAGGAGGTAAAGCCTGATTAACCCTGCCTGCTCCCTAGCGAGTGACAAAGTGACAGGAGATGATTTATTTTCTATATACCTTTGTGAGTCAAAGACACGATTTCAATGACAGTGAAAAAAACAACAAAATGAAACGAAGCAACTCCTAAAATGTTTAGTTTTGTGAAAACTGTGCAAATTTAAAGAAGTCTCAGCTTCAGTTCACTAAAAAAAAGTAAAAGTTCACTTTCCTTCAAAAACCTCATCAATTACATATTTTCTGTGAACTAAAACAAAAACCTAACTTTTTTCGACGCGTGTTTTTATTCCCATCCCCATTTTAAGACTTATTACTGAGGCTTGTTTCAATATATTTATAACTAACTGTTAGGATTTACGACTGATTTCTTTTCACTACAGCACTTTTCACTTTTAATTCTACCAAAAACTAAAGACAAGATTAAGTATCCGTATTAAATTTGACTAAATATAAACAATAAAATAACACCTTGGTGGTGTTATTTTATTGTTTAGATTTAGTCAAATTTAATACATTCATGTCACTCATGACTACAAATATGTTTGTAGAGTCTTGACTTAAATTACAAACTACAAACAAGAAAATTGTTCTTTAAAGGTCCCGTTTTTTACTATATTTAAGTCTCAGGTGTGTGTGTGTGTGTGTGTGTGTGTGTGTGTGTGTTAATTCTCCAGACGAAACACAACTCAGGTGCATTTGTTTTTCTGGGCAACAAGCTGGAGGAGAGGCTCATCTTATATGAGGTCACATTAGGGGGGAAATCTAATTAGCTTGTTTTGATCCCAGCCAATACAAACAAACAAAAAAAAAGAAGAACAATTTTTAATGTTGTTGTTGGTCCATGCACACTGGAAACCAATTTGAAGGAAAAAAAAAAAAACAGAATATTACTCTCTTTATTTTGTTTGTAGACACACTGGACATCCATCTGAAATGTCTAATTGTGACTAAAAAGTCCATGTTTGTACACACCTCCTCCTAACCTCCTCCATCCCTGATTTGTATTTCTTTCTACACTGTAAAAACAACAGTGTAGAAAGAAAGGCGTCCAAAATATACAATAATCTCCTTTGAGCAGTTGATATTGAGATGTTTCTGGTACTTATACTCTGTAAATCCTTCATAACGGCTTTAATCTGAGGTGGTGTTTGTTAATTGGTCACAGCTGAGGCTGGTGACTCTAAATAAACTTCTCCTCTGCAGAGGTACGTTTTAAAAGTCTTGCTTTTCCTGGGAAGGTCTTCATGAGAAACAGTTTCATCATGGTGTTAGATGGGTTTTCCCAGAGCAGCTGACCTGTTTTTGTTGTTTCTTAAACTCCCTAATCTCAGATGTAGTGCAGTATTGCTCTAGAAGGTAGAAAATAAATCCTAACTTGTGTCCAACCTTGTGATTAGTTCTGTAACTGTCCTTATTCACAGCTGAACACCTCAACGCTTTGTCTAACTTTGCCAAGACATCAAAAGCGCTGAAATGGCGCTGGAGCATTCTCCATAAACAGGATGATGCAATCTAGAATCTTTGCTTGCACTTTTCAATGGTTCACTAATAAGGAAGGAAAGGATTCCAAGTAAAAAAATAAAAATTTAATTTAAAAAAGCTGTGCTTTAACCTTTATCCAGCATTTGTTCTCTTATTTTGCGCTCATAAACAGTGTTTATGTCTCATACAGAGGAACGCCGTTGGGAAATCCTTCCTCTTTCTGCAACACTAATATGTTCCCATGACACACACACAGACCCTAGTGCTTCCCACTTCCTTCTCCCTCCTTCGACTTCTACTTTCCGAGCACACAAAAAGAAACAAGCATGAAGATATAAGGACGGAAATGATAACTGAATTCTACCAAGCGTACAGGACACTAGAAGGACAGGCGAAGAAACATTCAGCTGTGTCTCGTGAGCTACAATGTGATCGGTAACACAGTAAAACACATCTTCGGCAGACGGTACATCACTGAAGCACGAGTGTTTGATTCGAGCAAACGGAAAACTCACACAGACGAGCACATGATTCATCCTAACAAGCCTCTCTCTATTTACTCCAACATGGGTCCAGATGACCCGAACAATTACTGCACATCCTTTACCCATCAGATACAAAATGACCTTTTCTTAATTCCTTTTTTTTTTTTTTATCGTCTATGCTGGTTCTTCCGTCCTGCTGTTTACTGCACGATTAATCAGCATCGCCGAGTTTTCATAGACTGATCTCGTCATTTCCATGTCTGACTATTTAACGCTGCATTAAATAAGATTTGTCAAACTCTGTTAAAGCTGCTAATACGCATTACACAGACATAATACGATAAGGTCTACCTTTATATTTATTATTCCTCCTGTAAATGAGTCATTTCAGTATCTACTGTATGCAAAATAAGCTACTGCTGAGCCACGCCCACAATATAGGTTTGTCTTCCTATATGAGGTCACATTACGTAATCAGAGAAATCTGATTGGCTTGTTAAATACAAAGAAACAGTAAAAAAAAAAAAAAAAACAGGGCACATTTGAGAGAAGGAAAAAAAAAAAAAAAAAAGGGCACATTTGAGAGAGAGAGAGAGAGAAAAAAAAAAACTTTGATTTTGCATAATAGTTGGCAGGTAAATTAGAGCTGCTTGATTATGGCAAAAATCATAAATCATAACTCACTGACTGTGGAAACATCTTAAGGCAAAATTTCGTATTGAGATACAAAGTTTCCTATAAATAATGTAAATGCAGATGATCCGTTCCAGGCCCCCAAAAATATTATTAGTAGCTTTTGAACGCATACCAAAGGCAAAGTTGGTGTCGTGGTTTGACCTCTTTCGAAACAGCTTTCGCTGACTGAACAAAAGTATAAACTCACTTGGCTTTCCACTGTTTTTGTCCAACCTTGAACCTTGTTTATTTTGTCAAACCTAACAAACAAGTTTCGAACGACTCCTGGTCAAACACGCAAATTAGCCAGTGATCGCTTCATCCGTATGCCCAACATTTTTTTTTTTTATGTTCCGTATGTGGATGGAAATTTCTTGCAAATTCATGAGGGAGGGCATTCCAAAGCCGAGGTTCCACTGTACCACACCCGGGTGAGAATGAGTTTAGCGAAGGGATGAAAGTGCACTGCTGTAAAAAGTAAAAGGTTGGGATGGATTTCTAACAGAATGAGAACATCGCTGCGACAAAACAAAAAAAAAAGCAAAGCGGCACAATATTTATTCAATATTGTTATAATTGTCAGAAGCCGAAATTGTAATTGAAATCACCGTCGTCCTCGGCTTGATCATCAGGGACAATCTTATCATTTTGATTTATACACATTTCATACAAACTTAAATAATTCTTTTGATTGTAAAGCTGCTTTGCGACAATGTCAATTCTTAAAAGCGCTATACAAATAAAATTGAAATCCGATTTTCAGGTTTGTTTCTCGATCCCTGCAACTGCAGATGAAGCCTAATATCGAACCTGATGCCGACCAGGAAGAGTCAGAAGTGTTAAACATTCGTAAAAAACTAAAAAAAAAATAAATAAAAAAATAACTAATTTGTCCTTAAGACATCTTATCTTATCTTGTACTTGTTTAGAAGAAGAAAGCTCCCATCCTGTTTAAAGAATAATATTAAATAAATAAATAAAAAAGCACCTACTTGATTTATTATGCTTTATACAGGTTGGGTTTAAATACCTGACCTTATTCGGTGTCCAGCTTTAACTCGTTTGATGGCTTCACAACTTACATATTTATGACTTGTTTATCCCAAATTAACGACTTTTTTATTTCATTTTTTATTGTTGTTTCCAAACATGAGGTGCTCTTTGCTGACAGGAGATTTATCGAGCTGTTGCTGGAAGATTAGCGATTTCAGTCGGCGATGGAGGAGGAGGAGGAGCAATAAAGGATGTTTTTGAGATGAGAGTAAAAACAAAACAAGCTTTCTGAGCCGTAATGAACTTTTCGTTAACGGATTAATACGCGCTAGTGCTGAGGGACACGACTGAAACGGTTATCATGTTCCAAACATTTTCCATTTAACTTGTACAATTAAAAAATATCTGATGATTATAATAATTGACTAATGCTCCTTTAACTGAAACTTAACGCAAAAGACCGGACCCAGCTTTTGCCACACGGCCTGAATATAAAGAACAGAACTGAAAACCTTCAACATGTTTCAAAACAGTCTTATCACTCGTTTAGCTTTTTATATCCGCTTAACTTTCCACCGCTGAAACTCCAGGGCTGCGCAATGACCTTTGTGAGCAACTGATTCTAATCTTTATTGGAAGCTCAATTCATCATGCACATTAACTTCCTCAGTGAATCACAGCGTGTGTGTGCAAACACACAGCTGCACTCAGAGGTCTGCAGAGTGCACGCACACGCGCGCACACACACACACACACACACACACACACACACACACACACACACACACATTAGGGGATTAGGAAAGAAATGAACAGA
>JAQMYJ010000017.1:6915492-6934180 GCA_030014305.1 Clarias laeviceps
GCGGTAGAAGCTTAATGTGGGAGCATCTAGCAACTGGGTGGAATTGGACACTACAAAAATAAGGGGAGAAAATCGGACAAATTCGGAAAAAGGGGGATAAAGTTTAAAAAAAATTTTTATAAATAAATAACATTATAGGAGAATATATGTATGGCTGTAAAGAAAGAAAAATATAGTACAAGACAGACCAGTTTTCAAAAAAAACCTAATGTACGCTCCTGGGATTTATATAAAAATAGAAAGCAGCGAGTGTGACAAAGTTAGCAGAAGAACTCAGATTCTCCAGCAAACTCAGTAAAAACTAAACTATTTTATCATAAAACTACACAAATCTGTGGCTAAAACTCCTGATTTAAACAATGAGTTTTCACTCCAAATATTGACTGTTTATTTTATTACTCTTTACAGAATTTTTTTTTATGCAGAAATGTTTTCAAAAGCATCTTTTGCTTATGCCATATTTTTGTATGTGTCCAAGACTTTTGCACAGAACAATAAGTAATATAATTATTAAGTTTTATTGAGTTCTTCTGGTAACTTTGTCACACTCGCTCCTTTCCATTTTTGTAAATCCCAGGAGCATAACATTAGTTTTTTTTGTTTCCATCTGAAAACTGGTCATACTTTTTTACATAAAGTATACATATACTTTATGTAGTTATTTATTTATTCATTTTTAAGTTATAAATGGAAATACTGAATGATTTTGTACATAATTATGCAGACATGATAAACAGATATAACAAAATTGGTACAGCATATAATATAGTGCCGAAGACTTTTGCACAGTACTATATTATTTTTTTTTAAACTAGAATATATGAATGAACAATAAAGAGAGTACACGTATTGATTGTGATGCTACGATAAGTAAAGGGTGTTTCAGAGACATGCACACACACCACCATCCATCCATCCATCAGTTCTGACTTGTCCAATGTAAGAGTTTGGGTGTTAAACGAATTCAGGGTAATTTTAAACAAGTTTAAAATGATCAGCGGGGGTTGGGTAGCGGAGTGTGAGAGAGTCTGTACAATTCTCTTTTCCTTTCTGCTGATTCACCAGGCGTGTATTTAAGTCAGGAAATGACAGACTCACGGGCCAACAGCCTCCGAAGACCGACTGGAATGCGGATCGACAGCAGGACCGAGTCGGAGAACCAAGTTTCTGTCCAAAAATAATGAGTGCGTTCCTAGACTAGCAGCGAGACCGACACACACACACACACACACACACACACACACACACACACACACACACACACTCCTCTGTAAAGGAACACAAAAGCTTACTGATGTCTAAACACGACAAAAACCGAAAAGCAATTAATTCTGGTATTTATGAGTGACATAATTCATAGGAACACACACTGTGATACACAGACGCACAAAGGCTTGATATGCAACAACTGTCACGCGAACAAGGGAGCAAACACACACACTACCTTCAAGTTGGTCAGTCAGTCAGTATATGTGCGTGTGTGAGCCGGTCGGAGCCACAGGAGCAGTGAACCCAACACACATGACGACGGCGGCTACTCACGCTCTATTCCAGTAGCCTTCTATTCTGTAGGCTTTTCACACTCGCTGCTGCCACAGCATACCTTTCACTCCCTCCCAAATCACAGAACATCTCACACACACACACGGGCTGGGCCAGGTGGTGAAAAAGTCTGAAGCATTTGATTGGCACTCGCAGCTGTACGGCAAACGTTTTTGTGGTCATAAGTGGGTCGTGACTTGCTGGAGAGGGTGGGTGGACTGTCCCTGCTGTCTCTCTCAAACACACACACAAACCCTCGCTGTGTGAATCTGAGAATGTCACAGCATTGTGTGGCATCACAGACAAGCTACCAGTGTGGCTGCTTCTGTCTGGTCCGGTCCTGCTCCGCTTTTTCGATTTCCTATTTGAAAGCAGCTCTCTTGCTTGGTCGAGCTAAAAAATTAATAAATAAATAAATAAATATAAAAAAATATCTTTCCTGTTTTGTCACAAGCAACAAAAACCAAGTCTGTCTGCTCCATGCTCTGTCCTCCACAGTGCTGGAAGGTCAGTGTGTGAGTCAGTCTCTGCTCAGCAAAATATCTTTTTAATTATTGATATTGGCCTCCTGACGGAGCTCCAGGAGCCCTCAGTGATCAGACACCCTGTCTCACAAACACGCAAGTACATCAAGAATCAATACTTTCAGAGCAAAGACACGGGGTTTTAAAAAAATAATAATAAATAAATAAATATTTTATTTAAGGTAACAACAGGAGGTGTAATCTATCCCCGTGATCGATAACGCATCAAGAACTCACCATACCTTTTCGCTAATGGTCGAGGGGTGATGTTTTATCATTTTGTGTAACGAGTTTACACAGTTAGTGCAAAATATTGCCTTCGTCCCTTCAGTGTCGGCATAATAAAGGTGCTGGATTAGTTCGTGAACAATGCAAGAGAATAGAGTTCGATGAGATCCCGATGATGTCGCGGCCACCCATCAATCAGCGACATTTATGGGAGTCTGCGAGATCATCGAAGATGGAAGCGGATTAACTTTTGACCCAGATTGTGCTGGTGGTAGGTGGTTGTTGTTGGTCTTTCGGCTGCTCGGGCCCGGCAAGGGGTCGCCACAGCGGACCATCCGGTCCGCACATACAAGCTTGGCACAGGTTTTACGCCAGATGCCCTTCCTGACGCAACCCTCCCATTTTATCAGGGTTTGGGACCGGCACTGCATCGAGTGGCTGGGGTTCGGGAAATGCCCAAATGTGCAAATGACAATGTGGTGTATATTGTATGTATGTATACCGGTGCTAAATGTATCCAGGGAATAAACAGGATTCTGACTTTAGACTAGTACATTGTAATTGTTAAGTATTCACATTCCAGTGTCAAAGCCATCTTGAAAGTTGGACGTCACCTGAGATTATGAGCATGCTGGCCAGTTCAGTTCAGTTTTGGAAAATCACCATAAGAGGCTGATGATGACTCAGCAGTTCTTCAACTTAAACTGAAATCCAAGAGCTGTTTCTTATCGAGCTTGTTTTTTTAGCTCTCGTATTCTCTCAAGTCCTCTTACTATTACGACTGTTAGGTGTGCATTTAGGCTTACCATAATAGTAACAAAAAAACACGTCACTTTTTGCAGATCAGTAGGTGATAAAGAAAAATAAATAAAACTTGCACAAGTCACAGAAAGGCGTTTCCCACACTGTCCAAGCACACTCGCTGATTTTTAAAAATCTTTACCAGATCGATTAACCGCTAGTGGACAGTTTCAGGCTCGTGCTGTCGCTCCAGTATTGGTTTTATCAGAGCCAGTAAATGAAATGCAGTGGATGCCAGGTGCTCTAAAAAGAATAAAAAAGGGCGTATGATGGTCGCACATGCTGTGCAGAGAGAACAGGCTCTTCAGAAAGATTATCCCTTTAAGACTCAAGCATCGTGGATAAGTGCCGGCAACACGGCATTGCTCAATGACCAAACAATTTAAAATAAATACATTTATTATGCCGATGTTGCCTTTGGGTTTTCTGATACGTCGTGTAGAACCAAAGTTATCATTACTTTTAAAACGTGTATTTTTACTGCTACCGGGATATGGGAATGATGGTCCATTTTTAAGGGCTACGTGCTTTGTGTGTGTTTTTTTTTTCTTTTCATCTTAGTCTTCATATATGGTTAGACGGACATGAGGTTTTGTACACTGTCTGAAATGTGAAATATCAAATAAATCAAAATACAGAGTTAAAAGTCATCTGTATTTGATGTCTGCTGTATGTAGTAGACCATTTTTCGTGCTGGCGGTTACATGTCGACCTTTTCCGCTAGCTACCAGCTATTTCACACCTGTGGGATACACTGAACTTTACTGATATAATAAAGGGAAGAAAAAGAAAAGAAGAAATAAAATAACAGATCAGGGAGAAGAGAGGAGTCTGATGCAGTAGCTTTTGAGAATAAGAAAGCAGAGCGGACAGCCAGTGTACGGTGGCACCTTTGTGCACTGGTGTATTTCTGAACGTGTCAACTAGGGGGCGGAAAATCAATTTAGGATGAATAGAAAGTTGCTATAACATCTATAGGTCAAGATTATACTACAACTCCTAAAGCAAAAAGTGTAGCAGAGCAGCTCTGACAGAGGATATAGCGTTATATACCGTTTATCGTTTCTATAGCAACAACTCATTTACCGAGAGCAATTTATTTCAGTAAACAGATGTTAATGAAAAATTTACTGGTCGAGTCAGAGCTTTGCAATGGTAAAAAAGTCTTCTTCAGGATTGTCAACCTGTTTATTATTATTATTATTGTTTTGTGCTACTATAAATACCGCAATCACTCACAGCATGCTCTAGTACGATATAAAACTTTAGTGTGAGCTGTTCTAGGAATTGAATCCACTTCGGAGTGGAGAGATATCACTTCTTCACACTATCTAACAGCACACCCTTGCTTGTGATTTACTCCTTATAAACATTAAGCCTTTACCCTGTTGTGTTCGTGCAGATTAAACAATCGAAAAGCTATCGCGGTATCATTACTCTGAATCCGCTCATAAATCCTTGGAAATAAAGCTCTCATAAGGTCAACATTTCCACAAGCAGACACACACACACACCCCTAGCCTCATCCAATCGGCGCTCTCCTGAAGTGCGGCGCGCTCTCGGGATTTTGGCAGGCTGTGTGTCAGTTCGTCGTGCTTACCAATAAACGCTTGCTGTGTGCGTGTGTGTGTGCGTGCGTGTGCGCGCGTGTCTCTCTCAAAAGAAATATGCTGTATGACACATGCCTGAGCTCACACTCCAATGATGGAGACAAACACACACACAAGTAAATACTGCAGCAGCAATGAAGCTGCTCTCTCGCTTTTACAACACTATGTCTTGGACATCTTTAAACTCTGGACACAATCCGACTCGAGACATGTGCATCAACAAACATGCAGGCAGACTCAAAGAAGCGGAATTGTATTTAAAAGAATAAGAATAATCAACATAAATCTGTGAAGTTCTTGATTAATCATGGACGCCAAAAACTTGCATTGCCCTTTAAACTCATTTCTGCCGCTTTCGATTTAACCCGAGCCAGAAACAAACCCTCTGTATCCTGACCTCTGTGGCGTCAGGTCTCCTACCTGCTCCGCTGTCTGCGAGTTTGTGAGTGAGAGCAAGAGCAGAGCAGCTCCATCCAGAGTAAATCGGCACACTTGAACTATCGAACATGGCTACCGTCGCAAAAAAAAAAACAGAAAACGGATTCGAGCTGTATTGAAGCGGCGGATCAAAATAGGTTTCTCTCGCTTTCGAGCTCTTCTCTTTTTATCCCTCTTCTGTAGTACTTGGAAATCAGCATGAAGCCTCAGTGGCTGGCAGATGAAAGATTCCTCGTAAGCTGTGCAGCAACACATAAATCACAAAGAGGGGGAGACACAGACAGAGAGAAAGAGAGAGAGAGAGAGAGAGAGAGAGAGAGAGAGAGAAAGCGCGTAGAAGCAAGCAAGCAAGCAAGACAAAACGAGAGAGAGAAAGAGAGAGAGAAAAAAAAGAGATGAAGAGGGTGTGGTTTTTCGGGAACACGGTGCCAGCTTCTCATTTAACCGAACACTCGCGCGTATAATACCGACATGGAGAGGTTTTTTTTATTTTATTTATTTTTTATACAGTCATTATTCACCTCAGGCATTTTCTTTCCTTACTCTAAAGTATTCTTTCGCTAAGAAACGTTACGCTGACGGGTCCAATACACAGCTCAAGTACAGACAGTGTGTAAAAGTAACACTAGGGGGCTTTTGGAGACCAGATCAGCAGACGTCATGACTGACCTGAGCACAAATGGCACGTTTATACTACCTACTACTACTACTAATAATAATAATAGTTAAAAAATGCCTTATGATGCATGATGTTTAATGAATTTAACAAAACCTACATTTAAAATACTTTTATACAAGCTCTTAGAAGTCAGATTGTTCAGTGAACACTCACCAGGGACAACCCGATATGATATCAACACGATACCCAGGTGCCAATTCCATTTGCATTTCTTTATAAAGTGAAACCTCGGATTACGAGTAATGCGGTTTGCGAGTGTTCCGCAAGACGAGCAAAGATTTTTAATAAATTGACTTGGAAAACGAGCAAGTCTTGGTTTACGAGTACTGAGTATCATGTATTACGCATGCGCTTCTTTTTTTGATGCCGAGCGTCACATGATCACAACTGAGCCAACGGTTTTTTCTCTCTCTCTCTCTCTTGTGCCGCGGAATTGTGGGTAATCGTCTCCCCCGCTGGGTCATAGTGCTCGTCTCTTACTGGTATAATCAATATCCATGCACGCGTGTTTACTGTTTACTACAACACTGTGACCGTGTGTGTGTGTGTGTGTGTGTGTGTGTGAAACGTATGTTATTTTGTGTTTGTATGCATGTGTGTACAGCGCACGTGTACTGTTTATTATAACACGCGTGTGCGCTCGATTAGAGCAAAAAGTCTCATTAGAGAATTTAAAGATCCATTTTCACACACAAACAGTACACAGAATCACTACTCTGTCGCGATTCTTTTCAAAGGTAAAGTGAGATAAATTTTTTTTACTTTACAGCAGTGATTCCGTTAGTATGCACTCACGCAAAACTTATTAGCGATGTTAAATTTTTCTGATAAAACAGTCTTTTCGTTAGTGTGCGCGTGTGTGAAACTCAAATAAGAGAGGAGGAAGGTTTACTATGTAAGATGAGAAGAGGGAGGAGGGGTAGTGTATGATTCCTCCTCTCCTCTTACTTTAGCGCACACACGCGCGCACAGGGTCTGCGCGCATAAAAGGAATCACTCATCCATCAGGATTTATTAAAGTACAGATTAATGTTTTATTTTTACTTTATATTTTGTATTAATCATTTTTATGTATTTGTTTTTTTGGTCTGTGGAATGAATAATTTGAGTTTCCATTATTTCTTATGGGGAACTTCGCTTTGATTTACGTGTGTTTTGAAATACAGGGTTCCACTGTACATATACAGTAGTTGAAAAATTAATTTTGGGGGGAAAAAAATCCTCAAAAAAAAAAAATATAAATAAAACCCAATCAGTATATATAACTGAATCGATTTTCCACGAGAGATCATTTTCATGCATCACGCCCTCACTGCGGGACAAAAAAAAACCAGGGGGGTGGAGCCGGATCTGACCCGATACACACTGCTACACTGTTTCAACCCCCCTGAGGTATGAGGATATGAAAGCACAAACACGGCATCTATAAGCATTTCTTGCTCATATTAGACGCTAAATATTATCCCTCTGTGCTGCATGGTTTATACAAATGTGCTCCTTTCAAGATGACTTAAGACGAACATAACCTAGTGTCCTGGAAGTTACACAAAAACTAATGATAAAGCATGAGCAATTAAGATGCTGTTTTCTACAACAGGATGTTGGTTAATGTTCCCATGTTTCTCAGTAGCATGGCCTCTTATCTTCTATCTGGGGAGGGAAGGATTATTTATAGCTGCTATAATGCAAATGACGTAACGAGGACATGCTCAATGGTTGATCAACATTATTAAAATTGTATCTGTAAACGGATTAAAAAACAAAAAATTTTTGTAGGAAGATGGCAAACACTAATATTAAGGAACGTATGGAGAGAGAGAGAGAGAGAGAGCCCACATCTCTTTCTTTCTGGCTTACCTGGTTTCTTCGACGTCGGCTGTTAAAGTTGCGTCGCACCAGTGTCTTAAAGTTCTGGCTCTTCTTGGTCAAGTAGTAATACAGTACACAGTCAGAGACACACTGCGAGAGAAAGGAGAAAGTATGAGCATGTCGCCGAGTGACCGAGAGAGATGAATGAAGGAGTTGTGCTTCTGATTCTCCACTGATACGACTAATAAGTGCCTGTCTTTTGTGATAAGACTCTGTTAATGTGTGATAGTTTAATGGGAGCGCAATCAGGCTCACATTCACTCCTGAACGTGATGTCGAAATTCAACTTCGGGGGCACTAAAGAGCCTATAAGAGAATAGAACGTGTTAAAAAACCCTTTTTTAAGTTTATTTCAGTGACTAGTCAACTATTCGTAAATCATAACCTAGTAACAAGTTCGGTACTCTGTAGTTTTGTTGTCGACTATCTGTGAGCTTGTGAAAATACAAATTCAATGGATCATCCAGCACCTCTTGAGCCCACAGTCCCGTTGGTGAGCCAAGCCGCTACTTCACCAACCCTGGAATTTCGATAGGATGGCCGTCACAAACCATAAATCCCAAATTCTCAAGAGTGACATTTTAACTGTGATTAAAGAAGATTTGAGGAGTGGACTTGCCGAAGAACTTAATTCCCTTAAGGGTGAGTTACAGATGCTCAGTCGCGCTGCATCAACACGTGCCGAAATGGACCAGATTAAGGCGATACCGTGAAGGACATGAAAGGCGGACCATCTACATGGTCAAAATACACAGCTATCTACAAATCCCACTGCTGATTACTTTCCTGTAATCACCACTTCAATCCTGTCTCACCACCATCATGAAAAAGCTTTAAAGAAATATCTTTACCCATCTTTATCACCTGCAACACGTGTGATTACCACAGACAAAAACCTAACATGTTTACTCAGAAAACGAGACCTAACTTTTTTTCTTTTTTTGTCACTCTTAATGCGAAACGTATTTACGCATGGATCCATATAACACGGGACTGCTTTTTCAGAGGTAAGAAACTATGCTTCGAGTCGGGTTGCAAATATAATTCCACATAGTAAGCAAATTTACCACAGAACCTTCAGGAAAGCTGACAGAACCTGAATGTTAGACACACAAGAACAGCCTGTTGGTTATAAAGTCACCGCTATAACATGGTTTTTATGTTTCTTTCCTCTTAAAGAGACTCAATTCTTGTCACTGCAGATATGCTTCGAGATGAATGATGGAAAATAATCTGCGATCTAGATCTAATCAAGTGCACTTAAGATGCGAGTATTACTGCTAACCCTTTAGGGGAGGAGGTCGAAGTGAAGTGGCAGTCCTGTGGGATCGGACCTGCTGGTGGGTCGTGTCTACAGTAGCTGTGTGTATGTGTGAGACAGAGAGACAGGAAACCTGCACAGACAGGAAGTTCTCACCTTACGTTCGAGATAAGTGGCAATAAGGCCAAAGTTCTTTGGGTGCTGCATAAACCTGCAAAGCAAACAAAGCCTGTGTGATTTCTTTCATACAACTGAACAGGACGAGCTGATTCATTAGAAAAGCACACAGCAGGATGAACGTCTGAAAGTAGGAAAACAATTATCGCGTCTGTGTGTGTGCGTGCGTGCATGTGTGGTCTATGCCTCAGTCATTATTCCACCCAGGGTTTTTGTCTGGCCCATAAAAATGCGCTCCAGCCCACAGAACTCTCTGTAATGCTAACCGGATCCGAGATGAAGCCGTATACACTCTTCCTTGGCTTCGCTGTGGAGAGCGTTATTAGCTCGAATTTCCATACGGTGCGGCCAGGAGACATTACTGTCATATAATATATAGAAGGGAAGGAGAATGCCACGAGAATGTGGGATTTAAACGCTGGTTATTCTCTGGTAAATATGCGAGACAGGGAGCATACAGTGCTGTAAAAAAAGAAAAGAAAAAAAAATCAGGGAGGGGGTAAATCCTTTTTTTTTTCTTTTTTTATTATTATTAATTTTTTTGAGTGTTTTTGCCATATTTGTCACACTAAATTCAAACTAATTTTATTATTAAACAAAAGATCACCCGAGTAGGTACAAAATACAGTTTTTAAATGATGGTTTAACTTATTAAAGGAAAAAAGGTTGTCCAAATCCGCCTTACACTACATGAAAAAAGTCTATATTCCATAAATGATGGAACAATTAATTTCACGCTCTACCAAAAAAACCTGAATGAGATTGAATGTCCGAGTCACGCAGCAAGACAACGATCCAGCAAGTCCACCTCTGAATGGCACAAAAACAAGCAGATTTTAAGGTTTTGGAGTGGCATAGTCAAAAGTCTGGACTTGAGATGCTGTGGCATGATCTGAAACTGGCAGTTCATGCTCGAAAACCCTCCAATGTGGCTGAATTAAAACAATTCCGCAAAAAAAAGTGGACCAAAATTGCTTCACAGCAACGTGAAGGACTTATTGCCAGTTATCACAAACGCTTGAGTTCAGTTGTTGTCGAAGGGTCAATTACTTTTTCACCAAGAGCCAGGGAGGTTTGGACAGCTTTTTTTAATCTTCATAAATTAAATAATCATTTAAAAACATTTTGTATTTACTCGGGGTCATCTTTCTGTAATATTAAAATCTGATGATCTGAATCATTTACATGTGACAACTATACCAAAAATAAAAACTTTTTTCAGAGCACTGTATGAACTAAAATCAACTGCAACGTTTAATGGAGGAAAAAAAAGGCGATGAATCAATTTTTCAAGCAAGAAAATCAAGTCAAGATGAGAAAAGACCCGCGCAAAACATTAGCTGACTTAAGGGAGACCGAAGGAAGGGGGGAGGAGGAGCGTCCAGGGAAGTAAGTTCACGTCTGTCACTCAAACAGGATTAATATGCTGACAGGAGTGTGTGCGAGTGTGAGTGTGAGTGTGTGTGTGTGTGTGTGTGTGTGTGATAAGACAAATAGCACTTGCGTTCCAGTCGTAAAATGCGGAGCTCGTTTGGTTGGTCTGAATAAGACACGTGTGGAAACTCTGTGCAGTGTGTTACAAATAAAACCCAAAATTAACTGATTCTATACAAATTAATACACTTATGATCGCTGTGTGATCAAGTCTTTGGTTGGTCGACGAGTCGGGAATGTTGAGTTTTTGCTGCATTACCCGCCACCTGCTAAATTGGATAGCAGCACTCCAGAGCAAGAAAAAAGAAAACAAAAGAAAAAAGATAAACGCTTTGTACGAGACATGACGCGGCATTTCAGTGATTATAAAATACTTCTAGTAGATTTTAACACTTTTGACAACTCAGATGACAAAAAAATATCTATTTGTTCATCATCTGTACTGTTTGTCCCAGGAGACTTGAGGCATGAGACGCGGTACCACCTGGACAGGGTGCAAATCCATCTCAAGGCAAGTTGACATGCAATTTAGACATGCAAACCCCATACGCACATTAGATCCCAGACGGGAATCGATTCCTCGGACCTAGAGGTACAAGTCGGCGGTGCTAACCACAATAATCTGTAATGCTAATGAATCAGATGAAATCTCTTAGGCAAAAATCAAACATCAAATTTACAGCTCACCTATCAACATGTGATAAGAACCTAAAGCCCATTTCCCCACATGTATACTCACTTCTCCCTAAAAATCTCCTTCTCGTGCTCCGTCCAGACGTTCATGAACTGGCGAGACTTGTAAACCTTCATGGGGTCGTCCATAAGGCCGTTCATGTTGATGAACTTCACACGCCTCTGCTCCGAGTCATACATCATGGGAGGGATGACTGATAGCTGCCTCATCTGCTTCTCGTTGTTCTGATGGGTGGAGACAAGAACGATTAGGATTTCGGTGTATTTGCCAGAAGTTACATTAATTAAAAAAAAAATTATAAAATAAAATAACTATTTCATTACTGGATCAGTGTATTTCTGTGGCATTGTGCATTAACAGAGACTCGATCATCTGCTGGGAATGTTACACCAGTTGTCACATACAGATGGAGTCGTTGCCACATAAAACTCGTCCTGAACACGGCAAATAAGTGTTCTGTTAAACATTAAGCACTTTATTGCTGCAGTCACAGCGATTCGCTGTTTTTGCAAAGCTTTCCTGGTAGATTCGGCTCCTTGTCAGAAGACCTAGATAAATGAATAAAGCATTCGCTTCGTGCCAAATGCTCTTATGATAGAAATATAATCTGTGCAAAAACACCTCTTTAATCAAAGTCAAAGCATTTGAAAGTCAGTATGATGGAATGGGAATATTGTTTCCGAGGGAAGGATTTATCAATGTAGACGCTAAAAAGAAGCACTCGTTCTCGTTACTTTATTGCTTCAGGGTTTACAAGACGCGCTCTCGTTAAGAGCTGTACTGTTAGAAAGTATCATGTATTTTGAAGGTTGTAGCTGTCAAATTGTCCTGTAACGCAGACTCACATTTTTATTTATTTTATTTAAATAAAAACATTTTTTTTTTTTTAAAAAGAAAAAAACAAGTCTTCAGGCAAATAAAACATCTGGCGCTGATGATGAGAATAGACTTCTTGAAGTAAAAATATCCGAATATTCCTTTAAGGAAGTGACCGAGTTCCCTTTAACAGCAAATGTCAAGAGGAAGTCGATGATTCAAAGCAAACAGGATGATTGAGAGGATTCTGTGCACGTCCCCGTCCCTGACCTACCTCTTGTTCCGAGAGGCCGTCTATGATTTCAGAGATCTCATGCTCGCTCCTCGCTATGGTAGCAGACAGCCCTGTCCCTCTTTGTCCCACCCTGAAAGACAAGCAGATGGAGGATGAGAAAGAACGTGAATAATCCCACAAGCACAGTGGAAGGAAGAAAAAAAAAAAAAAAAAAAGCTGCATCGTACTCGTTCCTGTAACTCCTTAAAAAGTACATCTCCTAGATGAGATTCTTAAAAACGAGACCTCGAGTTCAGACACCTTCACTCTGGACGATGCTTAAATCTCGTCATTGGTTCATTTCAGTGACCCTGGGGGGGAAAGAAAAAAAAAAAAAAAAAAAAGCCCTACTCGTAACCACTGGTACTCCTAACTATCTTCAGAAGTGTCCTAAGGTAGCTGAGAGTACCTGCGGGACAGAGGTTAGAGTCTGAATGGGAGGAAATAAACAGCGCAGAGTCAGGAACAACTACTGAACTGACGCCAGGGGTCAAGTGCCAAGAAGTATTCAACAATAAACAATTTTGAAGCAAAAAGGGCTAAAACAAACCATGTCAGTGTATAAATTTCCACTAAATTATTTATAAAAAGCAAGGCAAAGATTTAACTGAATTAAAATTATTTATATTATATAAAAGTTTTTATGAGTTCTGGGCAAATAAACATAAAACTAGCTTTTAACAGTTACTAATTCCTATAAGTGTGGTTCAAAAATAGTTTATTCAGACATAAATAAAATTAAATAATTAATGACATCAGGGTATTTCAAATTACTGGAAAATGCAGAACTCTCTGGTGCAGTCTAAAGTTCGTCACTGTGCTCAATTCAGAGAAGCCCGACTACCCCAATACCAAGAATCACAGCAGACATGACCTCTGACCTCGCCATCAAAAGACTCCTTACTGCTCGCCAGTCGGCTCTTGGCCTTCTATTATTTATTTGAAATTCAGTATTTCAGAATTCAGACCGCCACCTGACCCCCCCCTTTCGTGTTTACATACCGAGTTACATCACGGCGGTTTGTGTGTATGCGTAACCTCCTACGAGAGGCTCGTGTCCGCAAAACAAGTTTCCAGGCCAGCCTATTTTGAAATTTCCTGGAAGGGAAGCGTTCAGGGAATGTTGGGAATTCAGGACAAGGGTAATGGTGCTGGGCTGACCTTTGGAAACGCTCCTGCTGCTCGCGCTGCTTGCGGATCTCGGGGAATTGGCGCTCGTAGTACTCGCGCGTGCGACTCTCTTTGGCCTTACGCCGTGGGTTGTTCTCCATCCGCTCCACCTTCTTCTCCCACGCCTCCATCAGCTGGTCGTAGCGCTGGCAGATTTTCTGTTCCTGCCACACAGACAGACATGATTTCAGTCACATTCTTAAATATGTAAGGTTTCTTTTTTCCCCCCCAACCACCAGCAAAGAATGCATTCATAATTTAATTTAATAAGGGGAAAAAAGCCACATTTAATGTATTCAATGTGTACATGACATTGGTTAAGATTCTAGTCATGAATGTTCAATCATCCCACGGTTGTCTTTTTCTAAAAATGTTACAGGTCTGATTTTCTTTCCCCCGCAAATCATACATGGATCACATTCATATTCCACCTGGCTATGTGAGTGTCATGAGAAAGGTCAGGTATGAATTCACTGTGCACACACACATCACTCCGGCCTCCTCTCCTGCACGCTCCCCACATGTCTCACGGTAGCGCTGTGCCAAGAATAGCTACAATAACAGCTAAATTTATGCGTTTGGCCTTTTCTCACCTCCTCCACCTAATCATGTTCAGCAGACGAGCTGCCGGCCGGCCGACCTCCAGAGCAAATAATCTCGGTGACAAAGACTTCATTTTTATCGCTACTAAAATGAGGGATTGTCTTGTAAAATGCGCCGACCTTTTTCTAGATTTCGAGCGCGGACTGTTTTAGGGCAGACCTCCCTCCGTTCGTACACACGTGACGCAGACAAATTTGCAAAACATGAATGTGAATCCTGTGAAGATGTGGAGGAAGAAAAAAAAAAAAAAAAACTAAAACAATAGAGCCAAATAGAGATAATGTGCAAAATGGCTTGTAATAAGAACGTGGCTTTAAACAGACAGCGAGCTAATTTCGCATTCGTAAAATGCCACCTTAACAAGTGACTATTTTGTTCAGGATCCAAAAATGTCTCGTCACTATGAAGCAACTTGAACTATACATTTCTCTCACACACATTTCTCTCACACACGCAAAACTCCTCCGCAGCCAAATGACTTCCACATGTGGTCTGAGGTATATT
Organism: Clarias laeviceps; assembly: GCA_030014305.1. Classification (NCBI taxonomy): domain Eukaryota; kingdom Metazoa; phylum Chordata; class Actinopteri; order Siluriformes; family Clariidae; genus Clarias; species Clarias laeviceps. The sequence goes on from JAQMYJ010000017.1 coordinate 6,930,117, forward strand.
TAGATTAGAAGAACGCAGCATATGTTCTTGGGGCTTGACCGCTCTGCGCCGTGTGTGTGTGTGTGTGTGTGTGTGTGTGTGTGTGTGTGTGTGAGGGGTTTTTAACCATACTGGATTACATTACGCTGGAATTAAGATGGACATCAATACATACCGTTAAGTCCAGCATGCATACTTCCACGCTTGTCATAATAACCTCCGGCAAAAATAACGGATTTCCCACGCATAGTGTGTGTTACCCCAGCTTTCTTAATTTCTATCAATGAAACATATCACGCACGACAAAAAAAAATAATAATAATAATTGATAGGTGAACACCCTGCATTCATCAACATTCTAATCGCCTTAAAAAAGTAATTAAATTATTAATATTCAAGGCGTTTTTTTTCCACATCAAGAAGAAGAAATTTTTTTATTTATTTTTTTTTTTAAATCGCTGGAATGTTGGAAAAGGAATATAGAATCACCTTATAATTTGCATTTTTAAAAGAAATGCAAGCTCAAGTCCTAATCTGCATATAAATTTAAAACAGTGCTTAGAGACATTAACGAGGTGTCAGACTTGGCTAAGTCAAAGGAAGCATGACTTCACAACAAAAGAGTCTCGATAGGCGTGTTTACATGCAGCCTTATTTTCTACTAATAATGAGAAAAACAAAACGATCAAAACTGTACACACCTCAATCGGACTGATTGGTCTGATATTAACTAATTTTCACCATGACACCATGGCTCTCCGTTTTAGATAAAGTATCTAACCAATCATACTGTACGTAGATGAGACCGAGTTCTTGTAACCAATCATAACACAGAAGGCGGGATTTATTCTAGAAAAGATAGAAAGGCTTAACCTATCCTTATTATATTTCCAGCAGATTAAATGCTTCACAGCAAGCAGAATCAAGGGGGAAAAAAAAAAAAAAAAAAAGTTACATTCCAATTAAATGCTTTGCGCATGTAAACATACATCTTATCCGATTAGCGTCCAAGTAAACAGTTAAAGTGGAATGATTTCAATCTGGCTGGAGAAATATGTGTAAACGTAGCTAATTAAAATGGGGAAAGGATTATAGAACTCATTCAAGAAGGAAATCCAGTACAGAGTTTGGCTTAAAGGTTACAGTTGTATGTAGCTGTTCTCAGTTAGCCATGTCTGCAATTTAATGCAGGTTTAATCAAAATGTCAAATTTTTATTTTTTTTTTTTAAAATGCACTAATGTGTGAAAACAGAATTCGGACAGAATGAATGAAATGGATTAAATACATAAAGAAAAAGCTAAATGAAAACTAGCACTAAGACCTAACCGGAACAAAACGAGGTTACAATGGACTATGGAGTGTTTGAGACTTAATGAAAGTGATATTCAGTGACTAATCATGAATCTACATAGGGCAAGGAGATGATGCTGAGACTTTAGTCTGTCCTGATGAAACATATGAAGATGTATGAAACAGGCAATCAGGCAATTACATTTATGAGTCAGATAAGGGAGCATTACCTTAAAGGGATAGATCAATGCCACCCTAGTCTGTCAAAATTGAGGTGCAGGAAAGTACATTATAATAGGTTGTGGTTGTTATAAATTGTCTAAACTGAATAAACTAAACAGAGTTGGTATCTTCCTGTACGTTCTGGTTAGTCATGTGTGAAACGCCAGGTGAAAGAAATGAGTTAAATTTATACAAAACACATTGTAACTTAAAAAAAAAAAAGAAAGAAATACCAAATCGCTTTAGCTCAGTGGAAATACAGAAGCTTCTTATGAGTCTCAGTTGAATTTTCAAATTATTTTTTGCATGGAACACAGGTTGTGAAATTTGGCCCCAATTATTTACATTGTACTGGCGTTCTGGGTGACCGAGACCTATTGTAATTGCACCTGAATTATGATTTACGACAGACTTGAAAAATACATACTATCCCTTTAACAGTCAGTGCACATGTGTATACTGACATTATGAACACTTTTCTCATTCCATTTATAAGAATAGAGCAAATGATGTTACGGCTTGTCTTCAGGAAAAGCAAACCAACTCAATAACATGGCCAAAAAACAGTCTGGACCTCGATCTGACTGAAAATTTATGAGGGGGGAAATTTTACAAATAATAAGCAGAAAAAAATGATCCATGATAAAGCTCCATCCCACAAAGCTGATCCTGTCATTTGATATTCGGGAAAGTGAAACCAGCTTGATGGAGAATTTCATTTTATTTTATTAGTGAAGTCCATGCCTTCAGGATGGATGGATTCTATCTAAAAAGAGCAATATATATATATATATATATATATATATATATAAAAAGGACTGAATCCTTATAGTTGATGCTTTCATATTTCCCCCCCTCAACTTGTTCTGTAAAACTGTCTCACAATTTTAATGCTCAGCTATGTAACAAAAATAGTTTCGTCTCATACCACTGATTCGTTTCTTGGTTATGAAGTTTAAAAAATATTTATATATTAATAAACCTGCAATCGAGGTTGGTGATACCATCATTTGCCAGGGGTCGTACACTGACCTGATTCCTGTACAACGGTAGCAGACGTAGAGGAGCCGCGGCGGCACTTACCCTTTGTTTGCGTGCGTGGTTCCTCCTCTTGAAAAACAGAATCAGCTTCTTCCTCATCACTTGATTTCTAAGGAGAAAAAAAAGAACGAGGGGAAAAAAGAAAACGTTCACACAGACTCATTCGTGCGACATCTAATATGCTTAAAACACTCACAAGAAAAGTCTGGCCAAACAATCGCCATAGCAACAGAAATACAGTAAAAAACTAAGATATCATGCTTGTGCTGGCTTTAATACGCTCCTTAATCAAACTTGGGTAAAACTGCAAAAAAAGACAGCGCCATTTGTTTTGCCCTAACTGAAGAACTAGTCATCTTTGGTCTAATTTATAGATTTGTTTAGGTTCACCGTCTTATCAGGATGTTAATATGTTACATATATAACGTAATAACATCAATATTTTGATTCTGTAAAGCTGCTTTGTGACAATAACCATTACTAAAAGTGCTATATAAAATTTAAAAAATTAAATAGTAAATTCCCGACATTAATATAAAAAAAATTTCAAATTGAAATAAGAAAAAAAAAAAAAAAAAACTTGGCTTGTAATCGGTATGTAAAATTGTGAGTTCGATTATAGGATTTGATTTTATACATAAATGCAACAATACAAAAATTTTCCCTGAACAACTAGTGCAAATGTCCCTGAAACCCACCAAATTCATTCGTATACATTCGGCAAAATAAAGCTCAGTGTGTTGACTTCACTGTTAGTCGGTAACAGCCAACACAAACTTCAAGGTCAAAGGTTTTAATCATGGCTCTGCTTACTCACTACACTTTGTTGGCAAACATAAAGGTTGTAAAAACGCTGCCAAGTGTCCTAATATGACATTTTTACTGAAATGCCCAGCTCTCCCAGCCTGACCTGACTGACACACTCGCTCGTAAACCTGATAAGATTCCAGACAACCCGACCTTCACCTCGTTACAGTGCATGCATGCATGCGCGCACGCACACACCAAAATGTACCATGCACCCATCATATCTTCATAAATCCACAGTCAGCAAGTTTCTACTCGCACAGTAAATCTTTTGTAGAATTACGATTGTCCATCTCTCCAACACTAAATATCATCATGACTTACTATGATATATTTCTCATCATGGAACTGCTACTGAATTATTCTTTTGTTTATCAATTCGTAAGAATAAATTGTGAACAGATTTGTCGCTTTAGAAATAAATAAATAAATAACAGAAGACTTTCAATCAGTCCGGAGTGTGAATGTGTTTTACTGTTAAAGTTCTACGCCCTGCGCTTTTAACCCCACGCCTGACAGCCTCCGTCATCACGTCTCATTCCTTATCAGCTACCGGCGTCTGATAAATCTGAGCTACTTCCCACTTTTACGAATACTTAGTCAGGAAAGGAAGGTATACTCACGTCTTAATGTTGTCGTGGTAGACTTTAGTATCCGATGGCTGGTTGTACAGGGGCTGGTGGCGCACACACATACACACACATACACACACATACACACACA
>JAQMYJ010000017.1:6940720-6952295 GCA_030014305.1 Clarias laeviceps
AGACACACACAGACAGACACACACAGACAGACACACACAGACAGACACACACAGACAGACACACACAGACAGACACAGACACAGACACACACAGACACACACAGACACAGGACTGGACTGTGGTCTCTGTCCACTCAATTTAACGTTCGCTCCACTTGACAAACGAGCTACAAAAAAACTGAAACTAGGACGTCTTTTCTGAAAGCAGTGAATGACGTGAGCAGATGTCTCGTACGGTGTTGTGTCTTGTACGGTGTTGTGTCTCGTACCCGGTTCTCGTCGTAGATGATCTGCACGATGCTGCGGTGTTTGTGCTCCACGGGGGGAGGAGACACCGGCTTTTCCGGCTCCACCGGCTTTGCTGCTTCCTCCTCCAGTTGTTGCTAGAAGACACGAAACACGTTTCATTTCTCACACACTGAAGATTCAAGAAGAGCCAGTTTACAAATGACGTTGTTGTTTATTATTATTATTATTCTTAGTTAGAATCATTTGTTAATTCAGGAATCGACTACGCGCGTGACGTTATTCAATCTCGGTTTGTATTCCTCGCACTTTAGAAATTTTTGTGGACTCACAGATCAGATCAGTGTGTAAACATTCTCATACGTAAGGAGGAAAAAAAATAATAATCTAAGGGCTAGATCTGTAAAGTGATGGGCGATGTCATGGGACGGATAAGATAACCAACAGTTTTAAATCTTCTAGCACGATTGCCAAGAAACCTGATGCATTCGCCTGCACGTTTTCTCTGAGATTACAGAGAGAACTAAGATTCAGACTAAGAGTCTCTGCTTTGATGGAGGTTTATTGTTTCAGCATAAAAAAATAAATTCATAAAAAAAATAAATTCATAAATTTTTTTTTTTAAAAAAGAGAGAGAAGACCAAAATGTAGCTACGGAAACTTCCTCATGATGATTGACAGCTGGAGCGGCGAGCATTGATAACACACCACCTTGCTGTGTTCCTCTTGTTTCCGCTCAACAAACTCACTCTTGGCTGAGTGCTCAAATGCTTCAGGTGTAATGTGCCTGTGATATCCTGTTATAAATATAAACGCTTTCCTTACATGGATATGACGAGTGGATTTAAAAAGTATGTTTGAAAACTTAAAAAATAATAATAATAATAATAAAAAGAAACTGGCCACATTCCCACTGGACGAACTATGAGAAAGGGGAAAAGAAAACAAAAAGAACTGGCAGCTGAGAAATTCCTAATAAGGGTAGAATTCCAAAGGGAGATTAGAGATGGATGCAGAAAGAGTTTATTCCCCGACCAGGGACCAGGCACAAGAAGGTGAGTGGGGTTTAGCTATTGAGCCCTCAGTCTCACAGGTCTTGTATTGTAATGTGTTAATTAACAGTGAAGCATGACTCACTGCTGTGCTTCATTTGGAAAAACAAACAATACACTGTGAATTTAAATTTGGATCAACCGGTTACGGCTCTGGGCTAATAATCGGACGGTTGGGGGTTAAAGCCCCAGCACCCAATGTTACCCTATCTGCTCCAGGGGTGGGGTATCCTGGCTGACCCTGAGCTCTGACCTCAGGATATGTGGAAATAAAACAATATAATAATAATAATAATAATAAATTTCCCTGCGCTGTAAGGTACATGTGACAATCGAAAATTAAATGATGTAGTATAATAATGTGTGTGTGGATTTTGTTGAATAATTGCTACTCCAGAAAACGCAAGCTTAAACATCAAACCGAAGGGTTGCAAATGCTGCTCACCTGCTTCTTCTTGAGTTTAAAGATCTGCTGCTCCACCTTGGCGATCTCGCGGTCCACGCGGTCCATGCTTTGGATCAGCTCCTCTTTGGAGAGCTTGGAAGGAGACGCGTCTTGCTCCTCTGCCATGGCATGAATCCCTCCTCCTGGGGACGAAGCCTCCAGCTTCACACTGAACTGCGTCTCCTGAGGAGGACACGGATTTCAAACGGATCAAACCCAATGCAAACGCGGCTCAGTGAAACTGAAAATAAATAAAATCATGTGGCGAAATATCATGTACGTCGAACGGTCGTGTTCCCACAGCACTCGTACTCAACTTCTACCTCCGTTTCATTTAGACACTTTTAAAGCAGTTATATTTAAGGGAGGTAAAGTGCCTAAAGTTATAAACCCGGTTGTTTCCAGCGCTTTACTTTTTGTAGCGAAAATAATGTTATATATCGAAGCATGATGTGCCCAGACAAAACACACTAAACAGATGAGGACGTAAAAACTGCAGAAATGAAAAAGTCAACATACAACAAAGTGAAAAGCAAGAAAGCAAAAGTCAGTATAGATGACGACAAACAAGTACACAAAAAAATAAATAAATAAATAAATAAATCACAGATGCTTAGGTGTAAAATTGTAAATTACTTACTTTTAATTAACAAGGGTTGAATAAATATTTTCCTTCATTATTATTAATTATTATTATTATTACTATTTTAACTACTACCAGTAATATTTTTCATAATACACATTATACAGTATAATAAACACATTAGCAGAAGTATTTTTTAATGTAGTAGTAGTATTTTCAATAAACACTATTAGTCGTTTTAGCAGTAGTATTTTTAATAAACAATATTATTAGTAGTAGTATTTTTAATAAACACGTTAGTAGTAGTATTTTAATGTAGTAGTAGTATTTATAATAAACACGTTATTAGTAGTAGTATTTTAATAACACTTAGTAGTAGTAGCATTTTTAATAATCAAATTATTATTAGTAGTAGTACTAGTAGTAGTATTTTAATAAACAAAACTATTATTCCTATTAGTAGTATTTTAATGTAGTAGTAGTATTATTTTAATAAACACTACTTAGTAGTAGTAGTAGTATTTTAATAAACACATTAGTAGGAGTAGTAGTAGTAGTATTTTAAGTAAACAACACATTATTAGTAGTATTAATAAACAACACATTATTAGTAGTAGTAGTATTTTTAAACAACACATTATTAGTAGTAGTATTTTTAATGTAGTAGTAGTATTTATAATAAACACGTTATTAGTAGTAGTATTTTAATAACACTTAGTAGTAGTAGCATTTTTAATAATCAAATTATTATTAGTAGTAGTACTAGTAGTAGTATTTTAATAAACAAAACTATTATTCCTATTAGTAGTATTTTAATGTAGTAGTAGTATTATTTTAATAAACACTACTTAGTAGTAGTAGTAGTATTTTAATAAACACATTAGTAGGAGTAGTAGTAGTAGTATTTTAAGTAAACAACACATTATTAGTAGTATTATTAATAAACAACACATTATTAGTAGTAGTAGTATTTTTAAACAACACATTATTAGTAGTAGTATTTTTAATGTGGTAGTAGTATTTTTAATGAACACATTTTTATTAGTAGTAGTATTTTTAATGTAGTAGTATTTTTAATAAACACGTTAGTAGTAGTTGTATTTTAGTAAACAATATTATTAGTAGTAGTAGTATTTTTAATAAACATGCTATTAGTAGTAATATTTTTAATAAACAGCATTATTATTAGTAGTAGTATTTTTAAACAACACTATTAGTAGTAGTATTAATGTAGTAGAACTATTTTTAATAAACACTTAGTTGTGGTATTATTAATAAACACTATTATTATTCCTATTAGTAGTATTTTTAATGTAGTAGTAGTATTGTTTTACTAAACACTAAACTACTATTAGTAGCAGTATTTTTAATGTAGTAGTATTTTAATAAAGACATTATAAACAACATAAATAAACAACACGCTATTATTATTATTAGTAGTAGTAGTCACCTCAAAATGCAAGAAAATTTAACAAATGCAATAATTCACTGTCAAATTAATCCAAGCCTAAGGAAGCAGATGTAAAAACAGCTACTGGATTTCCTCCCGATTGTGGCCACACTGAACAAGCTACTGTTCAGTTTTAACCATAATTCACATTTGTATTTAAACTTGGAAAGACGGAAACTAATCACAGTAACCCTACAGTGTAACTCAAGTGCGAGTGTGTGTCTGTTTGACACAGATATCTGAAGCCACGCGTGTGTAGTAACTGCTCGTCATCATCTGTATTGCTCTCTGATCTGAATATTTAAGAGTATCTCGGCGCGCTGACCTTCTTGATGTCCCCTGGGGTTCTCAGACCGTCCTGTCCAGGGTGTGACAGAGGCCCGACGATGCTGGTGGGCGGTGCACGGGCCAGGTGGGGTTCGGCGATGCCTTCGATGCGAGGACGCTTGGCGTCCAGGGCCTCGTGGTCCGGCTGGCCCGCGACAGTGTGGAACTGCTGCTGCTCATAGCCGTGACGGCGCTCCGGAGGCCTGAGAGGCACAGACACAAGAGTTGAAGCCTGGGTTTGGTAGAGTAATGGGATTATTATTATTCCTACATGTGTTTTTTAAATGTGGTGGTGTGTGTGTGTGTGTGTGTGTGTGTGTGTGTGTGTGTGTGTGTGTGTGTGTGTGTGTGTGTGTGTGTGTGTGTGCGCGAGAGAGAGAGACCTCTCGGTTCCAGGATGGAATTCTGACAGCAATGAGGGTCGACGACGCTGCTGCTGGTCCTGCAGGTGAGCAGTACGGTATTCTGTAAGTGTGAACTCCTACACACACACACACGAAAAGTGACAATCAGAAAGCAAGTATATATATAAAAAACAATAAGGAAAAACAGGAGTGCTCTTCTGAATAAGGGCCTACAAAGACATGAGGGTGAGACAGGAAAGGTCACAATTTCACTCCAGGTGATGGTGGTGGTGAAATAAACAATAAACGTCAAACAACACACACAAACCGTCCTACTGACATGTCTATTGTCTTCACAGAGTCTGGGAATTACAACAGGTTCAGCAACCATACCGTCATGAGATAGCAGGGTGGAAATCAATGAAACAAAACCGGGCGAAGTGAGAGGCCCAAGCAAGCGAGACTGAACTCAATACCCGAGGGGGGGAAATGAGAGAGGGAGGGGAGAAGCAAAAAAAAAACATCACGGCTGGTTGGACGTCCTTGACTAACTGTTTAACGTACGGATAAATTCTCCTCGGTCTGCAATGCGGCGCAAATCATAAACACGGGGCAGAGAAAGGAAAAAAATAAAATTAAATAAAAAACGCCTTCCTGTAAAAGTCTCATTCTCAGAACTCTAATCAAATTTAGCAAATAAACTGCGAACGACCTTCAGGGCAAGCGGCCAAGTTCGTAAGGCAGCTCGCAGCCCCGCCGCGTCTCCTCTGCCCTGCGCCCCGCTCCGGTGGCTTGCCAGGAGTCAGGCGGGTATCTGCTGCAGAACCGAGGAACGCAACCGTGCCGTTATTTTGTTTGAGTATTGCGTGTGAACACTTGAAGACTAATTTCAATCATTAAAATAAATGTTTAAAAACAATCCAAAACTAAAATCGCAAATGTGAAGCCATGCTCTTTTTAAAAGCTTGTAAAGTTTCAGGGTCATTGAGTTCTCGATCGGCTTCTCAATTTCAGGGAAGACTCTTGACCTACAGACGGCAATTTCACAATGTCACAGTTAGCAGAAGTAGAAAATTCTCAAAAAAAAAAAAAAACAGCTCAGTAGTGCAATAGTCCTCAGTTTGGACTTCCAGCTCAGTGTTACAACACGAACTGTTACAAAGATTAGAGCAGTGAAAGGCCAACGCTCACACTCACAACTGTGTACAAACATCGAGACCAATTCGAACTGTTTAACACACAGCTAGAGACAGAGAGAGAGCAGCTGAGGTTTGTTCTAGGCCATTCTGTAAGATTGAGGAATGTGCAGCGATAACCAGTTTGATTTATAACGTTAAAGCCCTGGCGCTTCTACATTTCTTATACTGAAGACAAAAAGGGCAAATAAAGAAGCCAGAGAACGTTGGGGAAACTGAGCGGAGTTCCTACATGAACAGCTGTGTGTGAATAATACAGTACGCTAGGACTGCCAGTTCTCTCACTCTTCCAGTACATGTGTGTGTGTGTGTGTGTGTGTGTGTGTGTGTGTGTGTGTGTGTGTGTGTGCACTGAGAGTGTGCGTTCGCATACAACCCGGTTTAAATACTTCATGTCTTGTGGAAGAAAAAAGAAGAACAAAAAAATAAAATAAAATCTAATCAATCAATCCATGTACCACCACACTGATGGCAAAGTTTTTTTTTTATTTTTATTATTATTAATAATTAATTAATAAAATAGAAATTTACGCATGTTTGCAAATTGGGACGGTGGTGCAGTGATTAGTCGCTTTGCACCTCCAGGGTCGAGGGTTCAATTCTTGCGTCAGGTCTGAGTGCATGGAGTTTGCAAGTGTTTGCTGGATTTCCTCAGGGGACTCTGGTTTCTTCCCACAGTCCAAAGATATGCAGATTAGGTTCCCAAACTGCCCTTAGTGTGCGTGTGTGCGCGCCCACCCTACAACATAGGTGTACCCTGCCTCAAGCCCAAAGTCTCTTAGGATCGGCTCCAGGCCCCCCCGCGTCCTGGATAAGTGGTGTAGAAGATGATGTATTAGTAAAGATGTAACGGTACCGTCGTACCGCAATAACAATTTATTTCGATACTACCGTGGCCGCATGACTCGATAAAACGATAGGTCTTCTGAGAAAAGTTTACTCAGGCCGAATGGAGCGAACGGGAGGTAGCGGGAACTACAATTCCCTTCAGCCCAGGCGTGGCCGTGTTGTCGCTACAGATCCAGTAATGCGCACATCCGATTTAAAACCTGCTTACTCTGTAATGATTAATTACTCTTTCCATCGCTTTTCCTTCACCGCTAATAGCAGCACCCGCCATTTCCGCATTACTGGATCTGTAGCGACAACAGACCGCAAAGGATGATGGCCACGCCTGGGCTGATGGGAATTGTAGTTCCCGCTACCTGCCGTTCGCTCATTCGCCTGAGCAAACTTTTCTCAGAAGACCTATCGTTTTATGGAGTCATTTCGGTTTCTCTCTGAAAAGAAACGAGAAAGGAAAAAAAATCCTGTCTCTGTCTGAATAAGTGAGTGAATGAGGTGAGTGTTCTCAAATACTCATTCAGCACATGGGCCAGCTGCAATAAGTAGGCTGCTATTTTTATTTTTTCTGAGTTTTCAAGAATACTAAATTGAAACTTTTTTTTACATGGTTTAATAATTTTTTGTTATTAAAATTGAAAAATGTAAGTTCCTGTTTCAAAGTTTACAGATAGATGGCTAATTTGTATGTCATTGATATGTTAAGTGTTCATGTATACTGTTTAATAAACACTTCTGGCACTTTATTCGAGTCTCATTAGTTTTGTTTTTCCTTTAAATGATTTAATAAATACCGTACCGTGCCATTCATACCGAGGTATTACCGTACCGTGAAGTTTTGATACCGTTACATCCCTATGTATTAGTATGCTTGGATATGAGAAGGTAAAATGCTGCAGTTCCTCTATAATCCTGCAGGTGGTGCACTCTAAACTATTCACACAGCATAGCGCGGTATGATTAGATTAGATTAGATTCAACTTTATTGTCATTACACATGTACAAGTACAAGGCAACGAAATGCAGCAACAGGTAGGAGTGCCAAGTTTGTTTAAAATCATAAAACCTGAGGGGGGAAAAATATGTAAAAACCTAATATCGAATAAGAATCAGAACGGTAGTACAAATCGAACTGGCACCTAAGTATCATGAGAGTATCGTATCGAGGATTATATCGTTTATTACACGTTAAAACATGCTGAGTTTCCAATCCATCATCAGTCCTGAACACAATGTGCTCCATGATAAATCTCAAACTCATTTGTTTCTTTTTACACCTTCGACTTTTTCAGCGTAAACAGTTTCCATAACACAAAAGTAAAAAATTATTTATCCGATTTTCATCCGCACACGCGGTGTCACAGGCTTTAATGCACTCGTTCGGGTGACGTGCTTCAAAAGAATCATCAGCACGCCTATGCTTACGCTCAACACTATATCACGTATCCCGACTCTGTGAAACCGGTCAAACTCGACCCAGCAAGCAATCCAGCATTAGATCCAATACAGACATGCAGCATGCAGAAAAAAAAAAAAAAGTTTTACAAAAAGAATAAAATAAATAAATCTTAACGAGCTCACTTGACAATTTGAAATGTAAAAAATTTGCATTTTACAGGACAGATGTTTTACTCGTGCTTTGTTTTTCCAGCCTCACGTCACCATTCGTTGCGCAAAATTACAACGCCCAGACCCGGTGATGATAGAAATAACATACAATCATATGTTCAAGTTTGTGCAATAATCCGGCTATTTAATCTAGTAAATGATTTATATGCAACATCATCAAAATAAGCTTAAAATTAAACTATTGTCATCTGAGGAGATATAAAAAAAAATTGCTAGGCACTGCTGGAAAAAAAAAAAAAAAGAAACCAGAAACAATGACTTGGCAGCTGTTGTTGAACATCTGTCTCACCAGATACCACATTCTCAAGACTTGCTGTACAAACGGAGAGCTTTTGCACACAGGCAATATAATTAACAGACCAAATATTTGTATGGTGAAATTCAAACTGAACACATGTCTCACTGTGACGAGTATAAAAAAAAAATAATAAGTATATATGTGCTTGTCATGACGAACGCAGCTGGATTTTATATGGAGAAAGATCTTCTGATGTTCTGGGAAAAGGGTTTTGGATAAAATTCATTTCAAGAACAGCTTCAGTGCGTTTAAACTGCAGGTCAATGGCGAAGTTTATATTTTTTACATTTAGACAGTTGGCAGACACTTATCCAGAGCGTCTTACATCTGAGCAGTTGAGGGTTAAGGGCCTTGTGGTCTAGGGCCCAAGAGAGACAACTTGGTGGTTGTGGTTTGTTATTTTTTTGTTGTTTTTTTAACCTGGGACCTTCCGAACCGTAGACCAATGCCTTCACCACTGACCCCTAATTAAAATGCATTTAATCCTCAAAAGGGCAAAAAAAAATTTTTAAGTAACAACGGCATAAAACGTTACAAAACATTATTCGAGCTGCTTACAAAAAAATTATAATTTAATTTAATGGAGGTAATGCTAAGGCGGTAATGCTCAGAGCCATCACTATGGCGATCTCACACAAACACACCTAGCTGGTCGAATTGAAATAACCCAGGAAGCGATCGGTGATGTCATTTGCACCAACTTTACAGAACCCTGATATACGACACGAACATAGGAGCACTTCAGCGAAGTAATTGACACACTGAAGGAAAATCCTCAAAGAGAAAACCCTCAGTAGATATCATCACACCTTCACTGCACTTGATGACATGTTTGGAATTGAGGTTTCTTACAGAGTCAATTCCAGCACAATACACTGAACAGCATTTATAATCCAACCTCAAAAGTAGGGGTTTAAAGTAGCCGGAAGTTTTAATTGTGAGAGAGAGAATTTATTTATTTATTCATCTTCTATACTGCTTATCCCATTTAACCTGATCTGCATGTCTTTGGACTTTGGGAGGAAAAAGGAGAGGGACATGCAAACTTCACTCACATGAACCCGAGGCGGGAATCAAACCCTTGACCCTGGAGGTGCGAGGACACAGTGCTAACCACTTTGCCCCTACGCCATTATTAAAAAAGTATTCCAACTCTATTTTTCCTGTGCGGATCGGCCATGGTAAAGTAAAAATTAACCCCACGAAGTAATCACTATATTTCACCAAGACATTTCCAAACTTTGACATCATATCCGGGAGATACGTCAGTAAATGCGGGTAAAATTGCAGGCTTTCCTTGTATAAGGAAATAATAAACTAAAGGTGGATGATGGTCAGGACTTACCGACGGATGCCGTGCGGGACTGAAGGTGTACTGTACTGAGTGGGGCGGGTAGCGGCTCTGCTCGCTGCTGAAGCTCCCCTGACTGGGGGGGAAGCCCGAGCTTGACATGCTGCTGTTGATAGTGACTTGTTGTGAAGATGAAGGCTCTGACGGGAGGCCCGGGAGGCCTGGAGACTCGCTTACGGGCTCGACTCCAACATGGCCGTCCTGCCGGCGCACCTGAAAAACGGAGAAACAAGGTTTTTAAAACCAGGATGTCTGGGTCGATCTGTGATATCTGTTCACACCATCTGTGATGCCATTTACAATATTTTATAGGGCACCTATTACGGAAATTCACTTTTTAGTCATTCTGATTATTGATTATCACTGTTATGAGGGCAAGAAAAGAAAAAAAAAAAGGGGGGAAAGAAAAAAGTTCCCTGCTTTATGTTCTTTTTCCACATTTGTTTCAATCGAGCCAATTAGGCTTCACCCCCTAACATGACCTCCTCCCCTGGTCTCTGAGGGGCGTGGCTCTGCAGGAGCTCAGTTACACGGACACTGAAATGGCATGTTTGAATAAGGAAAACGCTATCTGGATGTAAAGAAAAAAAAAAAAAAAAAAAAAGGGAAAAAACTTAATAAAACGCCCTTGGCTGGGTTCGTCTCTTAAATAGGGGAAAAAATAGGGGGGGAAAAAAAACAAAAATTCATGACAGAAGGTAAAAGCTTTAGTCATACTGTATTTTGCTTATCTAATGATGGTTGATTTGCTTTCAACGTTTTTAAAAAAATAAAAGTTTTTGCACTAAATGAGGTCTATAGTGGCGACATCATGACATCGATATTATAATCATCATAACCTCAGGTCCAAATTGTGACTTAACCTTTATAGCACTGCACAGACTTTGCACAAGTACCCATCAATAGTTTTGCTGTGTGTGTGTGTGTATACACGTGTTTAGTTTCAGCTCTCCCTTTGCCCTAGATCTTTGCACTTAAAGGAGATAGCCTTGCTTCTCAGATTCTGTCGCACTTTGAACAAATGGAAATGTAAGCATCTATCCATGCATCCATCTATCCACTCATCCTATTATCTATTCAGCCATCCATCCATCTATCTATCTATCCATCCGTCCGTATCCACCCTCCTCTCCATCAGCGCTATTATCATTACAGCGCTGACTTCCTCACTTTATGGTGCACGAAAAACCTTTTCACACAAACGTTCACATCCTGTCTCATGTAGCACGGACTGACAACGAGTAACGGATCGCTGTGAGGAGAAACACAAAAGAAAGAAAGAACGAACGACCGAACGAACGCAGAGGCTATTTGCAGGGATTCTGAAGCGGCAGTTTTCCCAATCCTGTAAAAGTCCACTTCAAAGTTTTGTTGAGAAGAAAATAGTAAACTTACAAACATCTGCCGCACTCGTGTCATCCAGTTAGGCGGGAACGACATAACGCCGTATGTGCTTCTTTTCATTTGGACATCATTGCTGTACATACGCAACACTAAAACTGTGTGTTTACCTGCTCGATTACATCTTTCCAGGTGACGGTTTGAAATTCTTTTAACTTAAATTTTGTTTCCCCCCTTGTGATCTCCAAAATAGCTGTGACACTTAAATCCCTTTACATTCAGCGCATTTTAATAGTGAGACGCTTTTCTTCAATAAATTAATAAATAAATCTTCCCAAGACAACCACAAAGTGCAAACAAAGCTTGGAAAAAGAAAAAAAAAAAAAAAAACTAATGGCGATTTCCATACGTTCTTCTTTTGTTAAGACCATTAAAAAAATAATAATTAAAAAACATATATTTTATATATA
>JAQMYJ010000017.1:6958719-6993712 GCA_030014305.1 Clarias laeviceps
CGATTCAGGATACGTATAAAATCGTGCTACAGAATCGTATTCATCAATAAGTTAAATCAGGAGATAGATATCGTGATAATATCGTATCGGGTCGTGGCTGGTGATTCCAATCTTTAATAACAACATGGTGTATTCTAAGAAAATTAGACCAGGATTTATAAATATAGTGTAAATCAGTGTAAGTATAGTGCAATCAATCGTGCACCAAATCCAAAGCGCAAGCTGGTCATCACCCCAACGCTGGACCTACACCACATCGAGTCCCGACATGACGGGTTCGTATTACTAGTACAGCATGGACTAGAACAACGCTAAAACAGTTGTACAAATATGTACAGGTCTGTTTTTTGTTTTTCAGTATTTATACATTTTTCATATGCTGCTTTTTTAACATATTCTGATGTATTTAACATATCTATTCTTTTGTTATATTATACACAGGCATATATAGAAGACGCTCATCAACACCCTGCACATGGAGACACAAAGACTCCAAGCCCCCAGCGACCCTGTACACGGGATAAGGAAAGAAGCTGGCTAAAGAAGCTGGCTGTTCACAGAGTGCTGTATCCAAGCACATTAATGGAAAGTTAAATAAAAGGAAGAAATGTGGTAGAAAAAGATGCACAAGCAAACAGAGATAACCGCAGCCTTGTGAAACGAAGCCCATTCAAGAATCTGGGTGAGATTCACAAGGAGTGGACTGCAGTTGGAGTCGGTGCTTTAAGAGCCGCCACGCACAGAGGTATCCAGGACACGAGCTACAACCGTCGCATTCCTTGTGTCAAGCCAGTCTTGAACCAGAGACAACGTCAGAGACGACTTACTTGACCTAAGGACAAAAAAGTTGCTTAGTGGACCAAAATCCTCTTACCAGATGAAAGTAAATTTTACATTTCATTTGGAAAGAGGAAGAGAGGAGAGGCACACAATCCACATAGCTTAAAGTGTACAGTCTCTGGTGGTTCGGGGAGCGATGTCATCTGCCAGGGTTGGTCCACTGCGTCACATCAGGTCCGAGCTCAGCGCAGCCGTCTACCAGGACGTTTTAGAGCACTTCATGCTTCCCTCTGCTGACCAGCTTTATGGAGATGCTGATTTCATTTTCCAGCAGGACAGGTCACCTGCTCACACTGCCAAAAGTACTAATATCTGATTTAAGGACTGTGGTGTTCCTGTGCATGATTGGCCAGCAAACTCGCCCAAACTAAACCCCACAGAGAATCTATGGGGAACCGTGAAGATAAAGATGCGAGACTCCAGGCGTTCATACTCTACATGTACATACTTTTTAACAGTCCAACATTTTTGTGTTATACTCCCTTTCTGTGAGATACTGAACTTTGGGTTTTTATTAGCTGTAAGCCATAATCATAAAAATCTAAATAAAATATAGTTGCAAACAACGATGATCGGGCCCAAGCACCCTGTGCCATCACCCCCCGGCCCAACTTGTGTGTTTTGTGAGCGTGTTAAGACCTACAAAAAGCTGCACAACTTGCACACGTCACATATTATATAGGGCTGATGTCAGCTTTCGCCCTCGTCGTTCGTGTGTGTGGCATGCAAGGGTTAGTGTGTGTGTGAGAGAGAGAGAGAGAGAAGTGTGCGCGTGTGTGTGTGTGTGCGCGTGTCAGTCTTTGTGTGACGAGTAAATGTGTTTGTGGTGTGCGAGTGTGTGTTAACATTTGTGTGATGTGTGTATGTGAGACATGTGATTTGTTAGTGTATGTGTGTGATCCTGCATGCATGAGGGAGTTGTGAGTGTTAACATTTGTAATGCGTGTTTGAGAAAGTGTTAACATTTGTAATGTGTGTGATGTACAAGTGTGTTTGTGTGCGTGCGTGTTAACATTTGTGATGTGTACATGTGTAGAATAGGCTGCTGTTGTTGGGAAAAAAAAATAAAATAAATCACGCTATGATCTCACTGAACGTGCCTCAAAGCATCACACTATGATGTCACTGAACGTGCCACTCAACATACTGTCACCCAAAGTTATTACTCACTTTTCCGCGCAAGTTTAAGGCATCATGACAGCTGACCCGTTTGAGATATCAAAAATCCCTCCACAATTTTTTGCATCCTCAATGTCTTTTGCCAATCGTATAAATTCCCTAGGAGGAGTAAATCAAAATTTATCGGGTGCGTTTGGCAAATGACAAAATAACTGACTGGAGCCCAGGACAAGCAGTGTGAAAGTTGTTCGGCTCAATGAGCGCTAAATGTTTACAGAGTTTCGCGTGCAAGTGTGTATGAGCTATGCAGCACAAGTCTCTCGTGTGAGGGCCCCCGGGGGCCCTGGACCACACGACTCTCAGGCATCCTAATGGCAGCAGATTCCAATTTTTATGAGTTTTGAGCATGTTAAGACCCCCAAAAGCATTATTTATACACACACACACACACACACACACACACACACACACACACACACATATACACACACACAGATTTATTTTTTTTCTCCTCCAATGCTTTTTCAAAAAATTTTTTGAAATTTTTTGTGCCATACATTGTGCCATACATTGTGGACAGCAAAGAAAGGATTTCATTGTACAGGGGAAAGACGCGCCTTTACTGCGCATATGACGAGCTGGACTTGAAAGCAAACGTCCTAATAAAAGCCTGATCTTAAATAACAGTCAGAGCTATTCTCCAAGCAGCTGTTACAGAAAAATCTATAACACTCCAACTGCTACGATATACTAAAATGACAAGGAGAAAAAAATCTTCATCTGCACTACTTATTTCCATTAGGCTACTTCCCAAAGCTGATCTTACTGAGAAATATTTCAGCTTTAAACACTGCTCGGTGAGGCACGATCAGGTAAACATATATATATACACACACACACACACACACAGCAGTGTGCACTGTGTTGTAAACCATGACTAAAGTTTAGTTACCCAACACAGTGTAAAAGAAAAATAAAATAAAATAAATAAATAGACCGGCACAGGTCTACTGCTAGCCTGTATTTCCGCCTCAACTAAATGCAACCAGCCCCCCCCCCGCTCCGTCGGCTGCTGCTTTAGTTAGCCTACTGCTGTCTGAAATATTCCTCCTCAACAGAACAAGATGACCTTGCAGTCATGTGACTCCAGTACAGCTTCACTATACAGTAAGAACACACCGGGATTTGGATCTAAAATGCGGTTTTCGTTTTATGGGATTCGTTGGGTTTTTAATACCCAGCCATAAAGAACCATTTCGATCTTGTCATATAATACAGACACGGGACGCGATAAGCACAGGTTCACGAAATGAGCCTTGTGGCTATCACCCGGTCACATCTGATATTCAAATTATTAGGAAGAGACACTTTTGCGCCATGTTCGCACTTGCAAGCACTCGTAGGCGTGACCTAAACAGCGATTTTATAGTTTTTGAGGGGGAAACACTAACAGGTAAAAATGTAAATGCTTTGAACCTAGCAACACAACCTCAGTGGTCACTCATCAGTAAACTGCTCATTTCTTGCACAAGTTACATACCAGGCTTTATACAACATAGCTTTGTTTGCAGATAAGGAACGTATTACAGGTTTTTTTTACTCGTAAACTCGTGACGGGATAAAATCATGTCACAGTTATGAGTCCTTCCTTCATTTTTGTCCTCCCTCATGTCAAACAGAAAACGACGCTCTGCAGGTAAGAAGAACTCCAGACAGTCCTGAGGTGAAGAAACATCTCACACACAAAACAAACTTAAAAATTGGACAGGATTCATCCAAGACACCAATCGAGCCAGCGGAGGCATTAAAAGATCGTACCTAATTTACAGACTTCGACAAAAGTGAGAAAATCTCCATATTTACGTTTAGGCATTTGGCAGACGCTCATATCCAGAGTTAAGTTTTTATCTTAAGTGCTTAAGTTTCCATCACTGGATAAATCCTTACACTGGGTTACTAATTTACTAACTATATGTTAGTTACCATCAGTCAAACACTATTTGGAAGGGTTTTCTTTCTTTTCCTTTCTTCTGGTTGGGAGGTTTACTCAAGTATTGAAGAAACAGACATGTGTCTTAGATCGTCCTTTAAACATCCGGGATGTACACAAAATAAACAATAGAAAGGCGGACCGGTTAGACGTCTCAGAGTTCGATAAGTTAACTTGTGGCAGTGAGACACAACACAATTTATTTTTATGGAATTATTTGGCAGATACCCTTGTCCAGAGTGACTTACATTTTTATCTCAGTATACAGTTAGGGTTAACATAAATCGAAAAGAAAAAAAACTTAATTCAGAATACTTAGAAAATCGTGATACTTACAGAATTGCAATATAAATCGAATCAGCACCTAGGTGTCGTGATATCGTATCTAGTGGTGTAGTATATATGAGCAGAAACGCTATTTAATCACTAGAGATTTATCAGTGGCTCAGTGGATCTGCCCACATGCAGATCCTGAAGGGAGCGTGCGATTAACTCGCTGCCGCTCCTCGTGCTGCCCCGATGTTATCTGCCCCTGATGTCGTCAGATATATTATTACCTCACCGTATAAAATAAAAGGTGATGATGATGCTCTCTACTAGATTTTGCCCAGATTGGTATTTTAAATCTTTCAAAGAAAAAGTTTAACGATTATTTAACTTTCTTTTTTTTTTTACTGAGCAAGACGTATCTCAAATATGTGTAAACAGTTCAGAGCATACCATCTGTAGGATAATTAAGACACAGTGGCATTTTACCATCCGCTTTAAAGCCTCAAAACTCAACTTGACATTGAGCGAGTGGCTGCGAACGCGATTTTCAAATCATTAGTGCTCGTGGTGTTTTGAGAGTTGTGTAAAGTGTAACAACTGGGTTCGAGATGAGACTAATTTGATTGCGGAGTTTGACAGCCGATCAGCCGCAGATCTGCCTTTTTCTTCAATCAAATTGAAAACCAGCCAACTCTGCTCACTGGCTGATCGACCTTTTCACCTCCACCATGAATGTAAAAATTGTTTTTAGAAGTCAGTCAGTGTGGCGATTTGTGAATCGCCTCACAAAACCATGGCGATCCATAACCGAATCGGCCAATCACCGGCGGCAAGCAAAACACAATTTCGGTTTTATATTTATAAGTTAAATTACGTGCGGCTCTGCCTGTGAGCCGATCCTGATGCCAGGTGCTGACGACGCTCGTCGTAGTCGGTGAGGAGTGCATATGACACGCTCACACTATGACATAAGAGTTAAAGATGACGCTGCCCACTGCGTTCCTGTACAAACATCGTCCGCCGACCATACAAATAAACAAACAAACAGAATTTGTATTATGTGTATGTTAGTCTTTAGGCTGGTCCCGTCGCCACAGCGGACCATCTGATGCCCACAACAACTTTTTACGCTGAATGACCTTCCTGACGCAACGCTTCCATTTTATCCGGGCTTGGGACCGGCACTGGAATCAGTGGCTATGGTTTGGGTGTAAACCATATATACACACCCAAACATTATATAAAAAAAGAGAGAGGTAGAAAGTAAAGTGCGCATGCCCAAGGGAGCTGTCACAACACTGATCCACGGTGTAGATGGATGGAATTAACTTTCTTTAGCACATTATTCGTAATTCCTTTAGAAACAAAGAAAAATAAACATTTACAGAAATAAAAAGTTAAGGATTTTATAAAGACACGTTTCACATGAAAATAACCTTTAAAATTTGCATTAACAAGTTATATAACCAGACAATTTATGAGTTACCGTTAATAAGAGCTCACCTTCTTTAACGGTTAACATTAACATCAAACCCATCAACCCCAAATTTTCCTTCGTTTTTAACAACAGTAAAACATTTATTTATTTTTCCCCGACAATAAAACGGATTGCGCACACACACACACACACACACAGCAATGCAAAATTGATACTCAGAAACAGAACAGCTCTGCACATTAATACGTTGAAAGAAAAATAAAAAGTATAACGGAATCCTAACACTTTGGCAGTTTTGCTTTCTCGCAATAATATTAGGACCTTGGCTAACGTTAACGCTAGCCATTGTTAGCTAGCAGTGGAACAAGGAAACCCGTGTTTCTCCGCTACATCCCCGTGCAAAAAGACCTTAACATTGGTCTCTAAGGTCTAGTATAAACACTATGACACGCTAAACACGCTGTTTCAGTGAACACTGCGAAATAACGCAGAAATGGTCATCTTCCACTGAACATTTCACCTTCCTGAAGCAGGCCGCCATGTTGTCACCAGGCTAAGCTAACTACACAACTACGCTTACTGTTAATAGACACACACAAGACTGCGGGTTTTATACACAAAAGCATACACCAGAAAAAAACTATCAAATATACCCAAAAAAAACTCACCTCATTTCCATGTAAACGCGCCGACCGATTAAAAAAAAAAAAAGACACACAAACTAATCTGACTAAAATATGCTTTTTATTCCGCCTCTGACGGACTGCGCGAGCGCTGCAGACACTACTGCTCTGCACACATAAACCACAACGGTATTATTTGTCCTGGAAGCACCAAAGATTTTTTTAAACCCTATTCTTTTTTTCCTTTTTTAAAAAGCAACATACGCAATAAATATAAAGTTCTCTAAAATATATATTTAAAACAAGTTATATTTCGAAAAATGTTCGAACCAACACTTAAACAGCTGACTGAATCATTTTTATGTACCAGACAGGATAATCTGGTGTTACGTTGAAAGGATTCCCCGGCTTGATATTCCTGCAAGCCTTCCCCACCCAAACCTTTAAAGTATTTTTAGCTAGTGCTTTATAAGAATATAACTGTGAAATACATCATTTGAAACACGCGTTTTAAGATTTGCTATTGGGATAAATTAAAAGATTTGTTTTCAAAATTGACCCACCTGCAGTTACATGTGCATACGATATATATATATATATATATATATATATATATATATATATATATATATAAATGATTATCTGTTTATTTGTATAAGAAATAAACAACAAATATTTTTATTATAATACGCAACCAGATATAAATTTTCGCATCCTGCGTTTACGCAGGACGATTATCGTTTAGAGGAACCTTCAGTAAGAGCCTGTTGTTCTAACCCGGATTCTTTTATGAGCCGGCAGACATGTTTGTTTTGCTTTCTGTCACTCTTTGTTTCCTTGGTTACATTCTGTGGATAAAACTGATATATTGTAGATTTAATCGTATATGGCCGTCGTTAAGAAATAACATTTTGCGTTCTGTGAAAGATGTGAACTTCTTGCCGACTCCCGAGGCGTCTGGTTTGCCTAGTACGACTTATGGAAATGAAGCGCGCGCGTTCGAGGAAGCGCGCGTCCTTCTCGTCACGGCGCATCCTGATGACGAGTGCATGTTTTTTGCGCCAGCGGTTTTAAAACTGACCGAATCGAGAGCAGCAGTTTACCTGCTGTGTTTATCATCAGGTACGTCTTGGTGTAAAGAGCGCACAAGCTCGGAGGCGGAAGTGCTTAAAAGTTAACTTTGTAGGCAAGGATTGGCTAGTTTCTGTCCTGTTACCATAGCAACAGGTCAAACATTTCGTCATAATATATAAGCACGCATTCAACCTCAGCAAGATAAACCTATTGATTAAAGGATGCATACACATTTGTCAAGTTAGTCATTCAGTCATCTGCGGGAGACGCTTGTCCTCCTGGTCTGAGTATCTCACACTCTACACACTCACTCGCATTTAATGCAATCTGCAAAACTTTTAATGCAAGGATACAGACTTTTATTTTTATCCATCCATCCACCCATCCCCCATCATCACGAACGGTGCTGAGCTGCAGCGACCTATGATGTCACACATATACACACACATATACTCACGCTCACACGATCATACACACCCTGTTGCCAGTTTTGGAAAGTCAGTTAACCTAATCTGCAGGTCTTTGGCTTGTCGGAGGAAACCGGAGTACTCCGAGGGAACCCTCCAAGCACGGGGAGAACATGCAAACTCCATGCACACAAATCCTGAGGCGGGAATCGAACCCGGACCCTGGAGGTGCAAGGCAAAAGTGATACCCGCAATCTATCATATGTGTAGGTTTTTTGGAGATGGGAGGAAGCCAAATAAAAGTATACAAACAAACGACAGGGACAACTCCACATCTGTCCATCCCCCATTATTGTGAATGATGCTCATCTGCTGTGACTTACAACTGTAACGTCATACCATCGGTCATGGCTGTAAGAGAAAGTTATATTGCTGAGATCTCAACATTCAGGCGCAGATGTCTTTGGACTGTAGAAGAAACCTGAGATACCCTGAGGAAACCCACCAAGCATAAGGAGCAAAATTCATGTACACAGAATATGATTCAAACTCTCGAACCTGAAAGTCTTAGGCAGCCATGGTCACAGCTGCAGCTTTGAAGTTGCTCTGACCCGGTTGGCTAACCATTAAATTTTTTTCTCGTCATTAGTAGAAGGATGCTGAGGTTGGAACTGCCAGGCAGGAGGTCCACAGGAAGACCAAAGAGGAGATTCATTGATGCAGTTAGAGAGGACATGAAGTTAGTTGGGGTGAGAGAAGAGGATAGAGTAAAATGGAGGCAGATGATTCGCTGTGGCGACCCCTGAAAGAGAATAGCCGAAAGACAAAGAAGAAGAATCTACAGAAACAATACATCATTACAATGGCATGTAGAACTTAACATTTTCTCCCCCTTAAGTTGATGTTTTGGAAACCGGAAAAAAAGTGCAAGTGTAAAGATTTTTGTGATGGCTAGACGAGTTGGTCACAGCAACTCCTAAATTACAGCTCTTGTGGGATGTTCCTATAATGCGAATAAACGAGTCAGCCAGTTGTCAGGAAGTGCGCAAAGGTTTTAAAACTCCGGCGTCTTATCACATCTCATTACAGGTTCAGTGATGGTCCACCACCTAAATCAAATACTGGGAACATGACACTATAATCAGCTCAGAGTTATATTATTCAGCACTCAGGATACAGACCGAGTTCACTAAAATGGCAACCATGTGTGTTACTATACAGTTGTATAAATGAATGCATTGTACTACGGATTATGTAACTCAGGGAATGATGTCATATCAATCTGTCTGTCATATTCAGGGAATTACTACAATCAAGGCGCCCAGCGTAAAGAGGAGCTGCTTGACAGTTGTGCCGTTTTGGGAATCCCTGCTCACAGAGTCACTGTTATTGACAACAAGTAAGAGCAACGACACTTTCTGGAGATGTTTACCTGCATGGGTTTGCTGTATCAATCACATCGTATTCAAGTGACCACAAGAAAGTATTCGAAATTGATGCTAAAACTGTAGCCAGATCAAATCAGGGTAAAGGAGTTCTGCCAAATTGGATCAAATCAAAAAGATACACACACAGGGGCCAGTGGGCAAAGACGAGTCATTTTATAAACACTTTATGGGCCACCAAAGATCTTGGAAGCGGAGCTCCTTTAAAATCCAAATTTTAAACCCTACAATGAAAGGTTAATATTACCAAATGCACTTTCAAACCCTTATTGTGGAGTCTGTGCATCAAGAAGGATTTACAGCTTTATGTTAGACTTTTGATTTCATGCCCGATTGGGAGAAGGGAGCCCAGGGAGAAGGCTTCAAGCACAATCGGAACAGACGTGACGTATTATCTAGTTGATTCCGAGATGTGTGGTTAACCTGATGGATGAGATTTAAGTCTACTCCTACATCTCTGAGCTCTGACATCAGAAATAAGAGATGCTCGAAGTAGTTAAGGATTTACAATACAATTAACAACACATGAGCCTCAAAGCTGCCTCCGTTAGACTAATCGAGTGTCTCCTCATCCATTACACGAGTATCTGTTCTCATTGCTCATGACATTCCTTCTGCCTTCTCCCTGAATAAACCCCTCACCTCCCTCCTAAGGTCCCTGCAAGCGGAGCCATTAAGGGTCTACCATGCTGGGCACGGACCCTCCCCTTCTCCCTTGGCTACCAAAGAGCAAACGGTGGTCAGGCTACAAATCAAGGCCGTCCATTCGGACCACAACAGAGCTTTAGAGCAGTCGGGGCTGATGTATTAGCCCCCTCTGTCACTGGACCCATTAAGCACAACAGTGTCTCAGAGGAGATGTTGAAGAAGTCATGACTATGAGATCTCAAAAGGAGAGGAGATCCCCAGGGCACTGTTCAAGTCCCAAACAGTGGGATATGAACTTTTTTTCCTTTGTTCATGTTAATTTAAAGGAGCAAATTCCTACATGTCTTGAAACTATTCCTTTTTTTTTTTTGTCGAATCACAATTCTGTAACTTTAGTGAACCAGAAATTATACCCTGGTCTTCCCAAGAGCTTCTTGATCGTGCCTTCCTCGTACGAGCGGATAAATCCTTGTTCCCTAATTTGCTCGAACAAGGATGATGTCATGCTTTGGCTATGGTTCAGATTTAGAAATCGGAGGCTGAAACAGACGCCCAAGATCACTGGCTGCTGCTTTAAAGAGACCCGACAGGTTTATTGACCGAGGTTAGGGTTTCGAATCATCAAGCCGCGTTGAGAAAGGGGGCAGATCACTTTTTGTTGATAAATCTTTTGAGGATGGAAGAGTCGAATGATCCTGGTTGAACAAATCCATTTAGATGGAATACAGTAGGTCGACTTGTCAGTTACTCAGGAACTTCATTTGCCTTAGAGCAGAACTGTACTATATCGGAAAAACTGCATTTGGGGCGTTTAGGGTGAATTTCAGATATGGGATAAGCACGAAACATAAAAGGAACGTCAGATTTTCTGGCCCGAATTTAGACGTTTTGCCTTTTTTTTGTGTGTATGTGTTTCCCCGTGGCTTTTTATATACCTTTTAATTTACAGCCTGTCACTAGCTATGGTTGATCTCTTCAGCTCAGAGTCAGATGTTCTAAGAATATCACCTGATATCCTGCCAAGAAATGTGCTATGGAAGCAATTATATAAAGCAGCTGTGTGTGTGTGTGTGTGTGTGTGTGTGTGTGTGTGTGTGTGTGTGTGTGTGTGCACAAGTCTCACAGCTTTGATAGAGATCTCTTGTGCTGTCTCCTCTAGAAGGCCTAAAACCGTATATCGGAAAGACACAGAGAACAACTA
Source organism: Clarias laeviceps (assembly GCA_030014305.1). Taxonomy (NCBI): domain Eukaryota; kingdom Metazoa; phylum Chordata; class Actinopteri; order Siluriformes; family Clariidae; genus Clarias; species Clarias laeviceps. Next base: position 6,969,775 of record JAQMYJ010000017.1, read on the forward strand.
ACACCCGGATTACACAGTATTTACAGAACAACTGCTTTAACTCTTACCAAAAAACCATGAGGCAAAAAAAAAATATATATATATATATATACATGTTACTTCGTCCTCAGCGTGAGGGAAGTTTTGGTGTGTTGTTCTTGGAGCACAAAATACAGTCCTCCTCCTCCTCCTCCTCGTCTGCCAAACCGCCGTGTACCAAACGGACATTTTGTTCTTCACCTCAAGTGTTGCTGAAAGAACTTCTGCAGTCACCGATGAGCATCCTGAAAACTTCTCTCCCAAAAGTTCTACATTTGCTCTTTACGTTATTGATTCTTTCGCCAGACTTTTTATTTTTTTCCTTTCTTTTTACACAGAAGCTTATAAACGAGGCAGAGCGCAACTCAAGCATGCATCCGAGCACTTCAGGGTCAAGCTTGTTGCTTAACAACCCAAAAGTGGTGTTCTGGCAGAGCTGGAATTTGGAATTCACAACACAAAACCTCAACCACTGGAGCTGTTTACCAGCCCAAGCCCATCCACCCTAACCCCAGGCACTAACAGTCCAAGTTAACTCAGGAAAGTTAGGGCTATGGCGTAATGCTTTTAAACGGAGCACACTTTTCTTACAGGGGCAGCTCGTTTCTAGTGCCAAGATCTCGAACACTGTTAAACCAGCACTGTTTAAAGAAACTATACCATGAGCTGACACTCTACATTATTTTCCATCACCGGAACAGCAGTGTTGATTCAATGAGCTAGGCGACATTTTAAAAGCTGTCTTTTCCATCACTTTGAGTTCCAAACCTTTGTGCCATCACATGCAGGAGTTTCCTTATGCACAGTATAGAAAAAACTTGTACCTAAGGCTTTGAGTCAGCGCATGTTTTGTTGCATCACCAAGGCAGCTCTTGTTTGTTCGTTTTGTTTCTTTCAGCAATCGTCTTCAAAAATGTTCAACCCTCAGGTCCTTATTTTAATAAATGAATAGTCGTCAAGTCTTTGAAGTCTTGGTTCCAATTTGGCAGCGTTTTGTTGCTGGAATCGAACGTTTCACTCACTCGGTAGTACCACTGACTAGACCAGATGCAAGACACGCTTTAGATTGTCCCTTATTTATATGACTTGCATGTAACATGCTGTAGCTGTTAGTTGATAAATGAGGAATAAAAAAAAATATATGGGGCATGCAGTAATAGTAAAATAATGAGGACAATGTGGTGTACTGTAGTCTGAAATGACGTAGACTTATTGTACTACCCTGAAGCTAATTGTTCTCCCCAGAGCATCACATCCTGAAGAGATCTAGTCCTCTTATTTTGCAATCATTTGTCAAGAATTCCACAACTATAAAGCATCAGCAAGACAAGTAAGATGCCAATTTACATCATGGCATCTCTGAAAAGTAATTTTCTAAAGTCTCTTATTTAAAAGAGCTGTTGCATGAGATTGCAGGTTTGAATGCCGCAACCAACAGAGCGAATTTTAGGGTTGTGAAAGGTGCAACAGTGTGCTATGCTTTATCCATTGTCAATCAGTGCAACACTCATGTATGCATAAGAGGACAGATAGAGCTTTCCTCTGCGTGTGATAGAAGCCCGTGTTAGCCTCCCTCTTCACCTGTTGGTATAATAGTCGTTGTTAAGAATTGAGAGATGAACAAACTGAAGAAGAAAAAAAAGAATCAAGTGGAAAATGGAGCTTGTAATGTTGGTAAGAAACCAGAAAAGTGCAAACATGTCCTTCCAAAGGTTGCCTGCATCTGAAGACTTTGCACAGAAACTATTAGTCAGAGCTGTAGTGATGAAATGCAAAATGAATTAACACGTTCTGGCCAAAGAGATTAAAGAACTGACCATGATTGTGGTAAACATGTGTTTAACATAAGCTGGGAACTCGGTGGGAGATCTGTCTGGACTGTAGTTCGGATAAACCCAGTGGTCATACACAGAATCAGGGAGTTTTCCAAGAAGTGTGAGCATGTGTTCGGGCCAATGGGTGTGTGAGAGATTAAGCAATGGGGGCTCAACTTGGTCACTTGTGGCATGTGAACTCAAATACTCAGCTAATCACTTGGCACTATGCCTAGCCATGCACACACACACACACACACACACACACACACACACTCTCACTCTCTGTCTCTCTCTCTCTCTCTCTCTCTCTTTCCTTGTGTGTGTGTATGTATTGTGGTATTATTTAATATAATTAATTCTTATAATTAATATATAATTATATATTCTGTGGTATTATAATTGAAATTTCAAGTTGAAAGTATGAATCAGGACACAAAGATGGTCGATAATAGGTGGAGTGAGTCTTTAAGTTAATATTTTTAAGATAGTTTCCCTAAATATTCATAAAAGTATTATCTAGTGAAAGCGTGATATAATATGTTATTATTTGAAACTGATTAAATGAAATTTTCGTTTTAAAAAAATAACAGGTTTATCTGGGAGACACAAAATATATATAATGTATATAATTGTTTGAATATATATATTTTGTGCAAAGGTCTTATAATAAAGGTCTAATAAAACCTATAAGGGCACTAAATAATGCAACATCAGTCAGTATTTGGCGTGATGATGCTTTGAGGACCCTTAAAAGCCAATAGAGCTTTAAATAGTCTCAGGTTTGTGCGCAAACTACAATTTGTGCAGTCTTATAATGCACTTAGTTACTAAGTTTTACTCAGCATCCTGCAGAACCACCCACACTTCCTCTGAGGACTTTTGCAGCAAATCCCAGCAACTTCCATTTTTTGTTTAGTTTAGTTTTATAAAAGTGGTTTTAGGTCTGAAAAGTGGTTGCTTATATCGTATGCTGTCTTTTTCTGTAAAATTTTATTTTGTATTGGAATGCTAGTGTTTGGAAATCAGAAATGTTTTTGTACTAAATCAATAATAAAGTACTAAAATTACAACAACAAAAAAATCCATTGGAAAGTCTATTCTTAAGAACGCAGGGGGCCGAAGACTTTTGCACCCTGCGTATGCGTACTGTGCGTACTGTATATTTTAACAATTGTCATTGTTGCAAAGCAACTTTAAACAACTGAAAGAAATGTTAAATGAGTACTAATTCACCGAAACTTCCGTACTTAATTTATAATTTCATACTTGGATTGTAGTCAAAAACTTCATGGTCAAAGCGGGAAAATTCATAACCACCTAGATTTATTGTAGTGTACTTATACGGACCTCAATTTTGATTTAAGATGGACTTAAAAAAAAAACACTGAACTATCCCTTTAATTTCTCAGTGTCTGCTTTAAAATCTGTATTTGGTGAATTGTTTTAAGATTTATTTTTTATTTTTTATTCTGAATAATTTCAGGGTAATTATTGTCAAAAATGTAACCCCCCCCACACACACACACACACAAAAAAGAGACTGTTAATCAATGAGGTGTATAATTCAAATGTATGAGCTTCACATCCAAATATTTTCATCACACAGCGAAATTCCCAGTGTTAAATTAGCACCATGTGGTTTTTATATGGGTCCAGTTGGACTCTAATGAACTCCAAAAGTGTTAAATCCAAACTGGAGATTTTATTGTGCAGCCTCAATGCTAGAAAGCACTTAAAGCTGTGGAATCTTTACACAACAGGTTTGTGCTTATCACTTACACCGAGGTTTATTACGTAGCATAAATACAGATATAGCCTAACAACTATTCGGCTTGTCGCCATGGTTACATCATGCCGATCCAGTTCCATAGACTCTGAACCGTTGAATGTGTTCTTGTGGTTGGTTATGGTTCAGCTCTAGGACATGTATCTTCTTGCTTTATTCTTTAAATGAATCTTTGACTCTTTTTACTCATTTACCTGTTGCCACCCTAACACACACACACACACACACACACGGTTAAACTGTAAGTGATGGCACAATTTCAGGTCACATGATTGGCCCCCTTCCTTCCTTCCTTCCCTCCCTCTCCACCTCCGCTCTGCTACACTGACAGCCTGTATGCGCTGTAGTGCACTCCGGGTAGTCCTTTACTCTCCGCCCCAACCTCGTGTACCAAGATGACCTCTCTGTATTCTGTTTCTCTTGCGGCTCTGTATTATTCATGGAGGAGGAGTGCAGATGCTGTCTGTGTGTTCAGCCCACCTGTCTGCTGGGAAAACGTCAGCACAGTCAGAATTCTTGCTCACTTTTCGCTTTCGCATCTTCATACCATCCATCCTCTATTTATTAATATTATTATTATTATTAAACAGGAAAAAGGTTCCTCGCCTTCTTATACATCCTTATGTCATGCTTCCTGTCTCTCCTGTTTTAGCTGAAATGGTTTAATGCGTATTTTGAACCGTTGGAGGTTCCTCTGATTTATTCCGTCATTCCCGTTACACTACAACTCTCAAGTTTATATTAACCCACGTGTTCAGATGCAATGTTGTTTCCATAGTAACAACGCTCCGTATTATCTAAGTCTAACAAAAACTAAGTGAAAAAAAAACAGGTTTTTATTTAGCAAAGAAAAAAATGTGGAAGCGTTCTGTAAGATCATGTTTCTTTAATGCTTATGGAAGGAGTCTCCAGTGTCTGAGCATTGCAATGCAAGTTTCCCACCAGGACAAAGTGCTTATAAATGTTTCACGGACGTTCCATAAAAAAATCAGAAATGTGTGAGGGGCGTTCATGTCAAACTGGGACTTTGACATGAAATTTGTAATGAAGAAAGCCTAAAACCGACTTGGTAGCCACAAGTAAAACATATGAAAGGTACAAACATTTTAAAGAAGGCCGTACCTCCGTGAACGACGAATAATCCTGGTCAAGGTGACTCTACTTGACTAAAAATTGAAAATCGACTGATCACTTGTCACCACATCCCCCATACAGTCCAGACCTCGCTCCAAGGCATTTACACATTTGTCCCATTAAAGGAGTTCCTGGCAGGCCAGCGTTTCGATCATGGCTCCGGCATACCGAGAAAACCGTCTGCCCAATCCCAATTTGACTTGAACTCCCCTCATAACTATTACAAATTCCCTTGTGGTAAGACAAATAAAACGCCCCAGGACGTTCTGGAAAAAAAGCAGAACCTTGTTTCCTGTGAAGCGGCATCATACCACCCTGGTGTTGATCGTTATTCTATATCAGCACCTAACCCACCTCCACGTGTTTTCTTCATCATACATTCAGCATTGCTTTATAAGACATCTCAAGTTTTTCCTTTCCAGCAGCAAAAACATGTAACTTTAATTTGCTTACCCTAAATTCTCTAAAATGGAATCAGCCCATTATTTATTACTGAAGGCTGTTATATAAGCTCACGTCCACAGGATTTTCTCAAGAGGCCACCGTGCCAGAAGTCCGAATTTCAGCGACGCAACCAAGAGTAAACTATTAGTATACAGAGTTCACCTCCTCTGTGTTTAATTATACATGCGGTGGAACGTTAAACCCTGTCTGATTTATTGGCTGGGAGTCAGGGGTGGAAGGCAGGGCTGTGGGGGTTTGGGAGCCGAGACCAGGGTAGCGGAGCAGAGCTGCTTAACGCGATCGCCAGACGGCACAGGAAACACACTCGTTGCCAAAAGCTTGTCACAAGATGACATGAGAGATCTTATTTCTTTCATGCCTAATTTTTCCATCAAGAACATTTGGATTTGGAATGGATTTTTATTTTTTTTATTTCAAGAGATAAACATTAATCATACAATAATTATCCTTCTACTGCAGTATCAATTTTTTTTTCATTTATTTCTTTTCTAGAGTTGAGTGTCAGCTGTGAGCGACTTCTTTCTTATTAGATTCTGATTTAGTTGAAAACTAATGCAGACAAGAGTGTGATGTGTACGTGAGACATGCAACATGATTGTTCATATTCTTACGCACTGAATGTTTTTATTTTCCTTCATTTACTTATAGTATTAACTGTTATATACTGTGTACAACAATTAATAGTAGGAATGATGTAATAGTAATCTGGTGATATAGAGCATAACAGCACTGGGACGTTTAGCTATATGTTTCATGCCGCATCACAGAAATCCTACCAGTTAATTACACTGACTGTTGGTCGCTAATACAAGTCTGAATCCCAAACCCCTCTCTAACTCAACAAAGGCACTACACACCGCATAGTGCATTAGCTTTCCATTTTACGCTAAGCACTGAAACCCCAGAATTAGCTGATATGAAGTGTAAAAAGGTAAAATCTAAAATAAATCTTGGATGTTTCTCAGGACTGTCCACCACCTCCATGGTTTATTCTCTATACCTTTTGGCTACATACTTTTTAATAAGCCATGTTTATTAAACTAACTGTCAGTCGCAGCTGAACGCTAGTTCTATCAGTCGCGGTAGGTTATGCGTTGGTGGAGCAAAATATACAGTATATGGTTAAATAATCAAACAAATCATAATCTGTTGATGATTATCAAAATATTAATTGTTGGTAATTAAAATTGAAATGCTGATTTTGTTAAGTGGTTAGCACTGCAGCCTCACACCTCCAGGTTCCGGGTTCGATTCCCACCTCGGTGTGGATGGAGTTTTCATGTTCTCCCCATGGTTTGGTTGGTTTCCACCAGGTACTCCGGTTTCCTCCTACAGTCCAAAGATGGGATAGGTGAGAAGAACCTTCATGAAAAATGTCATACACTGTTTGTTAGATACAAAAAAATATATTTTCATTTTATTTTTTTGATGAAGGAAAGGAATAAGCATGAAAATGAACATCAGGAATATGCTGTAGGTTATTTGGTTTTAAATATAAAAAAATTGTTTTAGATAAATTGTATAAAATATGTTTTTAATAATAATAATAAAAATAATGCAGTGTTCTCATTTTGAAGTTTATTTTGAAGAAATCCCATGTTATAAAATAATGCCTGAGCTTTTCAGGAATATACGACATGATGTGATTTGTGGAAAGTGGGTGGAGCTTATTTTCAGAAAACGCGCAAGCTGCTGATGGAAAGAAAAATGTGAAATAACCATTATTTTTCATTACTAAGTTCAAGAGAAGACACGTTTGTTGGTATAAATTATCCAGAAATCTAAAAAAAAATTAACAGTCATGTCTGAATTTTAAAAATGTTTGGATGATAAAAAGCAGATGCTGAAAGATAAATTAGAAAATTTAGGGAATTCACCAGTCCTGCATACTTTCATACTGAAAGTGTTCAAAATCAGTTCCCAGCATGCACTGGGGGGGGGGGGGGCGATTAGGCTTGTGCTCCCATGTTACCAGACAAAACAAGCGTCAGTGCATGCCCCCCTTTCCGCCTACACACACACACACACACACACACACACACATCTCCAGTAGGCCAAAGTTCAAGCACTAGATTCACATGCCTGCAAGCAATTACACATCCACATGCAAGGGTTGCAGAGAGAGAGAGAGAGAGAGAGAGAGGTTACTCTGGGCCATTTAGCACTGTTGCCATAGTGAATCTAAAGCTCAATCCAACTTAAAAAAAAAAGGTCAGGTAGATCATGTGTCTTTTTTTTTTTTGTCTCTCTCTCCCCCTCTCTCTCCCCCTCTCTCTCCCCCTCTCTCTCGCTCTCTCTCTCGCTCTCTCTCTTCCTCTCTCACTGTCTCGGCTGCCAGCTCTGACGCTGAGCCAAACATCTCTTTCAAAAGCCTGATAATAAACCTATCACATCTGATTTAGAAAGGGATCGTTCTAGGCAAGAAAACATTAAAATTTCATACTGAAATTCAGCTTTTATTCTATTTCTTTTTTGTTAACTCTGGCGCTGACAGATGTGCTGCAGAATGTGTCGACGTGCACAAACATAGGCTTTATTAGTATATGTAGTGTAAGCAGAAGATATAAATGGGAGGGGAAATGAAAGAAAACTGTGTTTCGGTCCTGTGGCATGGCTTTCAAAGAAGTAGGCAAACCGGTTAGTGTTTAAAAAAAAAAAAAGAGAGAGAAAAAAAAGCATGACTCCATTGAACTTTCTTGACTTCCATTCCATCCCCCTTTGGTCTATCGCAGTGCATCATCCTTGTAGGTTGGCCCTTCCTCTTTTAAACACCATCCAACACTATGAATGGCCACCATCCCTCTTTTCTCTGTCTCTCTCTTTCCACCACACCCCTTTGAAAAAAAAAAAAAAAAAGGGAAAAAAAAGAAACGATCCCTCCTCTTATCACCATCAGCTCCTAAACACCATCCCATCACCCGCTCTGAGATGGTATCACCCACCGCTAACCTCAATGACCCTGACTAGCGTTTGATTTGTTGCCATATCCATCATGGGCCAGAAAAGCCATCACTGTCCAAATCCCTTTGTGAGCTGAGACAAGGGGACAATATGAGGATGGAGGATGACAATTTACCCTCCTCTCTCTCTCTCTCTCTCTCTCTCTCTCTCTCTGTCTCTCTGTCTCACTCTGTCTTGATTCGTTTTCCTTTTCCGCTGTATCTTACTCGACAGCTTCTTCAATTCATTCGCCTTTTTTACCTCTCTTCCTCCTTATTGTCTTTTACCTTCTTACCCTACACTGTCTCTCTCTTTTTTTTTTTTACTCTCTTTCTCTTGCTCTGTTTCTACAGTCCCAGATGTTGCTTCAGGTTTTTTTTTTTTTTTGACATATTCTGTGGCAAGCACTGAAGCATCCCAACCTAAATCCAAGCTTCAGTCATCCTGTCCAATCTTATACTGCTGTATAAAATGAGAGACAAAGAACGGAAAGATTGGCTTGTCGTCCATTAGATGAAGCCTGTATACATAGATTTGATTAGCATGGTAAGAAAAGCGAGAAAAATCTTAAAAGTGACCACAATGCAATTCCGTTCTGTCGGAATTTCAGAAATCACAAAGGTTTAATAGGGGGTTCGTTTCTATAGTAACGGTTTTCATTAGCAAAAGCGCTACATGACTGTGATCTAATAATCAACAGATCTGTGGTTCTCTAACAAAGAAAAACCTTTAAATATGTCTCTAAGGGACATTAAACAAAGCATTCTCTTGAAAATGTTTTAGGATAAAAGGCTTCGCCATTTCTTGCTAACACAAGATTATGCTGAGGGGAATTAATGTTTATAGATGCTCTAATGTAAGTGATAACATGAACTTGTTTTACAACTATAAATGGATAAAAAATGTAATGTGCTCTTTAATAGATTTGTAAAAGAATCTACAGTAATATACAGTACTGTGCAAAAGTTTTGAGCCACCTCTTATTTCTTCATATTGAATTAAATTTAATATTATATATTAAAGAAATGGGAACAAATGTTTTACCGCAACAGGCTGAAAAGTGCCTAAAAATTAGGAATGGTATCACCAGTGACCATCCGATAAGTATCGGGATTTTATAAATATCCTGATGGGATTTTTAAAAAATAATAATTCTCCCAGATTTTGTTGCAAATCTGAACAAATAATATTCTGAGGACACTGTGTTGTGTGAACAGTTAACAGCAAACCCCCTGTAGGATTACCACCTCAAATGCAAACGTGAACAAATTTAAAATCAATATAAAAAATTTATTTTACAAAATTAGAATTACAATACACACTGTATTGTAACTGAATCAAATTTTCCCCCTAACGATACAATTTAAAAACCGGCAGCAACCTCATTTCCCCTCTCGTCTGATCATCTGTCATCATCTGCACCCATTTCTCACTGGTTTATGCCTTACGTAAGATGTTTACATGTTTAGACATTAGATGCTTGAATGATTCTGTGAATGATTCACTATGTGGCTTAACAAAAAACAGAAAAAAACCTCCTCTGAAACTGCTCAGGTACAGGAACTGGATTGAAAATGAGAGCCAACAAAGTCCTTCATGAACTCAAAACTGCATTAAAAATACAAGAAAGTCTGGCGCTTTGGAAGCAAAATATAAAGAAACGAGGAGTGGTTCAAGACTTTTGCACAGTAACGTATGATAGGGAGGGGAAAAAGCAAGATTCAAGATCTTTATCATCGTGCGAACACAACAACATTATGATTTGTGTCAACCTCCTAATGTCAAACAAAAGGGAAAAGTAAAACAAGAAGAAAAAGTATCACCCAACCCATAGTTGATCATTTTCCATTAACAGCATGTCCTGAAGTGGTTAATTCCTTCTTCTTTTTTTTTTTTTTAAAGGTGCAATAGTCATATTTATTTGCATTTTTTACTTGTATAAATAACCTGAAATATATGAAACATGATGAAATGTGAGGGCTCGGTGGTTGGTCCTGTCTCTCCACAACTCCATTGGTTGGGGGTTCATATCTCACATATCTCGTGTGTGTGTGTGTGTATGTGTGTGTGTGTGTGTGTGTGTGTGTGTTTAGAGTTGGCAGGTTCAAACTCTCCTCAACTCTATGACATAATCTTGCTTAATTCATGTTTAATATACAGGCCACCAAGCTATTTCAGTTCATAGCCCAATTTATTTGGTTTATTCATGGTTTATTTAGAGTTGCAAATTGTTTCTTGAATTTAAACACAAATAGTTTTGTACGGAACTGACATGGAAAATTATTATATAATTGGAGACATGTTCGTGTTGGTTCCCCTCGTGTCGTGTGGTGCAGCCATTTTGCATGCACATACAGTATGGAGTTAAAATGAGTCTGGATTGGGATGGAAACAGTTAAGCTCTTCCCTTCTCACTCTCTGTGTAATGATGCCCCTCAGCACTTTGATTTCAGCTGAACTGCAGTGACCCCGGCATGTCTGAAACACTCTCTGCACGCCTGGTTGCCTCTCTCACTCCGTCTCTCGCTCGTGTTTGATGTCGACGCAGAAAGGCTGTGCAAGGATTGGAAAAAAAACTCGATGGAAAAACAAGGCATAAGGAGAGAGAGGGAGAGAGAATGGAAGAGAGAAAGAGACAGGGGCGGGTTGCAGTGAAAGATTGCTCGGCGCGATAGAGGTTCATTGACCTCCAATACATTGCTGGCTGAGCAGGGTGTCCGGATAAAAGGGAAAGCTATTTGTGTGTGTCTGTGTCTGTGCATGTGAGAGACAGCGATGCGTGATGGCCCTAGTTTTCTCTGGGCTCTACTTTCCAATGAACGGAAGGCAAAGCCCCAGGCAACCTCTGACCCCAGGGTTCAGAAAGAGCCCGTAGGCAACGTTCCAGCTGCGCCATGTGGGACCGCAACACTAAATCATTTTACACACACGGCCTTCCAGCACACTCGCACTACCAGACTCATGGCCCTAAATTCTCTGGAGGAATAAATCGTACAGTTTTAGCTGGAGCTCAACAACCTGTAACGTGCTTGTGTGTGTGTGTGTGTGTGTGTGTGAGAGAGAGAGAGAGAGGGAGAAAGAGAGAGAGAGCATGTAGGTTCCAACAAGAACCTGTTATGGTACAACTTATGTTGATACACTGTAATAGGTAATGTAACGCTAGTCTGTGGAAGGCACTAGCATAGGCTAATGATTATAAAAAAAAATTTTTTTAAAGCATTATCAAATAAATAATGTTACTCATGGTACAACACTTTTTTCTCCATAGTCCCCATAAATGGGTTACCTGCAAGAACATGCAAAAACTAGCTAAGTAACTGGAATAGTGTAGTACAAATAAGATAAGTGAGGCCATTGGGTAGCTATATAGATTTGCTAGCTAACTCACTAAGATCATTCTAGAAATTAGTTAATCCGCTATTTATACAAGTTAGTCAGCTTAGTAAGTTGCCTACATAGCATTCTAGAAATTATCCAACATGATAAATAAACTAGCTCACTTGCTAACATAGTAAGTTAACTAGCCAGGTAGATAAATATGTTAGCTTGTATATTAAATGACCAACATAGCATTTTAGTAATTAGTAATTTAGTCATTATCTAACTAGATTGATTAGTTAGCTATTATTCATTGCTACTGTTGTTTTTCGTTAACTAGCTAGCTATATATGCTAATTTGATTACTGTTTTAGCAACATAGCATTGTAGAAATTAGCTTATTATCCAATTAGATAGATTAACTAGTTAAGTTACTAACCGATTGTCCTAGGAGTTAGCTAACTAGCTAGCTAGATAAATTACTTACCTTACTAAATTGCCAACATCACATTTTAGAAATAGCTATGTTATTAACAGAGTTAACATGGTGTTAATTAGTTAACTTGCTAGGTGCTCTCAGCCAGTACAACGCTGTGGGTGACGATGGATTCAAATCAAATTCAAATTCAAATTTTATTTGTCACATACACAGTCATACACAGTACGATATGTAGTGAAATGCTTATACGACCGCCTGTGACCTTAAATTTTTTTAAAACAATTGACAAGAAATAAGAGAGAAATGGAAAAAGAAGCAATAAATAAATAAATAGTTTAACTATAAGAAGTTAGACCAAAATATAAAAGTTTTCGAAATATATAAGAAATTCCGAACATCATTCATGATTCACTCTTCCCTTCTTCTTCGGTCGGTCTGCAGTCTTGCACTTGGCCTCATCAATGGTCAGTCGTTGGTTCTGAAGATCATCTTAGATTAGTTTGATCCAAGTTTTTTTTTTTTTTTTTTTTTTTGGTGCTGCTCACTGGACCGTACAGTGGTGTGGCGGCTCTCTCGACATGATCTTTTATGGCAGCCGTATATCATTCATTCTGTAGACGTGGCCAAACCATCGGAATCTGCGATGATGATGGTGGCACCAGATTCTAATCGTACTGTTTCGGTGATGGTTCAGTGACGATACGCCAAGGATCTGACGAAGACGTTTCATTTGGAAACAACTCAAATCTGTTCATCCCTGCTTTGAGCAGAGTCCAAGTTTCGGACCCACACAGGAGAACTGGCAGTATTAAGGTCCGGAAGAAACAAACTTTGGTTTTGGTTGTAATATTGGTCTTCTTCCAGAGGCACCATTTGAGCAACGCAACTGCTGCCGTTGCTTGACCAATCCTGTTGTGGATCTCTGTGGTTGACGCCACAACTTTCTCCTTGCAGATAGATGGTTAGTTAGCTTAGTAAGGTATCAACATAGCATTCTAGAAATTATTCGGTAATTATCAGATAATTAGCTATCTATCTAACTGGCTCTTACTGTGGCTGGCTCTTCACTAAATGTGGTCGTAATTAGACAGTATGGGGTAACTGTGTTAATTTATGAGCTGCCTTGGTGGATCACCTTACACTGCTATTAATGAAGGAGTTTGTAAATTATGTAGTCCCTGTATGTATCACATAAAGTGTGTGATCTGGAACATGCACGCTTTCCTTATACAGCCTGTCTATAGCTTATCAAAAGCATTTTATTGCAAACTAAAAAAATAAAGATAGATAGATAGATAGACAGACAGACAGACAGAGGCATTTGGCCTCTGTACACCCCCACATTAAAACGATTCCATTTATCTACTTGATTAGTCATGGAGCAACAAGAAAACAGGTCACTTATGGCCATGCAACTGCTTATCAGCCATTTGTTCCATTATCCCCCATAAAAAAATATTAATATTGTGAGTGTGTGTATGTCTATAATGCTTGTATTGCTACACTTTTGTCAAAGCCCTTGAATTAAAACTGAAAGTCTTCGCTCCCATCTTCATTTCAAATTAATGCAAAAAAAAACAAAAAATCTTTGTTCCAAAATTTATGGAGCTGACTGTAAAACATTGCATCATACAGGTGACCAAACAGATGGTGAGCAATAAATAAAACCCAGAAGAAGGATAAGCTTCTTTAGATTATCTGTACTGTTATGGAATGTTGTCAGATGTTTTAATTAGCACCTATGAAGCAATTTCCCTCTGGGATTAATAAAGTTCTTTGAATCTTGAATCTTGAAAAGCATTCAATTGACCATTAGGAGATTGTGAGGTTGAATCCATGGCCAAGAGAAAAGGAAGCAAAAAGCAAGGAAGCTTCTCTGTCTGGGACGGATGTATATGGTATATACTCTCTTCCCTGTCAATCACAGGGACAATAGCTATTCATGGACCTCTCTGGGCGCAAATATTCAAAAGAGGGCAGGTCATGATTTTACTTGAGGGTGTTAAGATGCCGTGTGATGCAGCATGAGCAGCAGTTTGTGCATTAGATGAGGGTTAGCCAGTAAAGTTGGAACTGGGGAGAAAACCAGGTGAAAACGTTTTTGCTGTGGAGGACGTTAAAGTCAAACCGGGACTTTTGATTGCATAGAATGACAGAACTCAGTTACAAGAGTAAAATAAACTCTATATAATCTCCTTCTGAAAACAAATCCAGCATTTCACCAGTGCTTGGATACCATCAAGGTAGAAATTTTTCTCATTATGTCACATCTCAAACACTGGCCTCCCAGGGTCTCCTTTAACACCCCAAACATATGGAAATGGCTTGAAGCATAGTCAGGATTTCATGGAGGATGTGGCAATAAATTCCAGCGGGTTCCTGTAGCGTGGAAGTGGTGTTACTGAATGATTGTATGTACAGTTCCCACAGACTGATGCGTCTGTTCCCAAGCTAGCGACAAGTTATCCTTCGATTTTCGAGGATCAGGCGTTCCACTTACTGAGTGGTCATGGGAACGACTACAGTAGGCAACGGAACAGCCTCGGCCAGGATCTTCATTCACGGACGTACAGCCTCCTTGAGAACATTTACACCATTCAGACTGTTCAGTCTTAAATCACCTTCATTTGCGTCAGAGGTGCCAGAAAGTAATCTTATGTGATTTTTATTGGTTGCAGTGTGTTATATATTGCCTTTTCTTTTCTCTCTTTCCTTTGAATAGTGATTTGAAGGATGACCCAATGACTGAGTGGAACATTGCACTGACTGCACCATTGATCCTTAAACACATCACAACTCATTCCATTAACCTGGTGAGAACTTTACTGTATATAAGCCATGCATTAACAAGTTAATGATTTAGATTTTTTTTTTTAAATGTGCAATTAAACTTACAGCGTGAAAATGGTACTCAAGTGTTGTGAAGTTGGGAACATATTTCAAAGCAAATTACAAATTCTAATATTTCTTATTCAATTTAATGAACAGACTTTGTTTATGGAAACAAGCTGTTGGATCCTGTTAGTTCTAACGTTATATTTCAAAGAATACTTCACTAAATCAGCAATTACACATTTTTCTTTGTTACATAATCAGCACTTCATATTGATTTGCTGTGTTTCTTTTCTCTAAGGAAGGAACTAAGCCCTAATTGTGTCACCAAAATGTTCTGTCACTGTCTTTTCCTTTACATTATCAATCATCTGTATATGACAAACCAACAGTTTCAAACCATTTGGCTTGTTTTTTTGTAATCTGAGTTTAAAAAGATCAGATCTTAACTCAGGCATTTACAAATTTATGCAGGAAGATGTGGTGCTTTAATATTACGACCAGTCCAGTTAATCCACAGAGTCTATCATGACATCCTCCATCTGCATTTATCCCTAATTACACACTAATATCCCACAATGCTCCTGGCCTCTCCTGGGCCGCCAGCAAGCTAAACCAGAGATTTTTATCGGGGTTGCCTAAGCATTCCAGGAAATTTCCCAAGTGGAATTTCAAATCAACATCTGAACACTTTTTTTTTTTTTCCTTTTTTCCCCCCCAAACAACTCTTTTTCGTTTTTTTTGTCTCTCTGTCTCTCTGTCTCTCTCTCTCTCTCTCTCTTCTGTCTCTCTCTCTCTCCCTCTTGGCGGGCGGGCCATTAAGGCTCTGATTAAAAGCCCAAGCACGGAAGACTTGCATAAACAAACAACAACAAACAAATGGGCTGAAAAAGCGAGTGCTGTTACGAAACAACTACAGTTTGATATTTCCCTGAGCATGTATAAACACGCAACCTTACCATCACCAAACCAGCGTCCCTCCCATCCTGCCAAGCCAAGTCACACTCCAAACATGTTTTTCTTTTTCTTTCTTTTTTTTGATTATTTAAGTAAATCCACCATTAGCCAATTCATTTTTGTTTTTATTTCACCGATGAAAAAAGGTTTAGCGGCAAAAGCTGTTATTAGAGCACAACATTACAGTTATTGCAAAAATTACGCATCTTGCTCGTTATTGTCTGTGATTTGATGGTTCCCGTTGAATTTTAGACAATGGACCAATTAAAGGACAATGGGATAAATAACCCAACCGCAGCATGTTTACTTTTGGATATCCAGTCAAAGGTTCTAGTTTTCTACATTGTACATTAATACTGAAGACTTTGAAATTGTGACAGAACAGTTCCGGAATTATATAGTCAACAGAAATGTGTTTAAAAAAACCAGAACATGCAATACCTATTGCTTTGATGACTGCTTTGTACACTCTAAGCATTCTCTCAGTCAGCCTCATGAGGCAGTCGACTGAAATGTTTTTCCAACAATCTTGAAGAAGTTCGCAGAATGTTCAAGTACAAAATTCTGTAGTAGCCCTGCTGGTTAGGTGTGCCATCACTTTTGACTAAGTCACCAAAAGTGTCACCAAAGCTATATTCCATGCTTCACAATGGGAGCGGCACATTCAGGGCCGTCTGTTCACTCTCTCTACATCTAACAAAGACAAGGTATTTGGAGCCCAAAATCTCACTGGCAATGGCAGTTTTCCCCTGATCTAATGTCCATTCCTTGTGTTTCGTGGCCCGAGCAAGTCTCTTCTGCTTGTTTGGTTTCGTTACAGCAATTTGACTATCAAGCCCTGACTTACACAGCCTTCTCTGAACAGTAAATGTTAAAATATTTCTGCTGCTTGAACTCTGAGAAGCACTTGAACATCTGAGGCTGATCATTCTGATAAACTTATCCTCTGCAGCAGAGGTAGCTCTTGGTCTTCCTTCTCTGAGATGGACCCAGTTTCATTATAGCGTTTGATGGTTTTGGCGACTGCATTTGGGGATACATTTAAAGTTCTTTTTCTTTTCAGATTGGCTGACCTTCATTTTGTTAAAGTAATGATGGACTGTCCTTTTTCTTTCCTTAACCAAGTGTTTCTTGCCATAATATGGATTTGTACAGTAGGTGTAGTAGGATTAAAAGGACTATTGACTCTGTACCCACCCTTCCTCTGTACAAGACAACTGACAGTCTAAAGCACGTCTTGAGTATTAAAATAATAGTAGTTGAAAATAATGAAAAATAAAGTAAAAAAACACAGAACGAGAAGGTGTGTCCAGACTTTTGACTCGTAGTGTAAGTGACAACCATTGCATATAGCCTGCTCATACAAATGCTCTGCTCTGCCCCACTTTATGCAACATGTGGATTCCGGTCATATAATCTTCCAGCTCGTTTCTGTAGATGCTGCTTCCTTAGGCCTGTTTGCTTTGGCAGTCGTCTACATTTCCACCAAATTCTCTCATTATGTCCGTTTTCTTTCCAGCCTAAAAAACATCATGTACCCAAAACCTAGCTGAAAGGCCCAACTCAAGTCTGCTGGATAAGTAGAAGGACGGGGTTTCCCAACTTTCTAGTGTGAAAAAAACACACGCTGCGCATTCCTGCCAAACCAACATCTGGCAAAAATGTTGCATCTTCAGAAGATCTGTCTGAGATTTCCTTTTTTTTTCCTTTTTATTAACCTCACCAAGCCACAATGAAAGAGCACGGATTGGAAGAAAAAGCATGAGGGTCAGTTCTTGGCACTTATACTATACTAAATGTCATGTTTATATTGCAAGTCATTTAAATACAGCATTTCCATCCAGATTGAGGATATTCAACTTCACCTGGAGCACATGTGAAATACATTTATAATTCATAAAGCAAACAATGTGTATTAAATGTATGATTTGTATAGCAATAAATAACAAACCATTAAAACCTGAAGTGAAGCAACATGGAACCCAGCTTGATTCCAGTCATACATTACTGTGAAAAAAGGCTTATTTCTTCATATTTTGCCAAAGCGCCAGACTTTCTTGTATTTTTAATGGAGTCTTGAAGAATAGTTCTCCAGGCTTCCTGAAGGTCCTTTTTGGCTCTCATTTTTGGCAAGATCTTGGCTCTCATTTTCTGTACATGACCAGATTCAGAGAAATGTTTTTGTTTGTTAAGCCACACAGTGACCTGTGAATCGTTCAAGCATGAAAAACATGAGTGTTGAAAACAGACGAGAGGGGAAATGAGGTTGCTGCTGAGGTTGTTACATAAACAACCAATTTTTTTATTGTATCTTTAGGCACTTTGCAGCCAAACATTTGCTTTCATTTCTTTAATTGAATCTACATTATTTAATTTAATTTAATTTAATATAAAGTAATGAGGGGTGGGTCAAGACTTTTGCATTAATGTAGCTTCGATAGGTGTTGTGAAGTTTGTCTTAAAGTTATATCGTCTGTAAATTTTTGCTGCCAAAAAGAACTTTGGGTTGACATATAAAATGATTCTTACACAAGGCACAAATAAGCTAATCCTCCTGTACATGTAGCTGTTATAAAATGTGTATCATAAAAGGCATCATTAACTGCTGAACATGTCCTACCTGTCCACATTTTTCAATTCCAATATTCCGTCTGTCTCTACAGGTGCTGACATTTGATGAGGGAGGAGTGAGCGGGCACGCCAATCACATCGCTATCTACAAGGCACTCAGGTGGCTTTATTTTCATCCTGCTTAAAGCCAGCTTTCACTTCAGTTGTGTTTAGGCAAACTCATTTAGTTCACTTTGTTTTGTCCGCGATTTAAATCTTTATGGGTAGAAATCAATAAATGTGGCAAATGAGAGCAGGAAGCTCATAACAGCGGTTATGGAATGCAGTAATAAAACACAGCACCATCAAAATCAGGTCCATAAGATAAAACCTGTTTTGTTATTGCAGCAAATCCGTCATCATGAATAGGCAAAGTTTTTAAGTGTTCAGCCTTTGACCGCTGATCTCTCCGAACACATACAGAGTCTAATAAACAGTCTATCCAATAAACCTCCCATATCCTCATGCTCAGTCATGCCCTCTGTACAAGGTTACTGAAGTTCAAATCCCAGCAAAGTCTATTAAGATAAGGCAGTGGTGACCTAAAGCGTAGGTCACTTCTCAGGAATCACAAACAGAGATAAAAACCCGACCAGGGTTCCTGAGATACGCCTTGAAGAGATTGCGCACAAAAGAAATCCATGTTTGGTTATTGAGCAATGGTCGGTCGGAAGGAAAGCAAGCCAGGCATTTTTGTCTCGTCCAAATCCTGTCCTCATTACAGCCACATGGTGAAGTGGTAATACACAGCCATCCCAACTTTATTACACACTTCGATTCTCTCTTCCTTTTCGATTGGGATGATGGCACACAGCAGCTAGGGTTAGTGGTTTGGAAGGTGAAGAGGTTTTTGAGGCTTTATTGGAACATGGACAGACCCTGGCATTTGACAATATATGAATCTGCCGATTCAACTTTTTCCCCTTTTTCATTCATTTGAAGTTACATATCCGTTAAAGACTTGATACAGCTGGAGTGTCAAATCCGTTTATTCCTGTAGGCCCAAATCTCCGCTGTGGCTGTGTTCAAAATGTCACTTATATACAGCGTACTTCATACTGTCCTTTGCAAACTGTGTCATTTGGTACACTACAGCCATGTAACCGCCTGTCCGTCAAATGAACTTATGGTGCCGTGCCTAAGTGTTTACCACTTTTTTTTTTTATACACTTTGTACTGTTAAAAACCTGAAACTGAAATGGACTTAATTGGGAAATTTAAGTCAGGAATCTAAATTATATAAAATAATTTTTAAAAAATTTAGTATTTTGCTTGCCTATGTTTTTACCGCAATTACATTGTGAAACTCCTTAATTAGCTCTGGTGCACATTCATATAAATAAAGTGTCACATGATCTCACTTGTTACTGGAAAGCCCCAGAGTTTGTTAAAGAGCATACCTACACAAGTAGCATCATGAACCACATGTAGCTATCTAAACAAATCCAGAGCAAGTTTCTGGAAAAGTATGAAGCAGGATAACATTTTTAAACATCTGACGGAACACAATTGTGTCAATGAAATAAAATGATTAAAAATAAATTGTGGGGTGGCATAGTCGATATTTAGTATGAAGTCCTTTATTCTGTAAAACCTGCAGGATCTGGCTGGTACATGAAGTCAGAAAGAGTCAGAAAAGACGTCTGCAGTACTCAGTGCCTGCTTGCTTGCTTCTTGTTACCGCCTTCCTCAATGATTTCAAACAGTTTTCTATTGGGTTTAGGTCTGGCGACGGACCCAGGCTATGGCTCCACGTAGCTAGTTTTTCAGTTAATTGGCACAACTCTATCAGAACTATAATATGATGTCTTAATACTTTTGACCACCACTGTAGTGTTGTGTACTTCGTCTTGCTATTGAGAGGTTTAGTATGAGTAGTAAGAGTGATCAGACAAACTATGTAGTTTTCTTTATTCTAACACTCAAGAAATGAAAAGCAAAAAAAGTTTGCAGGCGCTGGTATTCTAGTTCAAATCTGGCTACGGTAAAAAAAAAAAAAAGTCCTCGAGCTTAGGATCCGTGTGTTTCTGCAGCCAGTGTGCCGTACTGTTCTGACCTCTCTCCCAGTTGGATCCGTGCCAGGATTAGTGTTTTTCTTGAATGAGCTCAGAGAGTCAGATGAAAGTGTTATTACTGTGGCGAGCTGTTTTTCTTCGCTTGAGCGCTGCCATGTCTGTAGCATTCATGAAGCATGTTTAGATAAGTTCTTATTTTTCTATCTGTTTTGAAGTAAAAAAATAAATAAAATAAAAAAGACACCTACGTCGCACTGTAGATAAAATAAAAAAAGTGTTGTGGAACCCAACCGATGGATCAAATTTAATCTGGGATTTGGTCATCTGGGTGAAAGAGACGGAGAGGGAGGTGACGCTGTGGTGGGCCAAACCAGGACACCGTGGAGATTTCCAGGAACTTGGTTAAAGATTCCGAGCTCCCTCTGATCATGTTCCGTGCGTGTGTGTGTGTGTGTGTGTGTGTGTGTGTGTGTCTGCGCGTGAGTGCGTGATTACATGAGCATACTTGTTTATAAGAGTTCACAAGAGTTCAAAAAGGTGTCTGTTCACCTAATATGCATATAAACCGACACCGTGCCCATATTTAACTATTATATTTTCCAGTTTTAACTTTATGATAATAGTTTAGTATTTCAGATTTTATTTTCATCACTGTGATTTGTATTTTTGAACTTCTCAAATACTTACCTTTTGTTTTTTCTTCTTCTTCTTCTTCTTTTCAGTCATCTAGCATTTGTCGGAAGAATACCAGAAGGTACGTAGTAAGTACATGCGAGTTCGTATTACTGTTCCTGTTGATGTCTGCTTCAGGCCTACATAAAAGTACAGAGCGCGACCTTGAGATTTCTAGGTAAATTGCGCCACCTGTTGTTTGTTCTCAATCGGTGCATTCATGCCACCTTCAAGTGTTATCGGAATCCTGCTCAGTTCAAGCTGTTGACATAGAAGTGACACGTCAACATAATTTTGCGTTCTACGAGGGGCGTTCAGGTCAAAATGGGACCTGATAAAATTTCTTGTCAATGAAGGCGTTTCACCTTTGAAATTCAGCGAGTACCACATTCCCTCCCCTGTACAGTCCGGACATTGCTCCAAGACATTTCTGCATGGTTGAGAGTTCCTGGGGGGCCAAAGTTTCAGACATAAAGCAGGTAGTCTGGTCACGTCTCAGGTGTACTAAGAAAACTTTCTATCCATGCACTAGTGGATATCCATGCACGTGGGATAAGTGCATAAGTGTAGCAGGGGATTATATAGAGAAACAAAGGTAGTTTTTACTCTCATAACTATGTTCTGTTATTCTGCACAATCAAAAGTCCCGGTTTACATTTCAAATTGTGAACAATGTCGTACATAATACATTTTCAGTTTATATATATACAGGGGTTGGACAATGAAACTGAAACGCTTGGTTTTAGACCACAATAATTCATTAGTATGGTGTAGGGCCTCCTTTTGCGGAGCAAATACAGCATTAGTTCGTCTTGGAAATGACAGGTACAAGTCCTGCACAGTGGCCAGAGGGATTTTGAGCCATTCGTCTTGCAGAATAGTGGCCCGGGTCACCACGTGATGCTGGTGGAGGAAAACATTTCCTGATTCGCTCCTCCAAGACACCCCAAAGTGGCTCAATAATATTTAGATCTGGTGACTGTGCAGGCCATGGGAGATCTTCAACTTCACTTTCATGTTCATCAAACCACTCTGTCACCAGCCTTGCTGTGTGTATTGGTGCATTATCATCCTAATGCATGGCACCGCCTTCAGGACACAATGGTTGAACCATTGGGTGCACACGGTCCTCCAGAATGGTTCAGTAGTCCTTGGCAGTGAAGCGCCCATCTAGCACAAGTATTGGGCCTTGGGAATGCCATGATATTGAAGCCCCAAACCATCACTGATCCACCACCATGCTTCATTCTGGACATGCAACAGTCTGGGTCTTACGCTTCTTTGGGGCTTCTCCACACCGTAACTCTCCCGGATGTGGGAAAGACAGTGAAGGTGGACTCATCAGAGAACAATACATGTTTCACATTGTCCACAGCCCAAGATTTTCGCTGCTGGCATCATTGAAACCGACGTTTGGCATTGGCACGTGTGACCAAAGGTTTGGCTTTAGCAGGACAGAGAGAGAGAGAGAGAGCAAACTTGTCTTTCAGAACATGGCTGATGTAAATATGTCAGAATCACGTGCGACTTTTTCCATTTGTCACCCTATACAAATAAAATAATACAGTTTAGAACTCAAGCAGAAAAACGGTGAAAATGCAGACGAAATGAGGCTTACAGATTCTTTAGGTGAACTTTATGAAAGTATTGAGTGTGTGTCCAGAGCAAAACAGCTAAATTATAACATTCATGGGTAAAGAGACAGTTTTTGAGTCTTAATGGATATGCAAGACCAGGGTGACACCTGGCTTCCCCAGGACTGATGTTTCAGTTGTTCACGACTTTACACTCTGACACCTCATATAAAACGGGTTCAGGGAGGCCAGGAAGAGAAACAAAAAAAACAACCCATGGTTTCTAAAACATTCATTAAAATGCACACAAAACATTCACAGCAAATAATATATTCAGGGTAATTTGTATTTATTTCAACCACAGCTGGTGGAGTCTGGAGTGAAATGAACCAGTATTCATCCAGGACCATGGTACAACATAAAACAGTATTTTATAGACCTGACCTCAAAACACAAAACAACAACAACAAAACAATTTAAAGTTTTCAGACCAGTTTTTTGTTAGCTGCAAACAGAGTGAAACATCACATGCCTTGCATTTCCAAAGAGTGCTTTGCTTCCTGCCATCCATTTCGCACAGCACACAGTTGTTCTACTGACATATGACAATATTTTACTGGCATCTGAGTTTCCTGGGTTTACTGAAGCATGAAGCCCTTATGTCGTATCATGATGCAAAGTGGGTTCAACGTATTTTCAGGAAATTCTAGAGAGAGCTGCTCATGGACAAAAAAATATATATCAAAATAGAATTTTTTTACTACAATTTAAGAGAAGACGTTTGTTTATTAGAGATGTGGTTCAGGATTCTTTTGTAGCACAGTTCATGTGTCGACACATTGATTCCAAATTATTCATTTTTTTAAATTACATTTTAATTCATGCATTTGTAATTAACTACGGTGACAATATGTTGCAGTTCCTTTATAATCCTGCAGGTGGTAGAACCATGTACCGTAGTATAGTGACATAGTACCATACTAAGGACGTCATGCTTCTCAGAACGATGCAGCAATTATTTGAAATCAGAATAGAGTCACTGACATAGAATTTGCGTGTGAATGGAACTCCGGCATGTGTGGAGATGAGAATCGGTCCTTATATTATTATTATTTTGCACTTAACGTAAATGGAAACTAACATTTAGTTGACAGAAACTTTTTTGTTTGGAAAGATTCTATGCTGGGTTGGTACAGCATCATTTCATTCACTTGCAAAGACAAAAAAGTACTCAACAATGTACAGTACAGGCCAAAAGTTTGGACACACCTTCACTCATTCAACGTGTTTTCTTTATTTTCATGACCATTTACATTGGTAGATTCTCACTGAAGGCATCAAAACTATGAATGAACACATGT
>JAQMYJ010000017.1:7018202-7032548 GCA_030014305.1 Clarias laeviceps
TTAACACAATCAAAAGAATTATTTAAGTTTGTATGGAATTTGAATGTGTATGAATCAAAATGGTCAGATAGTCCCTTAGGCAAATCACCAGTTTCAGTTGGCTTAGTAATTAATACCATTTGTTCATTCTGTTGAGATTATTTTAAATTCATAAAACAAAATTCAGGGAAAAAGCTTTTTTTGCATTTCACAATAAAATTATTATTATCTTTAAAATACATGAAAAAGGAAAATGTATACAATACAGCATTTGGTTTATACATTAATGAATTTAACCTGTCTTGTGAACCCTAATGTTATTTATGTGTCTAGAACGTTCTTTTTTTCTCTTTACCTCATCAATTAATTCTCTTAATTGTGTTTTAATCATTTGATTTGTTTATTGAATGATTAACTTCACTAAATCATCAACACTGACTGGTGAATATATATATATCCTGCTCAAAGCCTTCAATGGCTTGTTAGTTGTATTCATGGGGATGTTGTTAACGGAAAGAGAGAAAGAAAGAAACAAAGAATAAAGAAAAGGACTGGGAAACATTTTCCTCCCAGTAGAGTAATTATTCTAAAAAATTACTAGAACGTAATCAGATTCTTTATTCTTCACTTAATTTGCAAAGATTCGGAGAAAATAGTTAAATGCACAAACATTTCCTTTGCACATTGGATTTTTTTTGAAACAACAACATACACTCACTCAGCTGACACAGGACTTTCAATGATTCATTGTTATTATTATTATGCTGTTAAATGTCCATATGCGTTGTGTTGCTTATGATGTTAGTGTCTACTTGCTATACGCAATTTGTCCACTAGATGTCAGTACAACGAGCTCGCAAATGAACCTTTTAATGACATTATTCTATTTGCTCGGAATCTTCGACACATACTGTACAGTAAATGACGCTTAAGCTCGCCATTAGAACTTCGTAGCGCGTCACTGTTCAATTCCGTTTGCATGTATTAAAAAAACTCATTTGAGATTAAAAACAAACAAAAAAAACTTACTTTTAGACGAAATAATCGAGGGATTGAAATTGTGATCTGAATGCCACACATACACACGCGCGCGCGCACAGCTTGTTGTTTGTTCCTTTGCTCTGGAAGCAACTGCAGCAAACCAGGATTGTTGCGTTTGATTCCGACACAATGTTCGGGGCGTCAGAATGAAACTCAACAATCCCAGTTTGCCGCAAGGGAACAAACAACAAGCTTCCTACAGTCTACCTGAGCCTCGACATCATCTGTTATATTTAACTTAACTTCCAGCCTCCTAACACACAGTATGACTGCAGATCAATTCCCTGCTATCCCTCATCACCCACATGAGGATGGGTTCCACTGTTGAGTCTGGTTCCTCTCAAGGTTTCTTACTATTGCCATCTCAGGGAGATTTTCCTTGCCACCGTCGCCCTCGGCTTCCTCATCAGGGACGATCTGATCATTATGATTTATACACATTTCCATCATTTTCTTTTGATTTTGTGAAGCTGCTTTGAGACAATGACCATCCTTAAAAGTGCTACAGAAATAAAAAATGAATTGAATTGAATTGGATCTCTCTAGTTCTGACTACACAGCAGACAGACAGACAGAATTCTGCAAACCACTGCGGAACCTGTACAACAAACACACACCTGTTCATTTACACACACATTAACAATGTACTGGCCTGATTACAGGGAACAACAACCTCCTCTGACACTGAGATATTTTATGATGTAAGGATTCTGTTAATGAGAGCATTTTTTAAATCACTCTGCTATTTTATTTGTATTAACATCTTATGTTAACATCTTACATGTGATGTAAGTCTTGTGTATATTGAAACTCTAGTGAACAGGCAACAGCAAGCGGCATTTTTTGTGTAACAATTAAAGAAAAAACAAAGGGTGCTTTGTGCTACATTATCAGACTCATCCTACAATACATTACTCATGATATTTAAATGGGTTGCTGCTCTTCACATTTTTTATGCATTAATTTAAATCAAGCCTGGCTGGGCCACATTGAGGGTTGCTCGTTTCACGGATAACTCTTAAAGTCAAGCTAGTTACTGCTGCTGTTCAAAACATTAAAGAATTTCCAATGAAAATATACTGTATATAACAGGTTCTGCTGAGCTGGGACACTCCTGCTGTGTAGGGGACAAGGGCACAGGAAATCTGATGGATGGATGGAGTTGCTGATCAAATCTACATTTTGTTTTAGGCTGCTTATGCTAACTGCATTGGCCAGCATAAATATTTAAACAAAAACTTTGGAGCATGCCGCCTCTTGGTGCCACATCATGGCCTACAATGTGCAAACGTAAACTGTTAAGATGCTCTCGTAATTCAGAAGATACAACAAAATTTTAAACTTCAGACAATCTAACTATTTAACGTTATACATTTTATTTATACATATAGGTTGTTTTTCCACATTGACATTACGTATAGTGTAAATTCCTACTTCTTATTGAGTTGTTGAGGTTTGGATTAAACCCAAACCAATTCACCCATCACATCTATCAAATAGATAAATAAATATAACCTTTAGTGCAATAAACCAGATATTTTTTTGTCTTCTACTCTGGAGACAAAAGTGTAGTTCTCATTTCAGCCTCAGTTTAGTTTCTATTTTGTCTGATACATTCCTGGTCTGTTTCTCCTAAAATTCACTAGGAGAAACTGGTGAGACAGAGCATTTAACAGGACAGGAGAAATCATTGAGATAGAGCAAATGGAGATAAACTCACTACAGCTCTTATTCATTCTTTTTAGGTACACCATGAAAAAAGTTATGCAGTTTGTTACAATGTGATTCATGCCGATAGATTCATATAATTTCTTTCAACTTATGAATGTTATGGTTGAGAAAATACCAGGGAACACCAACTTTAAATAGCAGGCTACAAAACTAACATTAAAATAGATTAAAATTAACAGGTTAAAAAAAATAATAACACTATATTCTTAATGAAGGACATTAAGTTTGTGACATTGACATTGGTTTCTGTGTTTAGGAGTACCTAATAAATGAACTAAAAATAAATGAATCAAAAACTCTTTTACAAATGCTCAAACAAACAAGATTTCTTATTTATTTGAAATGGCCACATTTAGCAGCATAACAGATCACACCTCCCCCCAATAAATCAATACATATATAAATACAATTTCTTGTCACATTTAAAATGCTAGTCTGTCAGGTTGAACAGAAAATAAAATGTCAACCCAGTTAGCTTTGCCTTTTAGTCCAATTTCTGCAACTAACCTCACAAAAACCAAGATTCATTTTTATACAGTACAGAAATAAAACAAATGTGTTTTACCAAACTGGCCAATCACAACTGAGTATTTCACCTCAATGTATATATACATTTATTTATTAATTTTAAATTGTCTGAGTGTGTGTGCCCTATGCCAGGCCAATTAGCCTAATCTGCATGTCTTTGGACTGTGGGAGGAAACCAGAGTACCTGGAGGGAACCCACCAAGCATGCGGAGAACATGCAAACTCCATATACACATGGCAGGAATCAAACCCAATCAGGAATCAAACCTGTCCCCTGGAGGTGCAAGCCAACAATGCTAATCACTAAGCCACCGTGCCACCTTCAGAGCTGGTATAAAAGCTGGTATATACAATCAATGAGCAAACATGGGTGGGGACGTTGTTAATTGGACCGTGGAATAAAGAGTTGTGAGGCAACGTCCTGAAGCCCACTGGTGTGGGCCATCACAGGTGTGACTGTTGTACATAGAATAATAAATAAATACAGTAAATAAATATAGGTGTCTGTTGAGTCACAGCATAGGGTTGGACCATGTTTGCTACTTTAGTTCCGCTCTCTAGATCTGACCCTTTTGCTATTTGTTGTATGGAGAAATACAGTGCCAGTCCAAAATTTGGACACAAGATTGGATTTATTTTCTAAATTCTGGAACAATATTGGAGATTTCAAATCTATTAGGTAATTAAGTAACAACTACAATCAATTATTTTACGAAATGAATGTCTGAATGAGCTGTTCTGGAATAGTTCTTGCAAGAACAGTATTGTCAAGTGCATTTGCCAAACCCATCAAGCACCATGACCAATATGTACCTCTGCTGCAGAGAAGTTAATTCAGAGTTACCAGTCTTAAAATCACCAAAGATCACAGCCATTATGAAGGTTTTACAGAGCATAAGTAGCAGATATGTCTCGATATCAACTGTTCAAAAGAGATTATTGCATATTTTGGACTCCTTCAGCATTGTTTTTCTGGTGTAGAAAGAAATAAAACACCGTGGAATTGAAAGATTTTCCCAATTTTTTTTGACTGGTAGTGTATAAATTGATAAACATTTTAGCACTCCTCTGCAGTAAAGAACTTATCTAAAATAAAAATAAAAAGGATGGAACAAGCGAAGGCAGTCCTTCCGTGGCTCTGCAGGGATTGCAGCTAGGTGGGTAGAGGACAGAGAAAGACCACTTTCTGGATGCAGCTTTGACCCTAGGCGAGAGCATGAAAACTGGGCCACTGGTATAAATAACTGTCATAGCAATTTCACGAGTTAGGAGAAAGCACATAAAATGACAATATTTAAATGTATAAATTTGCATTAAGTATACAATATTCAACATAGGGCACTGGTGGCTCAGTGGTAGGTGTTTCGCCTGCCATGCGGAAGGCCTGGATTCGATTCCCAGCCAGTGCCCAAAACCCCAGCCACTGGATGCAGTGCCGGTCCCAAGCCCAGATAAAATGGGAGGGTTGCGTCAGGAAGGGCATCCGGCGTAAAACCTGTGCCAAGTTGTAGTGCGGACTGGATATTCCGCTGTGGCGACCCCTTGTCGGGAGCAGCCGAAAGAACAACAAAAACATACAATATTCAACATAGAATACATGGTTTAAAAACATGTAATCAGATTTAAACAAGTTTGGAAGTATTGCAAAGTATAATGCAAATATTGAAAATAAGGGACAGTCTTTGTTCTTTATAGGAAAATAAGGGACACTCGAAATTTTTGAACTGTAACACACATTGTGTATGTCATTTCAGCATCTGGAATTAAGAACGTGTATAAAAAGGCAGTTTTTCGCTTGAATTTAATGCTAAACAGAATCTTAGAAATAAACACATTTGTTTTTCTTAACCTATTTATTTTGAATGTTTAATTCTGACAAGAATTGTCATTTTAAAATATCACACACCTATACACACAAACCTTCTCTATGAGCAAACGGTACCACAATAAAATTGTGACTGCAACAATGATGAGAAACAGATGATGCTCTGTCAAAAATGCCCCAAAATAGATATGCCCTTACCATTTCTTAATGTTTCATTGCTTAATAGGCAGTTGCATGACAAAAAAGGTGCTGTCAAAAATTAAGTTCCCAATATTTTAATCTTTATGGTAATATGGATTTAACTGATTTGTGCATTGCCTCTCACAACGTCGTCTTGTCTCGTTGCCTATTTTAAAGGGTGCAGTTATTTATCTATACGATGCACATAGATGCTGTTTTAATTTGGAATGACATGGCACTCAAACGGTATCTTTCTGGAGTCGAAAAAAAGGAGAGAAGCAGAGGAAGAAAAGCAAGCTCAAACTAAAGGTATGTTCTGCTAAACATAATACATGATCTATTCTGTAGTATTAGTACTGTACTTGTTTGAATAAATGCTTGTCACATATGAATAGGGTTGCTGAGGTTGTAGAGTAGAGAAGCGTATATGCTAGATGTGTAGATAATGTCTATGCAAGGTTGCAGCACTGTATATACAGTTGGAGTGAACTTAAGTGTGCGCGTCTTTGCGTGCGCGCTCGTGAGAGTGAGTGCGTGAGTGCTTTTCGCCGTTGGGTGTTGCTACATTACTTGGATGCTAGTGGCAGCGGCGGGAGATTTAACTGGACAGCGAGCAGCTCAGGATGGCAACTAGTCCCTCGTGTAAACGAAAAAAAAAACCTCTACAGAAATATGAATCAGGTTCGGAGACCGAGAGCCCATGGCTTATATAAAACGTGAGCAATTTAAACAGAAATCTATGTATACGAATACTATGATCATTACGGCCATTCATTTCTTCCAGTATATCGCAGGCTTTTATTTATACTGTTGTTTTGTTTTTATTATCGTTTTCAGCAATTTGTCATGTATTAATTATACAGAGCTATCCTTTTTATTTATTAATATGGTGGATATTTTTTTCTCTCCGTTGTTGTGAATTGTATCATATTTAATGGGTCCATGTGTTGCGAGTACAACGCAACATATGGACCGATATGTTTATGTATTCACGCTCTATTGTGATGAGAAGGAAACGCTTTTAATACCGTGCGCGGGGCCTTTATAATAAGGGGTGGGGGGGGGGGGGGGTGGTACTGTTTATAGTAGGTTTCTCGCCTTTTTTTATTGAACAAAACTGAAACAAAATATAGTTTTATAATAACATCAATAAGTTTGACTAAACATGTTTCAAAACTGGGAACATATTAATTAAAACACCCTGAAATAAATAAAAAAGGAAAGAAATACAATAAAAAAGGAAAGTAAATAAATAAAATAAAATAATGTGCACCTTCTCTACAAATGATATATGACTAAAATGGTGATTAAAAAAACTTTTCTTTTTTTGGCTACACGTGGCTATCCGAATATCTTCAATGACATCAGTGAAAAGAGTCATAACAAGTTTATTCTATTTGCCCATGGGGCAAGGGCAAGCCCCTCCTCCTACTTGTCGTAAGTTGTGACGTAATTACAGACGTCTGTAACGTCGGAGTTCGTAACAATACTCATTGCCTCAGCTGAATCTGGAGGAATAAGTTCTGCCTGCCATTCAAATCAGACTTTAAAGTACTGTACTTGATAAATTCGTCTAAAGGTAAGTTTTGTCTGTTTAAATATTAGTTTTTTTTTATTATCTCAAATTAATTATTTTAATTTAAACTAAGGTTATTTAACACAGTGATGCGTTTCGAGGTAGTGATGGCGAGATGAATTATACGAGCATAAAAAAAGGAATGATACGAGCGTTGTACTGACATCTAGTGGACAAATTCTGTGTAGCAAATCGCAAGCAATAATAATAATGTGTGTATGCTGTTGTTTGTCCACTATCCACAGGAAATGCTTGTGCAAATAGCTACTATCTCTGAATCTTTGACAATTGACTGAATAAAAAACTACCCCTCTGACTACATACTAGCAATTAATTAGAGTAAATGTTTCCCAGGCTCACTTTTTCTTTCTTTTTTTAATTAAACATGAACATTTTTTAAATTAAACATGAACATGCATACAATTAACAAGCCACTGTTTGAAATCTTTTAATAGAATTTATAAATTCACCAGTCAGTGTTAATTATTCAATGCACAAATCAAATAATTAAAACACACTATAAAGAAAACCGATTGAAAAGGGGAGGCACTGTGGCTTAGTGGTTAGCATTTCTGTGTCTGAATTCATTTCCCATCTCGCGGTCTTTGTGCGTGGAGTTTGCATGTTCTCCCCGTGCTTGATGAGTTTCCTCCGGTTTCTCCCCACAGCCCAAATACATGCAGATTAGGGATAACTGGCATTTCCAAGTTGCCTGTAGTGTATGAATGATCGTGAGGTTGTGTGTGTGTGTGTGTGTGTGTGTGTGTATGTCCTATAATGGACTGGCACCCCATTCAGGTTGTGCGTAGCCTCGTGTCCTAGGTCTCCTGGAATAAGCCTCCAGGACCCCCACGGCCCTGTACACAGGATGAAGCGGTAAAGACGATGAGTGAGTTAGTAAGTGAGCGATTGAAGAGGGAAAGAAAAAAAGAGATATAGAATAAGAGAGAAAAATCCTTCTTTACCTAGATTGAGGTCATTAATGTAAGCCAAAAGTTTATTTTGTTCATTTTCTTTCTTCATGCAATATCCATGCACACAGACCCGAAGCGGGAATCAAACCTGGACCCTGGAGAAGCAAGGCGACAATGCTTAACTTATGTATTCAAACTTTAATTTATTAAAAGTTTATGGTCAATAAAAAAATTTCAAATTTTAATATGCTTTAAAATGCATTTTTTCAAATGTTTCATTGTCTTTTTCTATACAGATTAAACAATGCAGCTCTTCATCAAGACCCTCACTGGTAGGACCATCATTGTTGAGGTTGAGCCAAATGATACCATTGAGAATGTCAAGGCCAAAATCCAGGACAAAGAAGGCATTCCCCCAGACAAGCAGAGGCTGACCTTCGCTCTTAAGCAGCTGTTAGATTCCCGCACCAGGCCCAACTCCAAAAGCCAGAAAGCGTCCACTCTCCCCATGGTGCTGGATCTAAGTGGCAGCATGCAGATCTTTGTAAAGACCTTGACTGGCAAGACCATCACTATAGAGGTTGCGCGAAACGACAGCATTGAGAACGTGAAGGCCAAGATCCAGGACAAGGAAGGCATTCCCCCTGACCAGCAGAGGCTGATCTTTGCTGGCAAGCAACTGGAAGATGGCCGCACCCTGTCCGACTACAACATCCAGAAGGAGTCTACCATCGACCTCTTGCTCCGGCTGAGAGGCGGCATGCAGACCCTGACTGGCCAGACCATCACCCTCTAGGATGAGGTAACACACTTTAGTGTTTCCTCAGCTGCCAGCATACAGTATCTGATTTAAGTAATCAAATAAAAAATATATTTTTCCAGTGGGTGTGATAAAGCAGGCAAAACATTAAAAATATGCAGGATAGTGGTCCTTCATCAATAAGGTTGTGAACCACTGCACCAAAGTATCTAATAGGAATACTATTTAAATTGATTAGGTGTCATTTCTTTATTTACAATTGCATTTGAACAAATACAGGCCATAGCGTTATTATAGCCTCAGTGTGTTTGATGATGTGTTTTCATCTTATCAAAGTAAAAACTTGTGGCAGGCTAATATTAGTTAATATGACCCTTATTTAAACCTGGCAGGCAGAAGAGAGTTAATACATACATGGCCCCAAGAGAGGCCATACATCCGTTTAGCCAGGATTACGCGTACCTGTGCACCACCATATACTGTATGTGTAAATACACATATTAAGGAGTGCCTCACTTTTATTTAAAACATATTGTCCTATTATCCAACATTAACCAAAGTGAAGACTCAAGTCTGCCTTAATGCACGGGCCTTACCTAGGCTAAAGCCATAGAGCCTGCGAAGATCAAGTCCCTATTATGAGCCAATTATAAAAACATTGTTTAGGGATTGGTTGAATTTTCTGACCATCATTTGATATCCATGTTGTCATCAGTGGCTGCTGATTGATCCAGTTTATAAGTAAGCAGTCTATCAGAATGTAGAGGAGTAACTTTGGCATGTGAGGTATTCAAATGCAAGCGATAGTTGACGCCTGTGGCTAGCCACAAGCTTTAAAATATTTTTAGTTGTGACATTTATTCACAATTATGCAGAAGAATTGTGCGAAGAATTGTGTATTTATATTTGTGCGACCGCTGATCAATTTCAAACAATAGGATTTTAGGTAAAATGTGCTTGGGATTTTGTTCTCGGGGACAGCAAGCTGTTAGTCGGCTGTGTTTTTGGAGATCCAGTAGAAGGAAGGAAGCCAGACGCCTCGCTTTAGCTGTTTTAGCAGCTGTTCCTAGCCTCGCATAGAGTTGCATGAATTCTTATCTGGATATCCGATCTAGTACCACATATGAAAGTGCCACAGAACCGATCTAAAAAAAAAACATCAGATTTGTGCGCTAAGACAGCCTTAAAAACTGGATCTGAGTCATATTAGGGTAACAAATTGGATTCAAAGGGAGCTTTATTGGCAAGAATCAAGTCACAAAATAACCTATATTCTGTACAGTATATACATATATGTATTTAACTGTGCAGTAAAAAATAAAATTACACTAGGGATGAAAACTACTGAAAAGGAAGGAAAGCAAAAATAAATAAATAAATAAATAAATAAATAATAATAATAATAATAACAGCATTACTACTAATAATAATAATCATAACAAAAAAATCATATCAAATATAAAGTGAGATTGTGTGTGTGTGTGTGTTTCTCATGTGTGTCATTCTCTCTCAATCACGTTTGTTACTTTTTGAGTGTTCTTATAAATATAAAACTGCTATATATTTTATTAATGCAAAATAAGGC
Source organism: Clarias laeviceps (assembly GCA_030014305.1). Classification (NCBI taxonomy): domain Eukaryota; kingdom Metazoa; phylum Chordata; class Actinopteri; order Siluriformes; family Clariidae; genus Clarias; species Clarias laeviceps. The sequence goes on from JAQMYJ010000017.1 coordinate 7,028,322, forward strand.
AAATCTTTAAATGTCACAGTGAATACTGACATGCATTACTCTCTCTCACTCTTTAATGCTCCAGCTGGTGTGTAACTTTATTAGTCTGTTCAGCACTGCTATCCCTGCTCCAATTTTATTCCTTCTATTGCGTTGGACTGGTGCCTTCACGCAGCTGTAAATGAGTGTCGACCACATTACATGAATATTTTTACTCTTAACATGGAGATAAAAGGGGTGGAGCATCATGCAGGTACGCTCCAGCTGCACTACACCTGTGTAGATATGTAGTGATTTGATTTCAAAATAAAAGTCTTCCACTGACAATCATGTTGAAAATATAAGCCTGAGAAATTGGAAGTGTGGGCTGAGAGCATATGAAGATGAGTGACTGAGTGAATGGCAGCTTTGATGAAGAATGATTGTAAAAACTGACCTGCAATGGTGTGATGAAATATTTGCCATCGATACCATGAAGCGCTAGTGAACTGAGGCATTCGTCTGTTTTTCTTTTTATTGATTTTCATTTTTACTGGAAAATGCCACATTGACAAACTGAGTAAACATTTGTAAAATTAAAAGTGCACATTCTTTTTTATAGTTCATTACAGCTTTGACTTTACTCAACAGCTGCATTATCACCACGACCACATGCGGACAGAACCCTTCTCCTTCTAGGCGCTTCACAAATGTGCTGTGCTCGGCATCGTAACAGGAGGGCTTCCACAAGAAGCTTCTAGATGAGGCAAGTGTGTGAGTAGACTCCTGGACTTTTTTTTATAACTATGGTGTGAAGGAGACACTTACATGCAGCCAACTGCTCCGGACAAAATAAAAACTCAGCATTGGTTCAGTACCTTCTTTGACAGGTTATAACAACCAAGCAACAGAGAACAACTCTTTCATTTATTTATGTGAACTGGGCGCACCAAATTTGCCCCTGACTCTATATTTGGTCTGTTCATGCACATGTAGAGGAAGTCAAAGGTGGACTGCTTGGCTGATATTGAGAATGTTGTGCACCAGGCTTCTCCAAGTGTTGTGCTGATTCCCAACTTCATGATGAGATGACCAATGTTATTGTCGCCATGGATGGCTGGCATTCCTACCTGTCACAGTTTCTTAGAGCATCCCATCAAGCATGCCACTCCATCACATTAAATACAGACTGGATGGAAGTGTAAAGTGCAAGGCCTTTTCACAGGAAGTGCCAGTCACACACAAGCTGCTAAAGTGGTCTTGCCAAAATAATGAAACTGGCTCAGAACATTGACTGTGAAGCAGCTAGTACACACGCTCTGATCACAATCAGATATCAAATATTATATTTCTGATGATTTTTGAATCCCAAAATTGACATACTTGTATGAATAGAATCCATGAGATTATCGGTTATTATACATCGTGACAATTTTAGAACATGTGGTAAGTTCCAACTATGTGTACAAAATTTTTGTGACTTCTGTATTTGGTGAGGTATTTTTTTGTGTGTTGCCCAGGAGTTACTTCAAATACCACAGAAAATGATTAATGAGATTTTCTACTGATATTTAATTTTATAAATAAAGTTATACAAATCATTCCAATGAGCTGCCTTTGTGATTGTTGCTCAGTGTTGGGTGTAACACGGTAAAAGTAACGCGTTAGAGTATTGGATTACCTTTTTGATGTAACAAGTAATCTAACACATTAGGTAAACGTACTCACAGCACCAAAACTCGCGGTGAATCATGATGAACCGTACTTACGGCCACCGTGCGAAACCACATAGGTGAGGAGGAATTAGTAGTGATGATGGTAGAATAATTATAAAGGTCTTGACTAAAACAACATGCATGAGGAATCACAAAGGAGTTTTCATTTTCTGCAATGGAAAAGTACTAGTTACTTTTATCAGAAAGTAACGCTGTAATGCAACTGATTACTTTTTAAAGACAGTAATTCTGTAATGTTATTAGTTACATTAAAAAGTAACGTCTCCCAACACTGTTGTTGCTACAGTTAAGCTCTTTTGTTTCAATGTTTTTATGCTTTTTGGACATACACATTATAATAATTTATTATAAATGTTGACTCAAATGCACAAGATATAATTAACAAATAATACTTGAATTTTTAAAAGTATTTTACTTTTCATTAGTATCACTTATTTTGTGCGTGACTGATGCAACAATTTTTTTTTACATTTGCTCAGGTTAACATAGGCTTAGAGGTATTAACACAGGAAAGGTCAATATTTAGAAGCCATAGGCCGACATATTGAATAACATTAGTTGTTCATTATATCCTGTGCATTCAAGTCAACATTCACCAAACACATCAGGTAAACTTATTGCTAAAGATGCTATTGGCTACAAAAGCCTATAAATCATTAACAATAATGAACAAATATTCTAATTCAACTTTGAGTGCTGAATCAACACTGAAAAGCTAGTCCATTTATACACTTTCATTTAGTTGATAAAGTGTATGGAATTAAATATATAGGATATTAAATATTTATTAAACCCAGAGAAAGATTTCTCAGACTAGAATTAAGTTCAAGTTCTAGTATTGAACACACTCTTTTTCCACTGTCTCCCTGACTGTATTAACTCCGAAGAACTGGTTTCCCAACAATAATGAACAACATATACACATATCAAATGAAGCAACATCTATGTATGTACTGACATTATAACCATGCATGCTGTGCTGCCATGGCAACCCTATTTCTCATTCATGTTTATTTAAAGATAAGTAGGTGAATGAGAAATGGGGTTGCCATGGCAACAATTTCTCACTCAAGTACTTGGCCTTAAAATACATAATGGAAAATGCACACAATTAACTTTTGGTTTACATTGACCTCAATTTAGTCATTAAACCTTATTATTGCGGCCATTTTTTTAAAGAAACACTATTTCCCCCCCCACCTTCAATTAGTTTTTAATAACTATTTTTGCATTGAATCAGTGTTACTGACTGATGAATTTATCCAAAATAGTGTCTCATTAGTTGTATTCATGTTCATGCTGTTAATAAAAGAAAGAAGGACTGAAACATTTAAGTTAATTTCTCCTAATATGGTTATTACTTTAAATTGTTAGAACATAAAGGGGTAATTTTTCACTTAATCTTCGGAGTGGATTTTTTTTTTTTTAAATAACTGCATACACAGCAACTTGTACAGGACTGTCAATTATTCATTATTACTGTACTTGGACCTAGATGTCCATATTAATTGTTTTGCTTGTTCCATTTACAAAATTTGTCCACTAGATGTCAGTACATGAAAAACATTTAAAACTACTAGCTGGGAAGCATGGAAACCTAAATGGAGTTTCATCTCTCCATTACTAGTTCTTAAGAGTTAATAAATTCAGGAAGACAGTGGGACACAACATCTACATTGTATAACAAATTCAATTCCAGACATTTATCGAGACTTATCAAGTAAATGAAGTCAAAGAAGTTTTCAATGCTGATTCAGAATTTACACCTAAATGTGGTCAGTGAAAATTAACTTGTAGGCTCTTGTAGCCCAGACATCAGACAATAATTCCAATTAACACTAACGCAACTCAAGCACTTGTGGATATTAAAGTCTATATACACACACAATACCCATTAACATCATACATTGTGAGTGGCATATATGCCAATGTTACACATGCGCTTTACTAATCCATTTTTAAAAGCACAAGCCAAGAAATGAGAGCCATAAACATCTCTTAAACAAATACTACCATGGTGTTAGATCTCTGCAAACGCTTCTATAATTATGACCAAAACTTTTCAATGCTTCATCTTCAATGCTTTATTTAAGCCATTACATTTTAAAATGAGAATTGGAATACAATTGGTAACTTAAAGTGCAAATAAAGTAATATGACTGAGCAGGAACATGGAATAGTTAAGACATTAGGCTGTTTACTGTCCACCCCTCAGACGCAGCACCAGGTGGAGGGTAGACTCCTTCTGGATGTTGTAGTCGGACAGGGTGCGGCCATCTTCCAGCTGCTTGCCAGCAAAGATCAGCCTCTGCTGGTCTGGGGGAATGCCTTCCTTGTCCTGGATCTTGGCCTTCACATTCTCGATGGTGTCGCTTGGCTCAACCTCGAGGGTGATGGTCTTGCCAGTCAGGGTCTTCACGAAGATCTGCATGCCGCCCCTCAAGCGCAGCACCAGGTGGAGGGTGGACTCCTTCTGGATGTTGTAATCAGACAGGGTGCGACCATCTTCCAGCTGTTTGCCAGCAAAGATCAG
>JAQMYJ010000017.1:7050625-7063911 GCA_030014305.1 Clarias laeviceps
TCTCAATCCTTTACCATAAACCTATGATAAAAATTATAGACCCTTCATTTCTTTGTAAGTGGGCAAACTTAGAAAATATGGAGTAAATTTATATTCTGTGCTATATTTTGTAATTTGTGACCTTAATTACATAATATAGCACAGAATATAAATTTACTCCATTACTGAATAGATATTCAATTCCAAACACTTTATCAAGCAAATGTATAAATGGACCAGCTTTTCACTGTTGATTCAGCATGCAAGCCAAAATTGAATTGGAGACCAAAACAGGTGGAATTGTTGTTAATGATTTATAAGCTTTTGTAGCCAAAAGGATCTTTAGCAATAGGCTGACTTGATGTAACAAACAACAATACAGTTCTTGTTGATGACCGTCTGCTAATGTTGACTCTGATGCAAATGCTTTATTTTTACTACATTTTTACCGTTCATTAATATGAATATATTGTATGCCGCTGATGTGGCACAATCCTTTTACCCTTGCCCAGGTAAACATGGACTTAGAGGTATTAATGTCAACATTAATGGTGCCATCTTCCAGTTGCTTGCCAGAAAAGATCAGCCTCTGCTGGTCTGGGGGAATGTCTTCTTTGTCCTTGGATCTTGGCCTTGACATTCTCAATGGTGTCACTTGACTCAACCTCAAGGGTGATGGTCTTGCCAGTGAGAGTCTTGACAAAGATCTGCATGCCACCCCTCAGGTGCAGTACCAGATGGAGGGTGGACTCCTCGAAGTTGTAGTCAGAGAGGATGCGGCCATCTTCTAGCTGTTTGCCAGCAAATATCAGCCTCTGCTGGTCTGGGGGAATGCCTTCCTTGTCCTGATCTTGGACTTCACATTCGCAATGGTATCACTGGGCTAAACCTTGAGGGTGATGGTCTTACCAGTGAGAGTCTTTACGAAGATCTGCATGGTTTAATCTATTTACAGCCATGGCCAAAAGTTTGGAGAATGACACAAATATAAATTTTCATGTCTGATCAAGTCTGATGCTTTAGTGTTTTCGGATCTTTTTGTCAAATGTTACTATGGTATACTGAAGTGTAATTACAAGCATTTCATAAGTGTCAAATGCTTTTATTGAAAATTACATTTTATGCAAGTTTATGCAAAGAGTCAATATTTGCAGAGTTGACCCTTCTTTTTCAAGACCTCTGCGATTCGCCCTGGCATGCTCTCAATCAACTTCTGGGCCACATCCTGACTGATGGCAGACCATTCCTGCATAATCAATGCTTGGAATTTGTCAACATTTGTGGGTTTTTGTTTATCCACCTGCATCTTGAATATTGACCACAAGTTTTCAATGGGATTAAGGTCTGGGGAATTTCCTGGCCATGGACCCAAAATTTTGATGTTTTGTTCCCTGAGCCACTTAATCATCACTTTTCCCTTATGGCAAGGTGCTCCATCATGCTGATAAAAGCATTGTTTTTCACCAAACTGTTCTTGGATGGTTGGGAGAAGGTGCTCTAGGAGGATGTTTCTGTACCATTCTTTATTTATGGCTGTGTTCTTGGGCAAAATTGTAAGTGAGCCTACTCCCTTGGCTGAGAAGCAACCCCACACATGAATGGTCTCAGGATGCTTTACTATAGTGAAAGGGGATTCCCCAGAGAAAATGACGTTACCCCAGTCCTCAGCAGTCCAATCCCTGTACCTTTTGCAGAATATCAGTCTGTCCCTAATGTTTTTCCTGGAGAGAACTGGCTTCCTTGCTGCCCTGCTTGACACCAGGACATCCTCCAAAAGTCTTCGCCTCACTGTGCGTGCAGATGCACTCACACCTGCCTGCTGCCATTCATGAGCAAGCTCTGCACTGGTGGTGCCCTGATCCCGCAGCTGAATCAACTTTAGGAGCCGGTCCTGTCTTTTGCTGGACTTTCTTGGGCGCCCTGAAGCCTTTTTTACACCAATCGAACCCCTCTCCTTGAAGTTCTTGATGATCCGATAAATGGTTGATTCAGGTGCAATCTCAGTAGCAGCAATATCCTTGCCTGTTAATCCCTTTTTGTGCAAGGCAATGATGAATGCACGTGTTTCCTTGCAGGTAACCATGATAAACAGAGGAAGTATGATTTAAAGCACGACCCATTTAAAAATAATTCTTCCTGTCTGTTATTCTAACTTAATCAGCACAAGAGAGTGATCTCCAGCCTCGTCAACACTCTCACCAGTGTTTATGAGAGAATCACTGACATGATGTCAGATGGTTCCTTTGTGGCAGGGCTGAAATTCATTCCTTTGTGTTCCTTTGTGGCAGTTCAGTTCATTTTCATGGCAAAGAGGGAATTTGCAATTAATTACAATTTATCTGATGACTCTTCATAACATTCATGGGTATAGGCAAGTTGCCATCATAAACACTGAGGCAGTAGTCTTTGTGGAAATTAATATTTGTGTCATTTAAACTTTTGGCCATGGCATATGGAACAAAAAAAAAAATGTATTAATGTTGAATTTACTAGTGATCATAAACTATAAGTGAATTGAATAGTTTAAATACTGTTAATCCAAATACAAATAAAACAAGAGCAGGATCATTTAAGCTATATAACTATATGGATCAATACATCTGTGTTCTTTCAAAGCAGAAATGATTCAGCAAAAAACGGTCCAAACAAACTAGCCTCCATCACGACTAAAAAACGACCTTAAATGAAGCCTTGTTTAAAAAAAACTTGCTTGTAATAAAATATTTAATTCGAGATAATAATAATAATAATAATAATAATAATAATAATAATCTTACCCTTGAATTGGATAATCAAGTGCTTTAAGTTGCTTTATTGCTCGCTCATCGCTTGCTCCGGATACAACTGCAGCAAACTGCGCCGCCTGCTGTATACATATAGAATCTTCAGATCTTGAAGTGTCACGTGACTTCCGCACTTAAAACTATTCCCCATTATAGGCACATATAAACAGGAACATTTATTATATTATATTATATTAAAATATATTCTGGTTTATTTACATTCATTTGTTTATGTCAAAATAATGTATTAAACTTGAACTCACTGGAACACTCATTTGATTTTTTTATTATGGCAACGCCTTTGCACAATGATACCCAATGACCAGTCAGCTGGCTGGGTCACATGATTTGCATCATTGTTTCGTGTTGCCAGATTGTTAGATTTGTGGATTGTTAGACACTATGGTCTAATTTAATCACAGAAATTTGATAATATATGCCATAGGTTAGTTATATGTATATACTGTATATACTGATATTGCATTTTATATCAGGATTTATACTTTATACAGGGTCTAAAAAAAATTTTATATCAGGAGTTTTTTTTGTACATATAGACATACAGTATATGAAAAAACACACCCAAATCACAGCATTGTGCTCTATTTCAGGATTGTTGACATTTTGTAGTTATACATATTATATAACCTTAGTGGAAGAATATCTGCTGCATTCATGTAAATATAAATTTGAATCCAAATTATATACACTAGAAGTTCTCATCAAAGGGTCCAGTTGTTGAGGTGTATGATAGGTGTATGATATTTGTATATAATCACTAAGTCAACACATATCAACATATCATAATACAACATACATCTAATGATAATTACTACCAACACCAAAAATTTCTAATGTAAATGAAAAGTCGTGAAGAAATTAAACCTCCCTTGTACAACTTTTATTTTGGCCACGTACTTGGCAAATACAAATTTTTGTCTCAGAAACACTGGATGCAAGGCAAGAAAACATTCTCACATATGTGAAATTTACACTTGCTGGTTCACATATTGGCTGGTTTTGGGTGATGGAAGAAAACTGGATAACCCCTGGACAAAGTGTAACACCTTATAGTTTACAATCAAACCATGGACTCCCTAAGTGTGAGGTGGCAATGTTTTCAAAACAATTTGAAAAAGTAACAAATCATATTAAATGACTAATTTCAGTTTACAAACAAGAAGGTTAACTTTTTCAGAACTTTCTATAAATGTTCTAGCCCTTGTTTGCTAAGCAGGTACAATTGACAAACTGGTAGAGTGAGTGAGAACGGGTTTGCTTGGGGGCAGAGTGATAACACTATCAAAGGGAAACAATAGGGAAAAATTGAATATATGAAATTACATAATACGAATTTGCAAAACAGTCAAATATCAGATACAAATATCTGAGATATTTTGCAAGAAGTAAATAGTTACCCACAGTCTTATAATAAAATGTATGCATCAAAATGTATTATTATTAATTAATTCTTAATTGTGATTAAGATTGAGCTATGAATACATGATAAATTTTTATCTTTTTTACATGTTTACTTTAGTGGTTTTAAGAGCAAAAACTTGTGTAGGCATAGAATTATGGAGTTTTTCTAAACAGGCATTTGAAGAGCATGAATATGTCTTATGAGTGTTTGTTTACTTGTTGCCTGCCTGTGTAGAGTCAACTGCTTCAATGAGGTTTACAAGTCAATGCAATCTGGCAACCTGTTACAGCTTTCTGTAAATAGCTTCTGAAACTTTCTAGGAAACTTATCTTCACTAGTCCCCCCATTTCATCGAATGTAATAATCAATCACTCCTTAGAAAGAAGAAACCCAAGTGATCTATGGAAGAGAAAAGGTAGGCTGTGTGAACAGATGGTAATTCGCAGTCTTTTAATCACAACTTTGGTCATGTGTCATTTGTAGAAAAGGTGTACAAGCATTGTAAGTTACGTGATTAAATGCAAAATGTAGTGTTATAGGAGGCATGGTGGCATAGTGGTTAACACTGTTGCCCTGCACCTTCAGTTCGAATCCCGCCTCGGGTCTTTGTGCATGGAGTTTGCATGTTCTCCCTGTGCTTGGTGGCTTTTTTTTCATGTACTCCGGTTTCGTCCAACAGTCCAAAGACATGCAGATCAGCTTAGTTTGCGTTCCCAAATTACCAGTAGTGTGTGTGCCCTGTGAGGGATTGGCACCTCGTTCAAGGTGTACCTCACCTTATGCCCGAAGTCTCCTGGGATAGGCTCTAGGCCACCTGCGACCCTGTGTACAGGATAAAGAGTGTAGAAGATGAATGAATGTAGTGTTATATGTAAATGTTCATTTTTAAAAATCAGCATGCTGTTAAAACACCCGGATATTGGCAGACCATATTAGTGACCAGGGTCCCTAAAATCACAATTCAGACCACAGAACTAAAAATATATTCCAGCGATTAGTCAATTGACATATATTAATCTACAACCAGGGATCTATTTAAATGTAAAATTTCATGGAACATTATACAAATGTATACGGAAATATTTGGTCTATTAATCCAAGACAGGTTTTTATCTCTGAACTTACACTCTAAGGTACAAAGTTCAAGTTGACATTATTTATGGCCTCCTTGTTTATGATGTTAGGACAGAACCCAATCAATTCAAGTGAACTGTCACCAGAGGAATAAGTATAATTAATAAATATAAAAAATGGATAAAAGTGGTTATCATCAAGGAATCTAAATAAAAAAAAAATAATCGCACAGTCCTCACTTTACTTTCAATTTCTCACTAAAATATAGAGAAGTCTAAAGAGACACATAATGCATGAATAATTTGACCATACGCTGCATCCATTGATAACAATTAAGTCAAGCTTATAATACAGTTCCTTTAGGATAGTACATGGCTAACTCTTATAAAGACTACATATAAACTCTTATAAATAAAGATATCAAATCATATGTTTCCCTGTCACAGGAGAGTTATTACCAAGGTTACATCTATTGGACCTTGAGAAAGTATGTTTTACATGAAAATATGAATGTAATGTATCTTTAAGGACCTCCAATGCTTTATTCTAAAGAAATATAAGCAGGTACTGTACTACCATATTGACATGAAAATGTACAGCTTGGTTTATTTCTGAGAGTCTATAAACAGATAAAGATCAAATATAATAAATAGATTTTGTAGAAAAGTATGTTTGTGTTCTGTCCCCAAGTAAGCTCTATGACGACAGTATAAGTATATTATTGGTTAAACTAAACTTAGGGCTTGTTGAGCATTAAGGGTCATGTAGAGTGTGCAACCGTTGTGTTGTCTATCTTCTAATCATCTTTCCTAGGAATGTAGAGGGTCTGGTGAGGCACACGGGTGGCTGCCACTGTGGTGCTGTCCGTTTCGAGGTGTGGAATGCTGCGGATTTGCATGTATTTGATTGCAAGTATGGGCTTTTTTTGTCATAGTGGTGCAAAAGATACACATTTTTCTACCAAGGCTGGAAGAAGTGTGCTATCACTTAGTATTTAGTTTTGCAAATTTCCTTTTTCATGCATTTGAAGATAAGCTGGTGTTGAATGAATAACATTGCCTCTTTTCGTTCAGTTGCAGCATTTGTACCAAGAAACAGAACCGCCATTTTATTGTTCCCAAGGCCCACTTTACATTGCTTCAGGTATGATTTCGACACGTAAAATCAGGAATCAGGAATTTGTGATACATGCTAAAACATGTTTAAATCTGAATTGGCTTTTTTTAACATTTGTAAAACAAGAATTTTAGTGAGTATCTAATTTACCATTATAAGAATGTAAATTGACATGGAGACATAACAAATACAAATGAGAAAATAAAAAGAAAGATAGATAAATTGTGCTGGTATTACATAGATAGATGTTATTGGAGTTATTTTATTACTATAAAATAATATATTGAAGATATTTTATTACTATTATATTATTATTATTATTATTATTATACTGTATGTGGTTATGTAGGTTTGACAGTTGGACTGGACAAGTTGGACTTGTTTTGTTCCTTGATTCATGTTTGTCTAAATGTAGCTAATTTATGTTGGAAATGAAATAAAAGACAAGTAGATTGCTCTTAGTATGTCTCTATAGTGTATACATTATACAGTCCTTTGCTTTGAGTCTACACATTAAGTTTAACTTGTTAAATGTAAAAACTGCAGGTTTGAAATGAAAAGCTCAGAGAGAGTGAGTAAGTGTTTATGATCTGTTAAAATCATGACCCAGGTGACAGAATTAAAAGTAAAATGGCTATATATTTATATTCAGTAGAAATTATACATAAGCATTGTCTTTAATTTAATAGATTTTCTTGAATTTATGATAATAATCTGATAAAAAATAATCTAGTGTTAAAGATTTTTGCCCTGGTAAGTTTGGAGATAGCATTGGATTATTAATTAAAAACTAAAGGAAAACTGAAAACACAAAATAAAGAGAGTTCAGCCGTCTTATTCGAGACCGAAGGCGCTCTGGGAACTAAAAATAAACCTTCTTGCCCTCATAGGACGAGTCAAAGGGCTTATCAAAGGTCATTAAGGGCTTATGTGTGATTTTTTAATGTTTTTTAATACTTTTAACTTCACCCGAGAGCACACACTTAACTGATGCCGTGCCACTCTCTGTCTCACAATCACACCGGGTGCTTCATTCTTGAGCTTTTTCTTGTGCCTGATACCTTACTGGTGCTAAGTGTGTAGGTATCAGAGGAATTCTGTTTACACATTACACACGTTCCATATATGTTATATGGTTTATTTATACAGTTGATACTTTTTGACATTTTTCTATTTTATACTTTATTTTATTGTAACAAAATTACTATACATTGTAAAAATTTATATTTTACATTCTTTTCTATTGGCATTTGCCTTTGCCGTCTTATTTCCTTTTTTAGATCACAAACAGTCGTGTAAGCATTCCACTGTAATCATACTGTGTTGTATATGTGTTGTGTATGTGACGAATAATCATTTGAATTTAATTTCTTGTAATTTTTGTGAGTTCATATCTTGCACTAAAGTCTTGCCACACAGATATTTTTCCTTCAGTATTGCAAAACTTTATTGAACGCTTGACTCATGTGTTTCAGGGTTCAGAGGACATAACCACATACACGTTCAATACACATGCAGCCAAGCACACTTTTTGCAAGATATGTGGTGTGCAAAGTTTCTACACACCCCGATCGAATCCTGATGGCTTTGGTAGGTCACACAACATATACAAATAACACACCATTAGTGGCTTAGTGGCTAGTACTGTCGCCTTGCACTGCCAGGGTTCAGGTCTGTGTGTGTGTGTGGAGTTTGCATGTTCTTCCCACTCTTGGTACTCTGGATTCCTCCCATAGTCTAAAGATATGCAGATTAGGTTAATTGGCAGTCCTAAATTCCCTGTAGTGTGTGAGTGCCTGTGTATGCGGTGTGCTCTGTGATGGATTGGCACCCCATCCAGGGTGTACCCCGCCTCATGCCCAAAGTCTCCTGGGATAGGCTCCAGGCCCCTGCGAATCTGTATACTGGATAAAGCAGTATACTGTAGACGATGAGTATAAGTGAGTGAGTAGAGACGAGCAAAAATGGCACATGATTATATCATATCTAAATTCATGTTAAAATCAGCAGATCAAAATTCTGATTATTTGGAGTATGATGAAACACAATTATTGTGAAAGCAAATTAGAAGGAAGAAAAAACAGTGTATGTGCATATTTAAATGTTATTTTCTAGCATATCATGTCATACAGCATATCATAAAATGTTTTACAGTACGTCTTTCGAACCACAGCAGTTAAACAATAATTATGATTACGAAGATAAGTCATACATTTAAACATTTTACAGATATGTTAGTATTGCACTAATGCACTGGTTTTTATACAGCGTTGACACTCGAGACTACTTCCTGAAAGAAATGCTAAATGAATTCCTAATTAAGAGCATGATCTTAATTAAGAGCTGTGGTATAAATTGTAATGTTGTAAACCGTGATTAAAAAGATTAGCCAGGTTTTGATATAACGCCTTACGACCAACATATTTAGCAAACTTTTGCCCATACAGTCAGTATGTAAGGTTATAAGATTTGTATAATGCAATACTATATTAATGACTTGTGTATACGTATAAACGTGTCCTGCTTTGATTCTAGGCGTGGCTCCACATTGCCTGGATCCTGGAACCGTAACAAGTGTCACAGTTGAACAGTTCTGTGGTGAGAAATGGGAGGAGAGCATGCAGAAACACAAGACGATCAGGAGTATGTCCAAGCCTTCAGAAGAAGCCAAATAATAATAATAATAATAATAATAAGTAATAACACAAATGTGACCTTTAAAAAAAATGAAGTGCTTGGGTCAAATTATAAAGGAGAGGCTACACTGCTATAACTCCCTCCATGTAATGATTCTGAAAGCAGAGGCACCGCATAATTATGAGGATTAGGAGGCCCTGTCTGAGTTAATACAGATGTATGGGGCACACCTGGAATACACCTATTTTACATATTCTGTAGTATGCTGCACACTAACACACTTAATTCCAAGGAAATAATCATCATGATGTATCGGTATCGCTTATGTGTGAAATAAAGTCTCTAAATTTCAGTTCCATGTTCATGTGGACTTTTTTATTATTAAATATTAAGATTTAAATGACATAACATTGACACAAAATATTTACAAAGTGTATCCAGGTATACCCAAACACTCCATGCGAGATGGAATGAGATGTTTAAATAATGTTACAGCCATTGCCTATGTTCCATTTGAACAGTGTATGTCATGTTCAATGTATTTAAAGTTCAGGGATAATTGAGCTTTGAAGTGTTTATTACACTTCATTACAGCAATAAAGTAACAAAATATAAAAGATTTTCCCAGAATGCATCATGCATCATGCATGTGGCTCATGCACACAGCCTTTCACATAATGTACAAGAGAATGTGTTCCACAAACCAGGTCACATTGTTCTGTGGACATTCACTTGTCCACTCAACCCCTGACCAAGCTGCGATGCATGGTAGATTCTGACACTTTCCTATCATAGCCAGAAATAACTTTTTAAGCAAATTGAGAGGTGCTAATATAAGGAGATATTCACTATTCACTGTTATTCACCTCAACTGTCATTGCATTTAATGTATAGACCAATTAGCCATACCATTATGACCACTGAGAGGTGAAATAAATAACATTCATTATTATTTCTTTACAATGTCACCTGAAAGTGGGTGGGATGTACTGTATTAGGCAGCAAGTGAACATCCTGTCACTGAATTTGATGTGTTGAAGCAAAAAAAATGGGCAAGTGAAAGGATTTGAGCTGACATGGGCCAAATTGTGATGGCTAGACAACTTTGTCAATGCAACTCCAAAACTTCAGATCTTCTGGAGAAGAAGACATGCCATGCAGAGGCAGTGTGATGCTTTGGGCAATGTTCTGCTGGGAAACAGCAGAACATGACAGTTTTACTACGGGAGGCTTAATGCCAGATACCAAGGAACAACTTCAGAGTTCTAGTGGATGGGTCAGGGCCTTTTTTCGGCAAAAGGGGGACCTATTCAATATTATGGATGGATGATTGGTGTATGTGATAAAAAAAAATCCAAGAACGGTATTTTATATGAAAACTCACATTATTGTTATAATAAATATAAATTAATGTTCCTCTTTCTACCAACTGTATATATATATATATGAAAAAAATAAGGAAAAAAAATCCAGAAAATGACATTGTAGGATTTTTGAAGAATTTATTTATATGAATGGATATGATCTGTCTGCTTGTGTGCTGCTAAGAACAAGACAGCTGATCAGATTACTCGCCAAATATATATATACTGGTCAAAATGAATAACTGTGGAATAGAATGTAATACAATTTAATAAATAAAAATAGTAATAGAAACATCAAGAATCAAGAATGCACAAAGAAATATCACAGTATGTGCTGTTAATGCATTGTAGTACAGTTCAATCACACAAACATGGTTTTACTTGATCGGTGTATGTGTTCTTGTGCATTACTGTATGCTGATTAATTCTGAGGAGCTGTTGTTGTTGGTCTTTCAGCTGCTCCCGGCAAGGGGTCGCCACAGCGGAATACCCAGTCCGCACTACAACTTGGCACAGGATTTACACCGGATGCCCTTCCTGACGCAACCCTCCCATTTTATCCGGGCTTGGGACCGGCACTGCATCCAGTGGCTGGGGTTTGGGCACTGACTGGGAATCGAACTCGGGTCTTCCGCATGGCAGGCGAAACACCTACCACTGAGCCACCAGTGCCCTGAGTTAAGTTAATAAATTCAGGGAGACAGTGAAAAAAGTGTGTTAAATACAATACTTGATAAGAACTTGATGCTTTGATGAATTTGATTCCAATCAGAAAAATCATTCTCTGGGTTTGGGTCTCTCTCCACAGAGTGGTTGGGTGAGGAACTTTTGTCGGGTAAGGAGTTGTGATACTTTTTGACTTCCCACTGATATTAAACAGCTTATATAAGTTCAGTAAAAGTCTCCATTTATTTTGAAAATTTAAGAAAATTGAAATTTCTCACTAGAGTAGACATATCTGATTTTATAATAATATAAACACTGTAAGGCTCCTACAAACAAATGGTGAATTGGACTAAATGTGGTTATCTAATCTACTGTAAGTTGTATAGTACTCTCATATTCTTGTCTTTTATGTTACATTACTGCCACCTTCTGGTCTTGTTCTCCCTCATCTACCTTTCATTTTAAATCCTTTATAAAATCCTATTACTCTTAAGAATCCCATCAAATACTTTCTTCATTGTCCTCTTTCTCCATTTTCTACTCAATATTGATTATAGGTTTTCATTTATATAATGCATTCAGTGGCTGTAATTACAACATATAGCACAGAACATTATCACTACATTATCACTAAATATTAAATTCCAGACACATTGGCTTTATCAATAGACCAGTTTTTCACTGATGGTTCTGTATTGACGCCAAATTAAAATATTTGTTCTCCACTGAAGTCAATTGTTGTAATAGATTTATAGACTTTTGTAGCCAAGAGCATCTTTAGCAATAGATTTACCTTAAAATAATACAGTTCCTGCTGACGGCCATCAATCTTCGGTGAAAGTTGACTCAGATGCACATGATAGTTAACAGCAAATGCTTGAATTTTTACTATATTTTTACTGCTCATTAATATCACATATAATGGCTGGAGCAACAATATTTTAATCTTGCTCAAGTAAACATTGAGTTAAAAAACAATATTTGGAAGCCCTCGACCAACATTTTAAAGTTGCAGTGACACTATTTTTAGATCAGGATATTTAATAATTATTTTATTAATTAAACTTTATTTTTAAAGCATTACACAATTTAATTCTAAAAGTGTATATAAAAAACAGAAATCCTGGTTGGCCGGTATTGTTGGTGTTTGCACAGATAGCTCCGTCACAGACATTCCTAGACTGAACGTTAACAGTACTCTGTCATAATAAACTCCAGTCATACTGTGGGGTGAAAGTAGGCAGCGTCATCATCAACTTTTATATTGTACGCATAACGATGGGTAGCATCATCAGTTTTTAAGAGAAAAATGCCAAGTAAAGAATTAATGAGACACTAGGCAGCCATTACGACAGGCAGAATTAAGGGCTGAGAAAACATTGGAGCAGCTTGAGGAGTAGCAGCAAGTTGATCTAACACTAAACAATATATCAATATATGTTTATGACTCCAAACACCACAAACCTTTCAATGCTTCAACTTTAATTCTTTATTTTTCACCTGTTACATTTTAAATAAAACAAGAGAATGTTTTAACTTTATCTGCAAGTTAGGTAAAATTACATACAAGACCTTGATTTTGATTTTGTATATGAGGCTTGGTAAACAAAAACATTATTTATGGCACTAGACTGTTTACTGTCCACCCCTCAGACGCAGCACCAGATGGAGGGTGGACTCCTTCTGGATGTTGTAATCAGACAGGGTGCGACCATCTTCCAGCTGTTTGCCAGCAAAGATCAGCCTCTGCTGGTCTGGGGGAATGCCTTCTTTGTCCTGGATCTTAGCCTTGACATTCTCAATGGTGTCGCTTGCCTCAACCTCCAAGGTGATGGTCTTGCCAGTCAGGGTCTTCACGAAGATCTGCATGCCACCCCTCAGACGAAGCACCAGGTGCAGAGTGGACTCCTTCTGAATGTTGTAATCAGACAGGGTGCGACCATCTTCCAGCTGTTTGCCAGCAAAGATCAACCTCTGCTGGTCTGGGGGAAGTCCTTCTTTGTCCTGGATCTTGGCCTTGATGTTCTCAATGGTGTCGCTGGGCTCAACCTCAAGGGTGATGGTCTTGCCAGTCAGGGTCTTCACAAATATCTGCATGCCGCCCCTCAAGCGCAGCACCAGGTGCAGGGTGGACTCTTTCTGAATGTTGTAGTCAGACAGGGTGCGGCCATCTTCCAGCTGTTTGCCAGCAAAGATCAACCTCTGCTGGTCTGGGGGAAGTCCTTCTTTGTCCTGGATCTTGGC
>JAQMYJ010000017.1:7064011-7077227 GCA_030014305.1 Clarias laeviceps
CTTGATGTTCTCAATGGTGTCGCTGGGCTCAACCTCAAGGGTGATGGTCTTGCCAGTCAGGGTCTTCACGAAGATCTGCATGCCGCCCCTCAGACGCAGCACCAGGTGCAGGGTGGACTCCTTCTGGATGTTGTAGTCAGACAAAGTGTGGCCATTCTCCAGCTGTTTGCCAGCAAAGATCAGCCTCTGCTGGGCTGGGGGAATGCCTTCTTTTTCCTGGATCTTGACCTTGACGTTCTCAATGGTATCGCTGGGCTCAACCTCAGGGGTGATGGTCTTTCCACTGAGAGTCTTCACAAAGATCTGCATGATTTACTCTATATGGAAAAACACAATACATTTGAAAAATTCATTTAAAGTACATTCAAATGCTGCATTTACTAGTGATCCTAAAAAAATTTTAATTAAATTTTAAATACATGTTGTCACAAAAACATTACATCCCTGTAGTAATGTACACCACTAAATGAAATTAAGTTCGCTTGTATGAAAATATTACCGATTATTAAACAAAAATATCCCTTACCTTCAGTCAGAATGTTCAAAGTGCTCGAAAGTCGGACTTGCGTGCCGCCGCTTATCCTCCTCCTGCTTCGGCTATAACTCCAGCAAACTAGTATTGTTACGTGTGACTCAGAGGCGTGTGTCGCGCAGAAGGGGCGTTTCCAAGCAACGCATCGCTTCGAGGTCTATGTCGTGTGCCCGAGTGTCACGTGATAGCAACAAAACAATATGTAGTATAGGCTATATATTATATAAGGAACATGCGCACAATAAACTATATCGTGTTCCACCTATCGTGTTATTATTGGATCTAGGTGGTGTTTTTTTTATCTCTCTTTTTCATTCCTTCTTTAATAAATTTCTTTTATTGTGTGTTTTAATCATTTGTGTATTAAATTATGTTCAAAGATTCCAATCAGTGGCCTTTTAGTTGTATTTATGTTCATTTTGTCTATATAAAAAAGAAGAAAACAAAAGAAAGAAAGAAAAAGACTTTCCTATTTGGAAACTTTGTAAAGTAATAAGTTAATTACAAATTTTTTGCACAGTGGATATTTAAAAAAGATACACAAACAACTCAGATCTGTCAATGATGAATACACTATTACTTAAGTATTTATGTTATATTAGTTTATTATTATTTATATTACTTATCAGTTACATGCCCATATTAATTGTACTGCTTATGTAGGGACTATTTGCTACACAAAATTCGTCCTTTAGCTGTCAGTACAATTAACTCGTAACTTTATGAACTGAACCTTTTTTGTGAAACTATTGTATTAGGAAGACTCGATATAGATATACTCTATCTATCTATCCAGTGAGTGAAAAGTTAAGAAATCAAACATCCCTTCCACATTTGGCAACCTTTATCTTGGCCAGGTTCTTGGCAAATCCGATTTGTAATCTCAGATATTCACACCTCAGGGCAATTTAGACTTGGTGGTTTATTTAATAACATGTTTTTGGGTGATGGAAGACCACCAGAATTAAAAAGCAAAACAAAAAAAAAAAAAACACATAGCCCTTTGGACAAAGTGTAAGGGAAAAATAGTAGTTATAATAAAAACCAACTGTTGGTGCATACATTATTTAATAAAACTATGGGTGTCTGTTTACTTGTACAAGGTTCAAGGTTTTTGTATGTCAATATCAATCGCTCTTTAGAAAATGAAACCCAAGTGATCTATGGAGGAGAAAAGGTAGACTGTGTAAACAGATGGTACTTCACAGGTTTTTAATCACAATTTGGGTCATATATTATTTGTAGAGAAGGTGTACTAACTGTAACTAACTTGATTAAATATAATACATAGTGTTTTATGTGAATGTGGCTCAAAAGATCATGTTGTTAAAACACCCAGATTGACTGAACATATTAGTAAGATATATATATAACTACAGCAAGTTGTTGTTGTTCTTCTTTCGGCTGCTCCCAGCAAGGGGTCGCCACAGCAGAATACCCAGTCCACACTACAACTTGGCACAGGATTTACGCCGGATGCCCTTCCTGACGCAACCCTCTCATTTTATCCGGGCTTGGGACCGGCACTGCATCCAGTGGCTGGGGTTTTGGGCACTGGCTGGGAATCGAACCCGGGCTTTCCACATAGCAGGCGAAACACCTACAACTGAGCCACCAGTGCCCACATATAACTACAGCAAGTAAAATGTAAAATCAATTCCTTGAAAACTTACAGTATTTAAAAGTCTAAACAATAATTGGTCTATTTATTCAAGGGAAAGGAGGTTCTGTCCATAAACCTACACTCTAAGGGTACAAAGCTCTAGTTGACATTATTTATGACCTCATTGTTTATGATGTTTGGACAAAACACAATCGATTTAAGTGACCTGTCACCAGGGGAAGAACTAATCAATAATTATAATAATTTTGGTAATGGTGGGTTGTGGTTAGCATCAATGAATTAAAATGTAAAAACAAAAAAATTTTGCAGTGCTCTGGTTGGCCAAAGATCAATTTACATTCAATTTCTCACCAAAATATAGAAAATTCTAAAGAGGCACATAATGTATGAATAATGAAAAAAATTATCCTTTCACTTGCTCAAGAAAACTATTAAGACTAGGTTATAATACAATTCTTTTAGGAAATTTTACTATAAATTTTACCTACATATCTCAACATATATGCCAGTTACTCTATATAGGCCTACAGGTTACACATTGCCACACATTTTCGGTGTCTGTCATCAATGAACTCAATTTCCCAAACAGCCATGCAGCCTGAAAACATTGAAGGTGTGGACTACAACTCCCAACAACACTTTAGGTGCATTACTGCCACCTGCTGGAGTGGAGTACGGACCATCGGATTGGCAGTGTAAAAAAATCTTAGATTTTATCTGCTAAACCAGTTTAGATACTTATAAATACTATATATTTTCCAGAGCCTTATTATATTTCTTCTGTAACTTCTGCACCAGCTTCTTGCATGGTATCTTTGAGATCCTATCTATCCTGGTCGTATTTATTGCAGTTTATCAGTATATGTGACCAGAGGTGGAAAGTAATGAATTACATTTACTCGCATTACTGTAATTGAGTAGATTTTTTGTGTACTTGTACTTTTTAAAGTAGTTTTTAAAATCTGTAATTTTACTTTTACTTAAGTATGTTTTGTTTGAAGTATTGTCAGTATAAAGCAGATGTTCTTATAAAGCAAACCCCTGGTCATATTTAAGCGACCAATTTGATTTCAAGCACAACAAAGGGAACAGATTTATTATGCAAGGGTGTTCCATCCCCCATCCCACCCCCGCTGTTAAAAAAAAAAAGTAACTCAGTAACTTTTACTCTGAGTAATTTTTAATGAGCTACTTTTTACTTTTATTTGAGGAGATTTTTATAAAGGTAACTTTACTTGTACTTCAGTAAAATTTCACTGAAGTAACAGTACTTTTACTTGAGTACAAAATTTTATCACTCTTTCCACCTCTGTATGTGACACTGTTTCCTATTTTCCCCACAATATTCACATTTTCCTATTTGCCTATTTTCCTATGTGTCTGGTTTAATCCTGTGTGCCCTATTCTAAACCGTGCTATAATGATCTCCTCTTTTCTTTTTCTGCCCATACTTTCCATGTTTTATTTGCTTTTGAATTTTGTGCCAGTTTCATCAATCTTGCCATATTTTATTTGTCTGTTCTTTCTTTATTCTTTTAACTTCTGCTCTGCTTATTGGAATGTCTGTTTGATTTTGACTTTTGAGTGTTTGTTTGGATTGTTTATCTGCTTCTTCATTTCCTTTACTCATGGGTATCCTTATAGGAAAGAGATTGTTACAACGGTATAATTCTTATATTATTTGATAATATGATGTTAGCTAGTCTGTCCTGTCTACATAAATGTCCTGTTTCTAGACTGAGTATGGCTGACATGTTATCTAATGTTATTATCACCTCTCCTTGATAATTCTTCACCACCCGTTCAAGTGCTATGTGTATGCCTATTAGGATAACTGTACATACTGATAGTTGGCCTTTTATTCTTCTCTTACCTGTTATCTTGTCCTGTGGAATATAGAATGCTGTTCCTGTTCATCCTTTACCCTGATATTTTGAGACACCTGTACATATTATTGGTTTCTTTTTTCCTATTAAACTATTACTCAGTTTGGGATGTGTGCTGTTTATTCTTTTGAAATATATTGGGTTTTATTAATTTCCATGAAGGAGTGCTATATAGTGTCACTGTAGAACTAATATCTAGCCCCTGAAGCCCTAGACTTTTTGCTTTGGTATCCCCTATCCATGCAAGACTTTGCAGATTATATCTGTTATGTTTCAAGCATTCTTTGTTTATTGTCCTTTGCATCTTGGAATCAATGTACTAAGTGTTTCTGCCTCTTACCCACAATGCTCTGTCATTTACTTATAGTGATTTTCCTATTGTTTCTTTTACTGTTTCAAGAATATCTGTAAGATTTTATAATATGATGTGAACTTTCCCATCCTATGCCCATAAAACAATCCCATTACTGCGCTGCCTGTGGTAACACTTCCTATAGCCCGTATCCAAACGAATAAACATGCAAATGGCTTGCGTCTGCTGGAACTCCTTTGTTTAACTGGAAAATGCTAATGCATTTCCAGTCGTCTGTCTCCGGGTCTCTCTATGACATGTTAATGACTGGTTCTTTTGTTGTAAGGGTGTAAGGGTATGGAACACAGGGCAACTGGCCAAAAGCTTAAATATACTCTCTTTGCTGATAGTAAACAGAGATCTTGAGACACATCATGCATGTGTGTGTTTGTCTCTCCTCCGATTCGGGGCCCGTGTCAAGGTGCAGTGGACGCAACAAGCAATAATTCTTCTATTAATTCATCTTAAAACTTAACAATTGCGGCAAGCTTGGTAAACTTAACAGTGTTGTTTATCATAATGGGGCATAGTACTGGGCTGCACACACTTCCCTGCGGAGTGCCATTGTCTACTAAATACTATCTGGAGTATTCTGTACCCACTCTTACTTCTATTGTTCTATTATCAAGAAAACTCCTATTTCAGTTATGCATTTAACTCTCTATACCTAATTTGTCAAGCTTGATTAAAAGACCTTCTTTCTACAGCATATTATATGCGCCAAAAAGACTTTTTACTGAAATTACTGCTTCCTTATTTGTTTGTGCTTTCCTTAAGTCGATTTCAGATTTAATATTGTGCAGTCTATCCATTGTGCTTCTTCCTTTACTGAATCCATTTTAGTAAGGTTATAAACATTTGTTTATTTCGAGATGGTGTTTCTGTTACTATTGTTTCCATAGTTTTCCCTGTTTGCTTATTTACCTGGTTTTAGCACAGGCCCAAAGTGGTTAATGTCCACCATTTAGGAATAGTGCCTGTTTCGCATACCAGATTAAAGAGTCTCTAGTATTATCTGTCGTATTCATAAGCATTTTGTAACATTTTATAGCATATATCGCTTCTTGGTGTTGTCTGCCGTGCCCCTACTCTTGCTTCCTTTAACTCATAAATTGAGAATGGAAAGTCTAGATCCTCCTCTCTGTCGTTTTGCTTTCTTCTTGTTTTCCATTTTCTGTCTCATTTCGTTAAGATTGTTTCCTGAGCTGTGTATTTTGGCAAATGCCTTGGATAAGATATCTAAGCTAAGATATCTGCTTTCTTTTTGTTGCTAATAGTAATCTGGTTATTATATTGTAGCACTTTCATTTTGTTTACGTTTGTCACCATTAATTTCTCTTATTATTCTCCAAACATTTGCTTCTCTCCCTATTTATCTCCCTATATGTTTTTACTAAATAATGCTTGGGCTCTCTTATATTTAGTCTTGGTTTCACTAAGATACACATTTCCCTTTTTAGGGATCACTTACTACTGTTTGGTTGATATTATTAATTATTTTGATGTTTAGCTCTTTTACGTCTGTTACTCTCTAATGATTCTTCCTTATATATTATCTCTATATTTGCTTAGAATATCTCCCACTCAGCTTTCTCCAGAATCCTCGTCTATATTTTCGTTTCCCTCTTTTGCCAGTTGCTTACACCTGTCTTAATTATTATTGGATAGTGATCGCTTAAAGAACCCCCTTAAAGTTAGGCAGAGAAGAATGCTACTTTTACATGTAATTATTTAACATAATAATTATTTATTTAAATAATGAAATAAAGTCATTTAGTCACAATATTCCACTGTATTTCTTAATATAATTTATTTATAATTTTAATTTTCTATGTACTGTAGGCACGTAAATTTTTTAAAAGCATGTGGTTTGAGTCTGAGCTCTAATTGGATTTTTTTCAAATCATCCTTGTGGCGCAGGACTGTGCACCCCGAACCTTCCCACTTTTGTTCTTAGCGAATCAATATTGTTTTTAAACATTTGGGCTCATTTGATTGGACTATTCTCAACGAGTCTTATTAACGGTCAGTAGATTGTTAATTAATGTATTGAATAGTGCTTGACGTGGAAGCCAGCTAAATATGAGAGAAAATTCTGTAATTTTTTGCTGAAATACCAAGAAAGAAAAAAAAGTTAAAGAGCTTGGACCAGATCGACCTGATCTTCTAATTAAGCAGCAGTCAAGTGATCGTGGCTGAGCTTACACTTGGTGCTTTTCCAGCACTTCTTATGACTATTTACAGGCGATTATTAAAAGTTTATTTTAATTTTGTGTGCCCACCCCCCCAAAAAAAAATTTGCACTGGCCGCCACTGCATTTCAATTCATATTTTTAACTAGCCAAAAGGTCTGTTTATCCTGTGAATGTTTGCTGCTGTCATGGATTTTTAATTATAGAAAATGCTGATAAACAGGTTGTGGAGTGGCTTCAAGAACAAATATACATACACAGGGTAAACACCCAGTTCATGGTACATTATATGAAAGATATCTTATATACATTGAAGTGATAGATCTTGAAATCTGAAATCTCAATGTCATGTAACTATATTTTCAGCTACTGTCCATTAATAGTATAGTATCACAATATCCAATCCCATTCAAGCAATTATGCACCATAATGGAGAGGAAAAAGAAAAAGTAAGAAAAGGCTTCATTTTAATCAAATCCAGAAGCCTATCCCCTTTACACAAAAGAGCCACTACACCATGGATTGGGAATATCGAGTATGATACACATTAATGTTCAAACAACGGCCACTTCACTAGGTACATAATTTGCCTTCAGAACTACCTTAATTCTTCGTGGGATGAATTCAAAATGGAACTAAATGTTTTCCCAATATTTTAAGTTTCCAGTTTTGGTAAGCTCATGCAAAGTATATCCTCAGTTTCTTGTTCTTAGTTCATAAATATGGCACCCGGTGTGGTCTTCTGCTGCTGTAGCCCATCTATTTTAAGGTACGACAAGTATGTTCAGAGATGCTCTTTGGCTTACCTCAGTTGTAGCTAGATGTTACAGTGTTTGAGGTACTATCCATGTGAACCAGTCAGAATTACCGTTCGCTGGATATTTTCTCTTTTTCAGACCATTCTCTGTAAACCCTAGAGACCAGCTCATATGGCAAATCACATTTGAACCTGTTCAAAGTCACTTAAATCACCTTTCTTTCCTATCCTGATGCTCAGTCTATATGCGTAAATGTGATTGGCTGATTAGATATTTGCGATAACCAGCTGTTGAACGGGTGTACCTAATGAAGTGACCGGTGAGTGTATATGTATCTAGGTGGTAGGAATGAACTATTAATGCCATATTTCTGTGTGTCTCATATGTACTATCCCATATTATATGCTCATTCAGGTTCTCCCAAAAACTATTCCTTGATGACCATTTATCAAATCATGTGTTTTTTTTAAAAAGGACAAAATAGTGATCTATCTATAATCTATCAGCTGTGTGTGATGTCCAGTTAAAAGTGTAATAACCTGACCCCTCAATTACACCACTATCCACTTAGTGTGAACCAGTACAAATTTCAGTATTTAGTCATGTTTGCAGGGCCGTTCTACGGGGGGGCAAGAGAGGGCAGCGCCCCCTCAAATAAATGTCTTGCCCCCTCAAATCAAAATTTTGAAATGTTGAGAAAGCACATGTTAATATACTCACAAAATTAATATATATATATATATATAATATAATCATAATATAAATCTTTTTATATAAGTTGATACAATGATCTGCGGTGGCGGAAAATTTGTGTATTCATTCAAAGGCTGCGCACACACACACACACACACACACACTCTTCCTCTGAGCCCTCGGTAAACATCTAATCACTGTCTGTATGCAAATGAGTCAAGACGTAGCCTAACGTAGTGTCATGTAGGAGACTGTTGTTGTAGAGTGGATTGGAGAGAAAAAAGCTGTTAATTTACTATTTAAAAAATAACAAAAAAGTAAAAAAAAAAAAAAAAACATAATATGATCTGTTCTATAGCCCATCTGCTTTAACTTAGTTTTTTTTATTATTCATAAGACAACCTTTCAGTTTTGTAAATATTCTAGTTATAGTGTGTTAAGTCTTACTTTAGGTTAAACGTTTTTGAGAATTAGACCATCCAGCTTAGATAAATGTTATGTCGTTGATTAATAAAATCTGGATTAAGGATATTTTATTTTATTTTATTTATTTAATTTTTATTTTTCAGTTTCCTCCCTGAGGGATTGCCACCTTATGTGGTCAGGGGGTTTGCGTGCCTCATTGACCTTAAGAGCTATACCAGCAGGAGCTTTGGACGCAGCTAACAACACAATTCAGCAAGGACAATACTGTTACTATAAGCAAAGGGAAAAAAACAGTGCTCGAACATGATGCCCCCTTCACATTTCTGACTGCCCCCCCATATGTGCCTGTCTAGAACCGGCCCTGCATGTTTGTATGATTTGTATTCACTATTCTCCAAGACTGGGCTCTAAAGCGTGATTAATCAGCAGCCACGTAGTAACGTGAGAAAAACACCAGGAAAAAACATAGAAACCTCAGAACAGGTTTGTCTAGTACATGATGAACTGGTATCATGTTAGGTCAAGACACATGACACAACCTTGGATTAATAATGAACACAATCTTACACTGCAAAATAATCATATTCAATCCAATTTGTAAATAATTATAATTTTAGTCAAAGATTTAGGTCACTTGTTTTGAGCAAGTAGACCAATCTGTTTATTACTGTCTTTGGGCCTGACCTATTTAGTCACAGTAAACACCAAGCCATGTTTAGAGAGAAGCACCGACATGATTTTAGGCTGTACTATTCTGATTAAACCTTATATACTGTATGTATATAAATACATTTTGAAAGAATAATAAAAAAGATATTTACTATAACACTATGTCTTATTTCCACTATGACACACTTCAGTACCGGGAGAGGAAAATGAAAAGCAACGCATGAGAGCATTAGGGATTTTTTTTCAAATAGCTCATTTATTACTGAAATTAAATCGCATCAGATATCTTTATTTTATAAACGATTTTCACACCGTTCTAGTTGTTTCCATATTTCGACAAATTTGCCCTCCGGCAATACAGCGGGGTGTTATGGGTTCACTGCAGTTTCTGCCCTAGCAACGGTTAATTCATTTGATTGTCCAATGACATTGCAGAAAACAATCCAACCACCAATCACCATTCTCAAAGTTTGGGAGGGGTATCGGGTACATTCTAGATCTTTCTGTTTTCAAATTGTATTACTCCGCGTTATCAGACGCTTAAGTGTAATTAGGTTTAATTAAACATGTATAACAAATATATTCATAAATACGTATTATCTTCAATATATTTTTAATTCAAAAGCTAAATATAATAAAATGTTCCTGTTTTTGCCGACAAAACACAGACTAGTTTCAAGTGCGGAGGTATCTAGTTCCATGACGCATCGAGTCTATATAGGCACTACTGCTGCGACAGTTTGCCGCAGTCTCATCCGGACTAGAAGAAGAGGAGAAGTGGAGGTCTTAATCCAACTTTTAATCGACCAATAATAAATAGTTCGTCTTTTGGTAAGTTTTTTTTAAATTTTTTATCTTAAGTGAATTATTTTAGTAAAAATAACGGTAAAACGATGTGCTTCAAGTGCTAAAGCGTAATTGTGTTCGTGATGCAATACTTTGACTCATTTAAGGTTAAATAACGTATTATTTATTATAATAATTTCGTTTTGTTCTAATAAATGAAGCGTATTGTTGATGTTTTTAAACAAATGGATTAATTTAAGGTCTCTTAAGTCGTAATGAAGGCTAGGTTTTCTTTGTTCGGCGCGGACCGTTTTTTGTTAAATAGTTTTTGCTTCTCGACCCAAGAACCCGGATGTTCTGAAATGGCGACTGAGGGAATTAAACTGCCATTTTAAAGACGGGCTCCACTCCTGTCCACATATGCTTAACGTCTTCCTCTTATATTTTTATTTGGATTTGCTGCTCAAGTTAAAATAAATACGTGTATTTAATAAATGGTATGTGAAAATATATTTATTGAATATATTTTTCTGTATTTTTATGATCACTGAAATTCTACATTGATATTTACTACACTGACTTGAATTATTGTCTTACTGTATATAGATACATAACCATGCAGATTTTCGTCAAGACTCTCACTGGCAAGACCATCACCCTCGAGGTTGAGCCAAGCGACACAATTGAAAATGTCAAGGCTAAGATCCAGGACAAGGAAGGCATTCCCCCAGACCAGCAGAGGCTGATCTTTGCTGGCAAGCAGCTGGAAGATGGTCGCACCCTGTCTGACTACAACATCCAGAAGGAGTCCACCCTACACCTGGTGCTGCGCCTGAGGGGCGGTATGCAGATCTTCGTGAAGACCCTTACTGGCAAGACCATCACCCTCGAGGTTGAGCCAAGCGACACCATTGAAAATGTCAAGGCTAAGATCCAGGACAAAGAAGGCATTCCCCCAGACCAGCAGAGGCTGATCTTTGCTGGCAAGCAGCTGGAAGATGGCCGCACCCTGTCTGATTACAACATTCAGAAGGAGTCCACCCTCCACCTGGTGCTGCGCCTGAGGGGCGGCATGCAGATCTTCGTGAAGACCCTGACTGGCAAGACCATCACCCTCGAGGTTGAGCCAAGTGACACCATTGAAAATGTCAAGGCTAAGATCCAGGACAAAGAAGGCATTCCCCCAGACCAGCAGAGGTTGATCTTTGCTGGCAAGCAGCTGGAAGATGGCCGCACCCTGTCTGATTACAACATCCAGAAGGAGTCCACCCTCCACCTGGTGCTGCGCCTGAGGGGTGGCATGCAGATCTTCGTGAAGACCCTTACTGGCAAGACCATCACCCTCGAGGTAGAGCCAAGCGACACTATTGAGAATGTGAAGGCCAAGATCCAGGACAAAGAAGGCATTCCCCCAGACCAGCAGAGGCTGATCTTTGCTGGCAAACAACTGGAAGATGGCCGCACCCTGTCTGACTACAACATCCAGAAGGAGTCCACCCTCCATCTGGTGCTGCGTCTTAGAGGTGGACAGTAAAAAGCTTGATGTCATTGCAGTTTCAAGGTCTTGCAAGCTCATTACCAGTCATATTCCCGCATTTATTTAAGCTGTTACATTTTAAAATAAAGCATTAAAGTTTTAATGCTTAAAACTCATGTTTTGCGTCACAAATAAAGTGGTTTGTGGAGATTGAACACCATGTTAGTGTCTCATCTTTATGCTTTAAAAATAAAGGTTAATTCTTTAATATTGGCAGGAAAGGAGTGTTTAAATAGTTAATATCCTGATTGAAATCAGTCCACAGCTTCTAAATGTTGACTTTTCGTCTGTTAAAAGCTGTTTGCTTGAGCAAGGGTAAAAGGTTTGTGTTGCGCCAGCCATACAGAGTGATGTTAATAGACAGTAAATATATATAAAATGTTTACATTTCTAGTATTTACAGCATTTTATATAGCATTAATTGTGTGCTGTGAATCCAAGTCAGGTAATCCCTATTGCTAAAGTTTAGATGGTGTTTTTGCTGCAAAAGCTTATGAATTCATTGTAAATACATTTTGGCATAAATAATGTAAAAGCTGGTCTTTTAATGCACTGATTCAACTTAAAAAAAAAAAAAAAATTATTAAATGTAGCCCTGTAATGTAGTTTCTTAGTAATGGTAAGGTGAAGCCTCATTTAAGGGTCAAGGCTTCCCAGCCAATAGCTACACCAAATGGTTTATTTCATTAATCTTTGTTCAAGGGCCTATTGTACTGCTATCTAATGAACAATTTTTGTGTAGCAACTAGATTGTAACACTGCAATTATTACAATTAATATAGACCTGCAGCTGCAAGTACTGTAATGTTTCATTAATCAATAAGTTTGTCAGCGGTGTATTTGTAAATCCACTGTTGGAGGAAATGTTTATGCACATAATCACAATCTCTGATTCTTTGAAAATTAACATAAGATCTAGAATAGAAAGTGGATGAAGAACCAATGGCCTAAAAGTCCTTTCTTTTCTTTTTTAAATTATGAACATGAATATAACAAGCTACTGTTTGGAATATTTGAACAGAATATATAAATCCATTAGCTATACAATTAGTCAACCACCAATTGTGTAAGTTCTCCCACTTAAGATGAGAGAGGCCTGTAATTTTCATCATAGGTATACCTCAACTATGAGAGACAAAAAAAAAAAAATCCAGAAAATCACATTGTAGGATTTTTAATAAATTAATTGGTAAATTCCTTGTTAAAAATAAGTATTTGGTCACCTACAAACAAGCAAGATTTCTGGCTCTTACAGACCTGTAACTTCTTTTTTAAGAGGCTCTTCTGTCCTCCACTTGTTACCTGTATTAATGGCATCTGTTTGAACTCGTTATCAGTATAAAAGACACCTGTCCACAACCTCAAACAGTCACTCTCCAAACTCCACTATGGCCAACAAAATTGTAGACCTGCACCAGGCTGGGAAGACTGGAATAGGTAAGCAGCTTGATGTGAAGAAATAAACTGTGGGAACAATTATTATAAAATGGAAGACATACAAGACCAACGATAATCTCCCAAGATCTCACCCCGTGGGGTCAAAAAGATCACAAGAACTGTGAACAAAAATCCCAGAACCACATAGGGGGAGCTAGTGAATGACCTGCAGGGAGCTGGAACCAAAGTAACAAAGGCTACCATCAGTAACACACTGCGCCGCCAGGGACTCAAATCCTGCAGTGCTAGACGTGTCCCCCTGCTTAAGCCAGTACATATCCAGGCCTGTCTGAAGTTTGCTAGAGAGCATTTGGATGATCCAGA
>JAQMYJ010000017.1:7085759-7096116 GCA_030014305.1 Clarias laeviceps
GATCTGTAAAGTTATTTGGATTTTTACGACATTATTGTTGAAATACACAGTCCTGAAAAAGGGACGTTTCTTTTTTTGCTGAGTATATATGTGGCACCCTAACATTACTGAGGTGAGCTTAGTTAACATTACGCTTCATATTACGTAGTAGGATCTAGGGAGCTAAATGTTAATAACTGTATTTCAGCAATGTGAAATATTACTCAAAAAAGCCTGTGCAATTTGTTACTAAACTTTTTATGTTGTTGCGCTTTTTTTCCTTTTTTTTTTACAGTGTGACTGAATGTCCCCTCAAGGTAGAAAGATTTCTCATGATAACCCGCCTGCTTCAAGTCTGAAACACTGGCCTCCCAGGAACTCCCTTAATGGTTCAAACATGTGGAAATGGCTTGGTGCGAGGATCAGAACTGTACAGGGGATGTGGGAATAACTCCCAGTACTCCCAGCGGTGTTCCTGTAATGTGTAAAGTGGGTGTTGGTGAATGATTGTGTGTACAGTTTCCACAGACAGACGCGTTTCTTTCGCAAGATATCTGTCGATTTTCAAAGATCAGCGGTTCCACACGCTGAATGTTTAGTCGTTTATAATCGTTTGCACCGTCATATTGATGTTTCATCATGATGTTCTCTGTACATGCCAATCAGTTTTATGCCTTAATTCACGAGAAATGTCGCAAGTTCCGGTTTGACTGACCAAGTTGACAGGCATACTTGTACTTGTCCTTGCCTCTCGTATACACACACACACAGACACACACGCGCGCGCACAAGAGGTTGTTCGGTGTCGCACACGGACTCCGTCACTGACGCCGCGCGGTTGGAGTTCACGCGCAGTATAATCACCGGCACCGGCATGGCAAACGGCTGGGGTCAACTTTTCTGCTCTATCTTCGACTACAAGACGGAAAAATTCTTTGTCGCGAGAAATAACAAGATCGGAGTGTTATTCAGACTCTTTCAGCTCGCAGTGATCGGATACTTAATCGGGTAGGTGCGCTCTTACAGCCGGAGTTGTATTTCATATGAAGGTTATTGTGCGCATTGTGTTGGACGACTTGAGGCATATCACATACAGAGGCAGGATTACACTTGGGTGTCATGTGTGTCCTGGAGGCTGAAATAGTGCAGGACACCATGCATGAGTTCAGGGACGCTATTTGTAGACTTGTGCAGAGCTTTAAAGGGCACTTCCATGAGCTTCCCATATTTATGAGGTCACTTTATTAAACTGTAAGTGGATCTACATCAGGAGTTCACAAACGTCTCGTAGCCAAAGTGACCGCTGAGGTAAACAAAGTGCTGAGAAATTCTTCTTAATATATTATATATAATTTATTTATGTAAACTTAAAGTAGATTGTGTCCCCAGATTGTATTCAGTTAAAAGTGAAAGTATCCGAATCAAAGAGTGAAAGTACTTTTAAATGTAGTCAAGTTTTAAAAAGTGAACATATTCACCCGATAAAACACAATCATGTTTCAATGTAAGAAAAAAAAAAACTTTTATT
Source organism: Clarias laeviceps (assembly GCA_030014305.1). Lineage (NCBI taxonomy): Eukaryota > Metazoa > Chordata > Actinopteri > Siluriformes > Clariidae > Clarias > Clarias laeviceps. The sequence continues at coordinate 7,087,267 of JAQMYJ010000017.1, forward strand.
GTTGATCTACAGCTATTAGATGTGTTTGTTTGTTTTAGAGAATTTGGATTTCCTATACAAACTGTCATGTGACAATTGATAAATATGTGCACATTATTTACACATCATGACAAAAATAATAGCGAGAAAATATGATTTAAGACTTTGATTCAGCTAACTGAACTACTTTAAGACATTATTTCAAATGAAATTGATTGAATTAAATTTAATTAGAAATAATGTCAAAGTAGTTCAGTTACCAATTTTAACCAATTTAATTTGAATTAATGTCATAAAGTAGTTCAGTTAGCGGAATTCAAGTCTTGCATCACATTTGTCCGCCACATTAAAATACTTTCATTATTGCTCCTCATTTATATGATTTTTCAGTGTCTTTACCGTAACACTGAAGAAAGCCATGATAATTTTAAACAAATTAACAAATTAAATGTGGCTTCCATAGAAATAGAAGTTCCCAAGTGAGCACATGGTGCGCATGTGCTCACGATCCACACTAGATGTCCAAAGATATAAGGTAAAGATCATCCTCTCTGCTGAAGTATTTGTGTGCCCTTACCAAACAGCTTAGTAATTACACATTTTGAGTCACATTTTTAAAAAAATGAATTAATATTATTGTGAAATTCTTGAATATGAGATGTTAAGAGTAAAAGTTAGCATGTCAGACCTTATAAACTGCCACTTACCTGCAATATTAGCTAAAATTTCTATACCGTAACAAGTCTTTATCGACAAGCTTAAACATTGTGTTGCAGGAGAGACAAATGAGATCTAGTACAACAGCCCAGTTATGAATTCTGCTTTAGGAAGAAGTGGACAGTGAGTGTATATCATACTGTACATGTTGATACAGAGAGTTATTCTTTAGTCCAGTGGATCTCAACCTTATTCCTGATGGACCAGTGCCAATTACAATTTATATGATTTAAAGCAATGAATTTGATGAACTGTGTGCGTGTGAAAACAACTGACAACCAGGGTTCATAAATTTTTCATGGCATGGAGAAAAAACACAATATCTCTCATATTTTTTATCAGTATTTAAAATGATACACAAAGCTTGATGAAAATGAATTTAAATGTGTTAAAGTTTTATAAAAATTGAGAAAGTAAAATGTATTAAATGAACATTATTCTGATGTTGCAGTAAGAACCATCTGTTAAAATAATCTACGAAAAACTATATAAAAATATGTTCCAGGATAAAATTTTAAAGATTACATGCAATTTTAGGTACCAGTTATATGTATTACAGACTATAGTGGTTAAAATTAAAATATATTGTTTTATTTAATTTATAGTCAAGAGTGACCATAGTTGGAGAAACACTCATAACATATAAACATTGCTACAAAACAGCGTTAAAGAAATCCAGATATAACACTTACTCTCACTCATTGTCTATACCGCTTTATCCTGTAGCAGGGTCCCAGGGGGCCTGGCGCCTATCCTACAGTAGGAGACTTAGGGCACGAGGCGGGGTACCCCCTGGATGGGGTGGCAATCCATCACGGGACAAACACATATACACACACACTGACTCGCTTGCTCATTCACACACTACAGACAATTTAGGAGCACCAATTAGCCTAATCTGCATGTGTTTGGAGTGTGGGAGGAAAGCCACCAAGCATGGGGAGAACATACAAACACACAGGAATTGAACTCGGACCCTGGAGGTGCAAGGCGACAGTACTAACCACTAAGCCAGGGCTAAACTATAGTGCATATAGTGTACTTACATAGACATAACTTTAATCTAAAAGGTTAATATGTTAAATATATATTAGGTTAAATATATAAGGTTATACTTGTATATTTAGGTGGAAGATACACTACAAAAGGTACAATAGATAAGAGTAAAACCCTAAAAGTTTTAGGTTAATTATAAAAAAATAAAAAAAATAAAAAAAAACTTTTCCTATACCTATAAATCTGACATACATATGCACTTACTCGCCCATTTCTTAGAAACCCCTATAGATCTGTTAATTCATGCAAATATCAAACCAGTCTACCATGAATCAGAATCCCAGTGCATAAACATTACATTAGGGACACCCATATTCAACTCAAGGTACATCTCATTTATTCAACTGAGCAGTTGATGGTTGAGGGCCTTGCCCGAGAGCCCAGCATTGACTTGGTGTTGCTGGTATCTAGTACCTTCAGATGAGTAGTCCATGTGCGTGTGCATTATCAAGTGTGACTGTTAATACTTTCTATGATTTGTTGTTGTATCGCTACATCATTTTTATTCTATCCAATAAATGAAGCCAATCATAGGGTTAACATTAAGATCAAACATCAAGTTGGGGGAAAATGATCTTGTTGACTTTCTCATCAAATTTCAAACAAATTCATCACTTTTTTTTTGTTGAATATTATAGAAACAATTTTATAATCTGTGATTTTCACAGATAACTTCCTCTAGACTTGACACTACAGGATGTTATATGGACAATCTTGTTCAAACACACAGCAAGGGTATGGTACCCAATTAATCACTCTTTATAGCATTTGTGAAATGGAAAGCATCTGTGAATGTACAGTGTTTTAGAATTAGTTTTAGAATGGGTTTCCTAATAATTTGCTCACTGTGTTGAACTCATTGATATTTCCAAACTATCAGAGGTTGTTTTACCCGGACTTTAAAAGAATAAAGTTAGCATAGCCTACTCCATATGGTCTTTTTAGACTAGAAGTGTTGCCAGCAGTAACCTAAATTTCACCTACCAAGAATGGTCAAAAAAAGTTAATAAAAGTTTTTTCTACTTTAGCCTTGTATAAGTATATTGCTGTTGTATTGCTATGACACGATCTGTATGACATGTTCATATCAATATCAATATCAGGATTCAGTATCAATATGGTTTCATTAGAGTTGACACATTTACTAATTTTATGTCTGTGAATATTCCACAACCACATTAAAGTAACATTATTATATACAGTAACCTTTAACTGTCTTGTTCCTAAAATGTACAGTATTATTTGCAACTCTTATTGTTTGTAGGTGGGTCTTCATATGGAAGAAAGGGTACCAAGAGAAAGAAGAAGCAGTTCAGAGCTCAGTGTTCACGAAGCTTAAAGGCATTGCTTTTATTAACACCACAGACCTCGGGCTCAATTTATGGGGTGCCGAAGATTATGTAATTCCTTCTCAGGTAGGCAGGCCCCCAAGTTGGATGATGGGGGTAAAAAAATTTTGTTGTTTTTGCCATCCCTGGACAAATCAAATTTTATTAAAATGTTAGAAGGTGTGTAATGATTAGAAATGCAGTGAAAAAGCTGTGATTTTGATCATTATATACAGTATAGTGCTGATGATTCATATTAACAGCTTCAATTTGCTGACACAAATAAAAAAATTTACACTACCAGTCACACCTTCTAATTCAGTGGTCTTTCCCGATTTTTCTTTCTTTCTACACTGTAAAACAATGCTGAAGGCGTCCAAAATATGCAATACTCCTTTGAACAGTTGATATTGAGATGTGTCTGCTACTGTACATATGCTCTGTAAATCCTTCATAACTGCTCTAATCTGAGGTGCTGTTTGTTAATTGGTGATTTCTGATGCTGGCAACTTCTCCTGAACAGCAGAGGTAAGTTTTGGTCTTCAGGACCTGGGATGGTCTTCATGAGAGACAGTTTCATCATGGTGCTTGATTGGTTTTGCAAATGCACTTGCAATACTGTTCTTGCAAGAACTGTTCCACCTTAAAATTCCACCTTAAAATAACAAGGGACTTTTGAAAATATATCACTAAACAAAAAACACTGAATTACAAGGTGTGTCCAAACTTTTGACGGGAACTGTATGTAGACAGTTATCATAAAACATGCATTAATCAAATTATTTAAAGGATTTCCTTATTTAGAGATAAGAATATTACAAATTATTATAATGCAAACAAGTTCAATCAATCAGAAAGTAAAAGTGACTTATTTCATCTGACTTTTCCTGTTTTGTCCTTAAAATTGTCCTATTTTTTTTTTTTCATGGATAAAAAGGTAGGGCATCACTCATTTATAAATGTGCATAGGCATAAAGTGTAAAATTTAATTTAATAAACAAGCAAGAAATGTAATATGATCATTACCTCTGGTAAAAGGCAAACAAGAATGAATGCACACAAGTATACATGTCTGAAATCATCCACATCTGGGATTTATTTAATTTCTTTACACATTCACCCAAGCAATAGGAAAATCTTTAACTCTTTTTTTAAGATTATGTTTTATTTCTGTATAATTTAATGTATAATTTGATGTATAATTATATCTTTGAAAATTTTCATAATCTTTCTATATTTAAACGGCATTGATTGATCTTTTTATCATATTTTTTTTTTTATCAAGGGGGATAATGTCTTATTTATTGTAACAAATTACCTCGAGACTCCAAACCAAAGGCTGGGCTTCTGTGCCGAGGTAAGAATCCTGCTCATGGTATTTGAATGTATTTTACTTGTAAAATGGATTTTGAACGGCACTGACGCATGCTTAGTAGAAATATTGCTTGTAGTACTTAGTAGTACTTAAAAAGGTGGGATTGCATTTCTTGGGTGAATATTAGGACAGAAAGTGAATATTCACCATCGTTATGGGATTTTTTTTTTTTCATTGCTTGGCATAATGTTTTTGTCTGGTTTATTGTACATGGTGAGTTCTGTAGTAATTTGCATGGTTGTTTTAATGCTTTCAGAGTCCAAGGGTCCTTGATGGTGCGTGTTCTTATGATGACAATTGCACAGAGGGAGATCCTGTTATAGCAGGTCATGGTAAGAGAAATGATTTTATGTACTAAAGGTTCAATACAGTTCAGTTTATTGTGGTATTTTATGATTTGAAAAAGTTGCTCTTGATAATAGACAGGTGTTGTCAAAAGACTGAATCCATACTCACTTTTATGAAGCCATAATTTTTTTTTATTATGGCTTTAAAACTAAACATAGAAGATCAAACAGAACTTGATCTCATGTACACAAGACAGGATTCTTTACAGAGAGACATTGCTGCAGCATTTGCTTATGAACCCGGACGTTTTAGCCATTCTGCATATGCAAACTCAGATGTCTAGACATAATAAAAGTCCTACACTATTTTAGTCTCCTTGTCCTGTCACCATAGCAAACTGGGTCAAACACGGCATAGAAGGCTCAGAAGTCAAATGTAATGTTTCACAATGCATGGATGTTCCAGGTGTATTTATGTATTGAGAAGTCAGGAATCCATAGCCTCGGCTCACAAAGAGGGGGAATGTCCTGACTTCTGCTATAATAATGTTATATTCATTCAGTTATCTTCAGTAATCGATTTCTCCTGGGTTTGCTTTTCGACAGATCAGAAGATTATTGCAGAAACACTGGGTGGCAGGCAGGAATAAACCCTGACCTGGATACTAAACCATCACACGATACACACATTTATCCACTTGTTCAAACCCTGGGCCAGTTTGTAATCATAGCTACAACTATTACTGGTGAACACTAATTTTAAAAACATGCGAAAATCCAAAATGGTTGAAAGACATTGGAGCTGTGAGGCAGCAATGTTTCCTGCTGCACCATAGTGTAGGCCACATTTTATACTGTGAAAATGCTTTGTAGATTCCCTGGCAGAAGAGTCACCAGGTAGTTACTGTAAATGCTATTTGTGTACATGATATGAACAGTGAGAAAATGAGCTGTGATTGAATTGGTGGATCACAGTTAGCTATATAATTTGTCAAGTTAGCTAGCAAACATTAGCTACATAGCTGTACCAAACATGTGGAAGCTATGCTTTTTGAATTAATCAAAACGTGAAACGACAAAATAATAATAATAATTTTTTTAAAAATCACAAAGAAATATTATTTTCTTCTTCCAGGAAATGCTTTGGATCTGTGCTTTATTGTCATCACGCCATAGTTAGCAATGTTACCGTATCTATACAGAAAAACCTTTTTAGACATGTGAATGTTAAATGAATTAATGAATTAAAATAAAGCAGCATTTCATTGTAGAACTTGGGTTGAACTCAGGGTTGAAGACGGGACGCTGTATGAATGAGTCGGGCACGTGTGAAATACATGGCTGGTGTCCGGTTGAGCGCAGTCAGACACCAAAGTAAGCAAAACAGCACCTTACACCATCATACAAGGGGCGTTCAAGTCAAACCAGGACTTTTGATTGTGCAGAATAACAGAACAAAGTTTTGAGAGTAAAAACTACCATTATTTCTCTGTATAATCCCCTGCTACAGTACATTGATGCACTTATCCCAGCGGTTCGCTAGTGCTTGGATACCATCAAGGTAAAGAGTTTTTTGAGTATGCCAGACTGTCTGCTTCACATCTGAAACCATGACCTTCCAGGAACTGGGTGGAAATAAGTTGGTAAGATGTCAAGACTGTATAGGGGACATGGCAGTAAATCTCAGCTGAGTTTCTGTCATGTGCAAGTGGTGTTCATGAATGATTGTGTGGTTAGTTATTATGGACAAAGGTGTTGTTCATTTTCAAATTTTTTATATTAGATGGCTGTACAAACTGTTAATTTAAATTTTTAAAGTAAGGTATGAATAACCAATTTTCGGCTAAGATGATGACAACATGATGACTTTAAGAAATGTTTGAACTACTAATAACTTCAGATTTTCTACTTGTTAAGCATCTTTAGCATCAGTGATTAACTCTTACTGTAAGTGACATGGTGTAACATTAGTGTTAACATTAGTTTGTTGTTCTTTGCTATTATTAAGTTGTTTTATTTGTCAAATAAAACAACTTCACTTTATGAAATTCAAATGTGTTACTATGGCTGAGCCTCAACACTGTACTGTGCTTGAACTCTTCTGTAAATGTCAATCGGTTTTACACCTTCATCACAAGTACCAGTTTGACTCGAACGCCCCTTGTCAGCTTTGCTCTTGGATTTGATTTTGCTGCAGCCTAATTAAAGAAAGAAATGAGTCATGCTTATGGTGTGATGTTTAGGGAGCCGTTGCTGGGAAAAGCCGAAAACTTCAGCATCTACATCAGAAACTTCATCAGGTTTCCGAAGTTTGATTTCTCCAAGTAAGTCATACTGTACTTCCTATATGTGTGTTTCTTAACTGAAAATCAACAACTGTAGAAAGCAATTTATTTTCAGTTGTTGTTTAAAGGTTATCTGAAACCTCAGCTGATTCACTTTAACAGTATTGGGTAAATGTATTGCATTTTATTTTGTATTTTTAATAATACTAAATACTTGAATGTATGATTACTTTTTTTTTTGTTTTTTTTTGTTTTTTTGCAGAAATGCACCTTTTGCACTTTTGCACCTTACCCTCAGACCACAAAAACACACCATGTTCACACCTATCTCTATAACATAACATACTCTCACACATATTTCCAGCTACCACAATAGGCATATGACAAAAGATTTTGAGCATATGTGTATCATGTACATCATGAAACTTCATGACAGTATACACAGACAATACAGTGCTATGTTCAGACTGAGATCATCTTGCACAAGAAGCCACTATTTATAGGATTTCTATTTATACACACAAACTGACTGTATTGGGGTGACTGAGACAGTTTGCTCGTCATCTGACCTCGCTCCCTCAACAGGTGAAAATGAAAATAAAGTTACAGCTTTAAGCATGCTGAGCGAGGTCAGATGAGGAGCACGCTGTCTCAGTCAACCCAATGAAGACTGATATTTTATGCATGTTTTCTTTCAGTCACAAGGGTTTTAAAAAGAACTAAAAAAAAAAAAAAAGAGTCTCATCACAATACTGTTCTCAAAGTTTTTATCTGTTACTGCACAGTAAAAAATGTTTTTGCATATCCCAGTGTAGCTGGAGTCAGAGCGCAGGGCCAACCCTCATACGGCGCAGCCTGGAGTAGACATGGGCCAAGCAGTGGCAACCACAAACCTCCCGATCAGTAACTTTGCCCCTAATAGATAGTATGTACCTATAAATTCATAATATAATACTAGGTATTGGCAATACTGCAAAATAAAAGTGTTTTCTGTTCATTCCTGCTCATTTATTCATACCATCCATAATTGCTGCATAAAGTCTTCTCCAGCACATCCCAAAGAAGGTCTGGTGGCCAATCGATTTGTGAAAATGCTATCACATGCTCCCTGAACCACTCTTTCACAATTTGACATTGTAATCTCGGAATATGTCCGTGCCATCAAGGAAGAAAAAAATTACTTGATAAAAAAACCTGGTCATTCAGTATATTCAGGTGGTCAGCTGACCTCACTTTTTGGGCCAAATAATTGGGCTAAACCTAGACCTGACTAAGGTCCCCTACATACTTGTAAAGTAGGCGCCAGGCATGAATATAAAGAATTTACATTTACCCTGTTCCAGGGTGATGGATGCATTACTTCATTAGCCTCTCTTCTTACCCTGATGCATCCATCACCCTGGAACAGGGTAACTGTAAATTAACTCATCAGACCACATGCCCTTTTTCTACTGCTCCACTGTCCATTCTTTATATTCCCCAGCAAATTAATTTTTTTTTTTTTCCTGATTAGCCTCACAAGTGGTTTCCGTAAGGCTACACAGCTGTTTAGTCCCAATTTCTTGAGTTTTCTTTGCACTATGTCTGTGGAAATGCTCTTAATGTAAAAAAAATTTTTTAAATAATTTGATTTCCATCATGCTCATTCAAGATGTTTTTCCAACCTCATTTCTTCCTCGAATGATGAGTCATCAGTATCCATCTAGGTTTATCAATGTGTTTTACAGTTCTCAACCCAATCTTAGTAGTTTGGACACACCTTCTCATCTATCTGTCAATGTGTTTTCTTTATTTTCATGACCATTTCCATTGGTAGATTCTCA
>JAQMYJ010000017.1:7096135-7116829 GCA_030014305.1 Clarias laeviceps
TGTTCATTCATAGTTTTGATGCCTTCAGTGAGAATCTACCAATGTAAATAGTCATGAAAATAAAGAAAACACATTGAATGAGTGAAGGTGTGTCCAAACTTTTGGCCTGTACTGTATATACCATGGAAAAGTATTTATGCAAGTATACTTACAGGTGCTAAGAATTATAAGAAAAAATATTTTACCACAAACATAAATATATTTACATGTAAGAAAGAATTAATACAAATTTTAACCAGATTGTTCTTATAAATGTAAAGATGCACTTTAAAAATAAACATGTTCTACATCATTAGGGTGATTTTTATTTATTTTTTAAATTATTTTTTTTATTCTGAAGCAGAATTATTTATTTTGTATGTACACATGATTTTGAATGTTTTATTATGTACTATTTTATTTATAAAGTCCCAGGGTAACAGTCTCAAGTCAACATTGTCCTTTTTGTCTTTCTTTCCAAGAGCCAACGTTCTCTCCTCCGCTAACCACACATATCTGAAGTCATGCTACTATGACAAAGTCCACCATCCATATTGCCCCATCTTCCGCTTGGGAGATATGGTCAACTGGACTGGTAACAGCTTCCAAGAAATGGCTGTGAAGGCGAGTGTCACTAATGTCATTATGTCGTTTTAATGTATTTATAATGTCTCAGTGATTAGGAATGATGTGTCTGAATTTGATGGCTAAGCATTGGAGAAGCTTTGTGGAAGGAAATGATTAGAGAAGAACTGATTTTATTGTGCATTCGTTATTCAGCCTGCGTTATGGCCGTTATGAAAATTTTGAGCAACTGTTGTGTGAATAAAGCACTTGCAGGGTGTGTTGTTATAGGAAAATAATCAGCAGAGGGGTGGTGTGATGCAGCTTGGCATGAAGTTAAGTTAATATGATTTACCTCCTTAAGACATTGTTTTGCTTCAACGCCACATCCTAAAGTATGTTTATTTCTTTATTATGAAAAGAAAACTACACCTTGTAGTACAACAGCACGATCTTAGGGGTGGAGCCTGATAAGCCTAATCTGTCAATCTTCAATACCATTCATCTTCTTTAGGGTCATACGGGTAGGGGGCTGGAGCCCTGTATCTCTCTCTCTCTCTCTCTCTCTCTCTCTCTCTTTCTTTCTATATGTATGTCCATTGAATCTCTCTCTCTCTCTCTCTCTCGCTCTTTCATACACACAGGGTGGATCTATCGGAGTGGGGATTGAATGGAATTGTAATTTAGATAAAGACACCTCTTACTGCAACCCTGAGTACAGGTTCACTCGTCTGGACAACTTAAATGGCTCAAACATCTCTGGATACAACTTCAGGTGTGTTTATCTCTCCAGCATTGATAATACTTGTGTAATCTGTAACACGATAACTATGGAGATCCTTGGAGTTCTTTTTAAAATGAAATATATGTAAATGCAACGCCAAAACTGCAACATCACACAAGTGGGAGTGTTGTTGTACTGAATATCAGAACGGCTGTGATGCATTTGAAGATATTCAATTACAACAGCACGACCTCAGGAGTGATATTGCTTTCATACAACAGTTCTACAAATGCCATTTATTATCAACAGATTATGATTTGTTTGTTTATTTAATTAGTTATTTTGCTCCATCAAAACATATTCTTTCCCAACTGGCAGAACTAGCACTTTTTTATAATTTTTTTTGTTTAGTTTATTACTCTTTTCCTTTCCTCCTGGAAAATGACTGTAAGCAACTGTAGCCAAGTATAAGCAATTTCCATCTGGGATTAATAAAGTTCTTTGAATCTTGAATTGAATCTTGAACTAGCGACCAACAGTTAGCGACCGACAGTTAGTGAAATTAACAGAGGTGAAAGTAGTTTTAAATTCTTGCCAGTACTAAGTGAGAAAACATGGAGGTGGTGGACAGTCCAGTAAATATCGTAAATTTCTCTTTATGACGCCACTTATTCCGCTTAAGAATAGTATCAGCTAATTAACTCTATCTCTAACCCTAACTCTTCCTGGGTTAAACCCCAAATGGTGTACATATACAGTTGCACAGCAGTTTTGTGGTAATAGAAATTCTGGATATAATTTGAAAAAATTTACAAGAATGTGTAACTTTATTAGTTGGTCCCTAATAAGCAAGCCAGCTGCGATGATGGAGCGGAAAAACTCCCTGAGACGACGTGAGGATGTAACCTTCAGAGGAACTAGATTCAGAAGAAAATCATCCTCAAGTAGCTGATAGCGTGACCATAAATAAATCCCTTCCTTTTTTTTCTATAAGGTCAAAAGTGCAGAGGTATAACTGGAAATGTTTTAGTTAACATGAAGTTGACTTTGTTGAGGCTCCCAGCTGTTCACTGATGGAGTGAATGCGGTGACAAGCCATCACAGAAAATCTTTGATGTTGTAGGCAATACAGACCACAACAACTGTGATCGGTCCGCCTGGTGGCATCACATTTCCCAAAATTTCTCGTAGTGTGTGATTGAGTGTGTGTGTGTGTGTGTGTGTGTGTGTGTGTATATGTGTGTGTGCCCTGCGAGACTGGCACCCTGTCCAGGGTGTACCCTGCCTCGTGCCCTAAGCCTCTTGGGTTAGGCTCCAGGTCCCCACGACCCTGAATACAGGATAAAGCGGTATAGAAGTACTTAAGTGAGTGAGTGAGTAGTTGTTGTTCAACATTTATTAACTTCAGCAAGATCCACTTACTTTCATTTGCTACTGTTTGTAGTACACCAAAAAAAAAAAAAAAAAAACACTCACCAGGGAGTGGCATAGGAACTCCATCTCCAACTAGCGGTTTAACACAACTAAACATGATCGTAGACATGACGCACAAGCTTAAACCGCTACATCTTAATGTCTCCCCCTCATTTTTAACTTCTCTCCTGTCCATCAATATGTCTATTCAGATGAGAAACAGCCCTTGGAGGGTATAAGTTGGGAAACATTTCAAACCAACAAGTCCATTTGGCATGACGCAACTTCTAGACATCTTCTCCTTGATATTCAACATATACTGTAATTACTTTTTCTGTCTTGTGTTGCAGATTTGCTCGCTATTACAGAGATCCAGGTGGAGAGAAGTATCGCTCACTGTTTAAAGTGTTTGGCATTCGATTCGATATCATGGTTAATGGGGAGGTAAGGCTCACTGTTATTACTATTTTAGTATGACAATTCAAATAAAACATTTTTTATTGACTTTTGATTCTGATTTGCTTGTCGGTTGTTGCTTGTTGGTTTCCAGGCTGGGAAATTCAGTATTGTGCCCACAGCGGTGAATATTGGCTCCGGAGTTGCTTTAATGGGTATTGTGAGTATACCGTCCTGTAATCAGTATGAAGAAGAAAGAGAGACACAGTGAAACAAAACCAAACAAAACAGCAAAAATGAGGGTTGGAGGAAGTGCTATTATTTAGAAGGTGGTTGTGTGATTGATTTTTAAAATGAAACTGAAGAACAAGCTACACTGGTACACTTGAAAAGGAACTAGGCATTAAAATTGGTAATAAAGTCCATATTTCCATCGTCCATATTTTTACAAATTTTTGAAACATATTGTACATGTACGGCATCAAAGTCCTCCAGTGTGCGAGGATTTGTCCTGTATACCTTCTTCTTAGTGTAGAAAATCACATGGAGTGAGATCTGGACTTCTTTTAGGCCATTCATGCACCTGCGTCGTCCCAGCCAACATCCTGAGGATACACTTGAGGACTGGGTGGGACAGATTCAGGAGATTCCCAGCTATATCCCAAACAACTTCCTTCAGCATCCCATCCCTGACCGTTTGAGGAAACTAGTTGACGCCACTGGTGACTATGTTGAGATTTAAACATTTGCTTTTATTTTCCTATGTAATAATGTACATGTAGAACTTTTTAATATATTTGTATTGCAAATATGGACTTTATTACCAATATTTAATGCCTACTTACTTTTCACCCACCCTGTATATCTCCAAACCTTAATGGACTATTGGCTAGCACACCCATATGAGCCAGATTTTGCTGTTATAATCTTCTTGGAAGGCTTTAGCTTCTAGCTATGGGGATTTGTGTTCATTCAGCATTCAGCAGTGTTTGTAAGGTCAGACATTGAGGTCATGTGAAAAGACCTGGGGTGTTATTTGACTTCTAGTTCATTCCGAAGATGTTCCATGGGGTTGAGGTCAAGGGTCTGTGCAGGAAACTTGAGATCTTACCCTTTAACTATGCCTTCATGGAGCTCATGAATCTTACATGAGCTATTTGTTCATGGAGCTCAGTTTGTGTGCAAGGGTATTATGATGCACTTTTTTTTTTATTCCAGGGAAGAGGAATTGTAATTGTGTTACAGCATACAAAGACATTATGTACATTTGTGTGCATCTAGTGGATTGTTAAAAAGCTGCATACTGGCGTTATGGTCAGGTGTCATATGGTATGTACAAGAGATTATTGCTTGCCTGAGATTGGCTTTCACTAAAAAAAAATCACCATTTGTTGGTGATAATTGGGATCAGTACAATTCAATAAATGTTTAAACTAGATGTGTAACAGTAACGGCTATACACTATTACTATCAGAAGCAACAATGATGATGTGTAGAAAACTGGACAAAACCAGGGGCTCTCAGAACCTACACATTCTCTGAGACAATAAAATCTCCAGCCACAAGAGGGCACAATTGTATTTTTCATCATTATGAACAAACCTACTTGAAAATGTTAAGTGATCCAGAGTGACATTTTGATACTCATCCTAGGAGCCCTAATAATTTTCTATTATCATTAGCAGTGAATATTGTCAGGTCAAATTGGAATGTTGTCCCATCCACACTAAGCTTTCAATGATTGCGTTGCACTGATTTGTAAATGGACAAGAAAAAAATGGTTGCAGCCATGCCATAGTTTGGACAGAAGCACAATAATGGGAATGAGACTGCTTTATACAAAGTTAATGAGCTGTAATAACCTGTACATCTTTCCTTTTATTGCACAGGGCGTGTTCTGTTGTGACATGATCCTCATCTATGTGATGACTGGGAGCTCGTTCTATAGGAAGAGGAAGTTTGAGACCGTTGCAGCGTAAGATTGATTTCAAACTTTTTGTTGATAGATTCGAGGTGGTATCAAAAAGTTTCGAGATTAGTTCTGTTTACAAAAAAAAAAAAAAAAGTATTTTATTACTTACCTATTAATTCTTTATTATTATCTGGCAAGTATGGTGGATGCGGAAGTTATTAGACAATCATGATGTACAAGTTGCCGAATAGTTTTAACATTTTCAGGGGTTGATCTCGTTGAAGGTCTTTCTGATCTCTCATCATCTGACAGTGATGTTCTTCCGCTCGTGAAGCGAAAGTGCCACTCAAAACACCTTGTACAACTTTGTACATCGGCCAAATCATGTCAACGTCGGTGTGGCAGATTTGCCCAGTTTTCACTTGCTGTCCATGATGAAGTCATAGACGTAGTAACGCTCGTGGTCAGAATAGCACCAGGTGTACAGCTTGCGATGTATACAGGAAGATGTCTTTTGGCACACTGACTTATGAACGTCGGTGCTCCCTGTGACTGCGGGTGCAGCCTTGTGCTGCCAACTGTTGGTGTGTTACAGAACTCGAAACTTATTGATACCACCTTGTATCATGCAATCTATGCTAATGTGCAAAATATAACTTTCTGTAGAAAGCCCGATGGACGGTCCAGAGACAGGACGCGGAGAAGACACCATCGGCACGGCCACGAAAGACACAAGAAAGAAGATAACCCGGACGTGGAGAACCAACTTCTGTCTTCCTCGCCGACTCGCAGTCCGAGAAGACACAAACATCGCAATCATGAACAGAAGCAGGTTAAAGATGCAACATCCAAATCTCACCTTAGTCCTGAAAGAAAGGATGCGGCGCAGGCTTCCTCATCCAGGACGCCAAGCAGTCCAAAGAAATAAAGCAGCAGATGAAGAAATGGAAATTGTTTAAAGAGGGAACACCTGTATACTGTGAAAGAAGTGAAGAAATGAAGGAGAGGACAATGAGGTGCTGCTCCAAAGTTGAACAATTTTGTGTTAACTGTAGCTGTAGAATCAAACCTAAACTTGATAATAGTTTTAGGTTTAAATTGCTTTTTTTTTATTTTTTTTTTTAACATGGCTTATGTTCTTCCTTACTCGCAAGGAATAAATTCTCCAGAACTGAAAAAGAATATAAAGATGCTTGAAATGCTATACATGAAGGATTGATTCAAGATCTTCTGCAAGACTCTACATAGTTTTTTTTTATACATTATAAGAAGAAGGCTGTCCACAGAAAGTGTCATTTTGAAGGGGGAAAAAAATGCCCTAATTAAGAAACATTTCACGTTTGGAAAAAAAGTGTTTTAAATAAATTTACTCTGTGTTTAAGGTCAAAACATTGGATAAATGCATGAGATTCTTTCTGGCATGTTTTTTTTTTTCCTGGGTGCCAATTAATCTAGAGTTGGCTGGTTTAAACAGTATTTTTTTATGCTTGAAACTGTGTGAAATGGAGGTCACATTAATTGCTATATTACTTTGTAATATTTTAAACTGCTTTTTTTTTTTTTTTTTTTTTTTACACACTTCCCTTACAATTTAAATATTATTCATGTAAAAGTGATATATGCATGGTTAATAATCTAAAGGGCATCAAAGAGATAAATAAACAACCATCGCTGTAATCATGAGTGATTTATTTGTTTAAAAGGAAACTACAGAAATATTCACACACACACAATGCCAGATAAGTCAGAAGTTGTTAAGATGGTTCATTTATATTTCTCATGATAAAATATTGGTTTCTTCTCAGGATCCACTTGTAATACAAGTACGCTTTCTAACTCTTAGATATAACAACTTATTAACATTTGTGTTGACTTGTTTTTCTGAGCATTTATTGATTTATTGTTAAATTTCCCAACAGTAGCTTCATTCCATCCATGTGCATTTTTGATGATAACGTTAGAGAAAAGGGATTTACTGTAGATGATCCTTCCGTTTGTTCTTTTGGGTGAAGAGGACTAAACTACAATTAGAAATAGTTAAGTGATAGGTTCCTAATGTATCATTCAACAACCCTCCCCTTTTTAATTGAGTGTTATTTAATCCTAAATAAAGCTAAAATTAAAGACTTGTTAGCAAAATTTATGACCGTGATAAACATTGTGCATCAAGGTGGTACAGCAGGCAGCATGTCTAGTTTCACAGCTCCAGGTTCCTCAGCTTATTCCTGAGCTCTGGTTACCGTGTGTGGGTGTGTATGGAGTTTCACATATTCTCCAAAGCAATATGGGTTTCCGCCCATGTATGTCCTGTGACTGACAGACAGCTCATCCAGGGTGTGTTCCCAAGATAAGTTCCTGATCCACTGACCCAGGATAAAAGCTCTTACTCATGATTGAAATAATAAATAAAATGGATCTGATTAATGACTTCATGCTTCACCCTGACCTTTAGAGCCCAGGTACTGAGTCACGTCCGAATCATTTCAGTGCAATGAAATACAAAGGAGAAATGAAATGAACGTTAGATTCAATGAACATGCTGAACCTAGAGAGATTTGTTAACCTATGCACTAATGCACATCTTCAGTAGTGTTGCTCTTCAGTACACATGCACCATTCCGTACAGGAAAGTCCAGAAAAGCACATAGGTGAACAATCCGCCGACGAGACCTCCGGTAAAGAGCAGCCGTCTGGATTTAAAGCACTTGTTCCATCGTCGGCCGGCTTTAAGGATGAGTAGGACGGAAAGCAGGAAGGAAGCGAGGAAGTAGAAGATGAAGCCGTACAAGCCTGTCAGGCCCAGGATGCCCGCCGTGGCCCCAGACAGAGCAGACACGGAGGTGCGGCAGTACTCCAGCACTGCAGCGTTCCCCCTCACTGCCACCTCGCTGATGAACTGCGGGCCCTCACGTTTAGCTGCCACCGCCGCCATTCTGTCCAAATCACTACAAAACACAAAACACAGTTGGTGTTATTCAAGGGGTTGTCACAGTGGACCATCTGATCCGCACAACAGCTTGACACAGGCAGTTTTTTATATATTTTTTAAACCAGATGCCCTAACTGACACATTACTCCCATTTTATTCAGGCTTGGAACTAGCACTGCATCCAGGGCTGAGGTTTGGACATTGGATGGAAATCAAACCCGGGCCTTAGGCATGGCAGGCGGGAAACCTACCACTGAGCCACCAGTGCCCAAACTCAGGGTTTTCAGTATGGTTTGTAATTTTGCTCACTGCCTATACCACTATTAGGGTTACAGGGGGGCCTGGAGCCTAACCCATGCAACTTAGGGCGAGAGGCATGACAACAACCCATTCCAGGGCGCACACACACTTACTACGGACAATTTGGGTTTTTGTTTACCCTGGATGCCCTTCTTAAAGCAATCAGGGGTAAAAATCCAGGACGTCCTTCCTGACGCAAGCCTCTTATTTCACCCGGGCTTGAGACCAGCACTGCATCCAGTGTCTGGGAATTGTACCCAGGCCTTGTACCATGTACAACATAGTCAGCAAGAAAACTACTACTGAGCGACCAACGTGCATGATTAATACACCTCAATAACATTTTTAAACCACGTGACTGCACCTGCAAACCCTTATTCATCTCCGTTACTCTATTCTTATCACCAACTTCCGGTTTACTCCTGATGATTAGCTTACCGTTTGGATTAAAGATTCACGCGATTAGGAAACGATAAAAGCTCAACTGATATTAAATTATACACGTATATCATATATTCACGCCAACATTAAAAGCGTGTCAACATAACTATTGTGGAAAAGATGTACGTTTTCTTTTTCTCCTGCAACAAAAACTAGACGCTCGTCACTCTTCAGCCGCCATCTTGTTTCCGTTTCCTCGATGGACAAAATGACAGAAAAAAACTGCTCTTTTAATAAGTTTTACATATATATATATATAATTTTTTAAATAATATATAAATTAACAAAATTAAATATACATAGTTTGGTATGTATCTAGTATAATTTAAGTGCTGATTTATTATTATTATTATTTTTTAATATATATATTTTAAAAATCCTACCATGCGTTCCCTCTTCACTACGGTGTCCACAGAGGAACAAAAACATTCACAATTTTTGCTTCAATCCAAATCGCTGACTTCATCCTACATCAGCGCCCTATCAAGGAACCGAAGTAACAGCTGCTACACCACCCTACTTAGTGCACTACGTGTTGAATAAACAGTGACGTGCTTGATATGTAACGAAACCTTGGTACATATAATTATTAATTTTAAATCAAAAATAATTTTTCTAATGTTGTTTACAGTTTCAGAACAATCATATATATATATATATATATATATATATATTTGCATATCGCATAAAAAAAACATTGTAAAAGAAGAAAATGTCTGACCGTTGCCCTGGCGACTACGGTGGCCACAGACGAACAAACTCTAAAGTGGTTCAGTTCACTTCCTGCATCAGCGCACTAGAGCTTCTCCACTCTATTAAGTGCACTGTATAATTAATCAGATATAAAAGACTATGGCTGGTTCATCAGCTGAGTATGTTTTAGGCATTGATTTGGGAACCACCTCGATCAAGGTTGTGTTGTTTGACACCCGATCAAAGACCGTGACGCACAGCTGCAGCTTACAGACCAACTCTGACGTCATTGACGACACGCATGAACACGTAGGTTTGATTTATTTGTATGTTAACTTTTGTGCAATAACACAAATGACAGTTCATTTCCTATTTTCAGGTCAAGGAGCAGGACCCTGTGCGGATCATTGGCACTCTTGACCGGTGCATGTGTGCTCTTCCTAAGGAAAAACTGCATGACATCAAATGCATTGGGGTATCAGGACAGATGCATGGGGTTTTATTCTGGAAATCTAACACAGGTGCACTTTATCCCACTAACACTAAACTGAACCCAGAGTTTTCAGTTGTTGTTGTTGGTCTTTTGACTGCACAACGACTTCCTGACGCAACCCTCCAGTTTTATCTGGGCTTGGGACCGGCAATGCATCCAGTGCCTGGGGTTTGGACATTGGATTGGATTGGGCGCTGATGTACAGTAGGTAGGATGTAGTCAGAGACTTGGATTGAACCAAAAATTTGGAGTTTTTTTTGTTCCTCCGTGGACACTGTAGCGAAGAGGTAACACATTATAGGATTTGTTTATATTAAAAATAAACAAATCACTGGCTGGAATTCAAACCTAGGCCTTCCACATAGCAGGTGGTAAAACCTACCATTGAGCTACCAATGCCAAAAGTCTGGGCTTTCAGTGTAGTTTGTAATTTTGCTCCTAACACCCACTCACCCACTCACTCACTCTTTGTCTGTAACACTTTATCCTGTATACAGGGTTGTGAGGGGCCTGGAGCCTATCCCAGGAGAATTAGGGCACGAAGCATGAAGGGGTGCCAGTCCATCACAGGGCACACACACACTCAATGCTGGCAAATTGGCAACACCAATTGGGTGTTTAACCAGCTTGATATACCAAGAAGTCCTGACCAGTGCTTGGTGAAGTTTAGGTCATGGAAATCAGAAATGACTTTTAAGTTTACATACTGATCTGTTTGTCAATGCTTCATGATTTCCTAAACAGCCAACAACATAATTCAGTTTCCTGCTGATTGTGGCGCCAATATGAATTCTCCTCTTCTCCTAAAGAGAGCAATGCAGCAGCACTTTAGTCCTGTAGTTTGCCTGGATCTCTCAGCTCCTTCTCTCTACACTCTCCTGAAACGGATCAGCTGTCAGTGCCGTCACATTTTTTATGTCGTAGATCATTATCTAGATGACCTGAGTCTCCGGTGTAATTCAGCTCAGTTGTTTTGTATAGCTGCATTGCATTCTTTAATGTTGAAAATGAATTCCTTATTGGATTTTTCTTTCATATTCCGTTGGAAAGTGAGGAATAAATTAGGAGCCCTTTCAAACGTAGTTCTAACTAAAAAGTAAACATAATTAATGTTTTAAACCTTTTAAAACATTGTAATTGGTTTGGATTTACTTGGTGTTATGTTCAGGAAAAAAAAAACTTAAAATGAGTTCAGTGGATAGAGGACATGGTGACCAATATGTATAATATTACAATATTTAGCTTTATAGTCATAAAATGTATCTGTTTTGAGCTTCAGAACGATCGATTCCTTTCTGCAAAAAAGTTTGAGTTTAGAACCTATAGATCAAGTAGGTGTAGATGCTTCTTTTCTCCAAACTTGATCTAACAACAATATAAATGAGCTCTAACTTTAATATTACACATGTGCATCATTAACCATTAACCAAAAGCTAATTTAGTGATTTGCATTGAAGCCAGATCTGTATTAGGAATTAAAAATTTTATGCATGATTAATACATACAGTACAGATCAGATGACCCTAATCTAATTTTGTCTTCTGTTCCCTTTGCAGGCTGTGAGTTGTACAGTAGTCATGGAGAACATAAATTTAGACCTCAGGATGTGAGTCATCTGATCACATGGCAGGATGGCCGCTGCACTAGTGATTTCCTGTCTTCGTTACCCAAACCCGAGTCACACCTGAATGTGGCTACTGGTTTTGGGTGTGCCTCCATCCTCTGGTATACCAAGCACAGGTCAGAAAGCTATTTTATGTAATTTGTAGTTTCCATCAATCAGTTGTGTTTTTGCATGTGAGAAAACCTGTTGTTCGGCTGTTCAGCTCAAAACCCGGGAATTTTGATTGTGAAGAAATACAGGACACAGTTATGAGTGTTAAAACTACCATTATATTTCTATATAATCCCCCACTACACTAATGCACTTATCCTAGTTTCACTAGTGCTTCAATACCATCAAGGTAGAAAGATTTTCCAGTGCATCAAAGCTATGATCGGACTGCCCAATAACTCCCAGCCGATTTCCTGTGATGTACAAGTGGTGCGTTGGGCAGTAATAGGTTGAGCATTGTTCTACAAAGACAGAATGCCTTTGATGATCAGACTGGATTTTTTTTTTTCCTGAGAGTGTTCCACTCGCTGAATGTTCATTGGAACAACTGCTGTGGGCTTCGACCCACCACCATAAACGTATTGCCTTCTTATTAATGTTTGTACCATACTGCCGTTCTCATCACCACACTGTGTTTGAAGTCTTCAGTAAACGTCAATCAGTTTTACACCTTCATTCATAAAAAATGTCCTTACAAATCCTGGTTTGACTTGAACACCCCTCATACTATTATGAGCCATTTTCCAGTGTGTTTCACTTTTCTAAAGATGCATAAACACAGCCATAATGCATGCACTGAGGAAAAGATTAGACATGGTACTTAAGAAAAACATTTTTTACAATTTTTCAATTAACTATTCATTTTAAAAGTATATATAATATAATTGAAGGCAAAAAACAAACAAGTTTTACCACTGTTCCTAAATGTAGCTTTTTGTTTAATGAAATAGCTGTGAAGCTTAAATGTGGAATAATTGGGCAGAATTACTGTCCATGATCATCAGTTCTGTTTTTATAGAATTATGGGAACAAAAATTATATTCCTCAATTTATATGTCTTTAAATATGTTTTAAATTTTGCCTAGCTGTGATGGTAAATCTTGACCATCATTGGTGAGCAATGTGCATCATTACTATTAAGGGGGGATCCATATGGCTATAGAAATAAAGAAAAGCAGTGGGCCAAAAACTGAATCTTGTGGTACACCATCCTAAACTGTTTAGGCTGTCCATTGACTCAATTAAATCGAAGCTATACATGAATATGTCTTTCCGAACTGCCGGTGTACATTCAAATAGCATGGTAAATGGTATTAAATATCTGAACTTTGACATATAAAACTTAGATCATGACAGTCAGGAGGCAAGGAATACTTGTAGAATTTTCACTTTGATTGATAGTTTACTATATGACAAAGTGTTGCTTAGCTACCTGCTCATACTGGCTTCAGTAGAAATTCTGTTTCATGAATATTATTTTTACTTAAAAATGATTGCAGTGGTTGGCATCGGTACAATTTCTCCTATTTATATTTGTATCTATAATCTGTCTTAAAATGTATATTTTACATAGAAAGCATGCGTTGGATAATAAATACTAACTGTAGAGTTGGTATGATTTATCTTGTTCTAGTGATATAGTGTTATTCTCTCTACAGCCCTGAATTTCTTTCAAAGTTCAGTGTCTCAGGAACCATCCAGGATTATGTGGTGTCCATGCTGTGTGGTTTGGACGTCTGCCGCATGAGTGCACAGAATGCTGCTAGCTGGGGCTACTTCAACACCACCAGCAACAAGTGGAATACTGAGATGTGAGTACAGAGTGCAGTTACATCTTTATGTAGAGGTCACAATGTTATTATATGACTTCAGCAATAGTAATGTGCAACAAGTAAGGAATTAAACACTTTGGGTTGCTTTTATACGATAATGATCAGTGATCATGCAGCATGACGTTAAGCAGTTAAGGCTGAATTAAGCGTTCCTGTATGTTAACTGTACATACTATGTACTGTACATATGCAAAATGGATGTTGTGAGTAGTCTGTATTTGTTTGAAGCATTAATCCTATGCAGCTGTGTGTTGAACAAACCACGTTGTATCTCAAATCGCATACATACATAATGTACAGTAGTATCCTACACAGTTACTGAGTGCTGGCTTTTCTATTAGTGTTCAACAGATATTTTATCATCATGGTATTTACTGAAATTAATGTTTCATTGTTAGCCTGAAAGGAGCAGGCTTCCCGGTGCACTTGTTGCCCATGGTGGTGGATTCTGGGTCTATAGCTGGTCAGACCTGCTTTAAGTGGCATGGAATTCCTGTTAACACACCTGTAGGAGCAGCTCTGGGAGACTTCCAGTGCAGCGTTTACTCCTGTATGTCGGATAAGACGGATGCAGGTATGGCTGTGTTACTTATGGTTTCGACCCGATCTACAATACTGTGCAAAAGTCTTGAATCGCCACTCATTTCTCCATATTAAATTAAAATAATGATGCAGATTAAATTAAGGATTGGGAACAAATGTTTTACTGCAACAGGTGGCAAAGTGCCTAAGGATACAATTTAAACATTGATTGTTTATGTAACAATCAGCAGCAACCTCATTTCCCCTCTCGTCTGTTCCAACCACGTAGCATTCAGCATCACCAGTACACTAATACTAGTCCACCCGCCTGATCATCTGCACCTGTTTTTCATAGGTTCATGCCTTAAGTTAGATGTTGTTTATGCTTGAATGATTCATAGGTCACTGTGAAACTGGTCAGGTTCAGGGACTGGACTGAAATGGAGAGCCAAATAACTCCAGGAAGCCTAGAGAACTATTCCTCAAGACTACATTAGAAATATAAGATGGTCTGGCCCTTTCTTCAAATCTGAAGAAATGAGGGGTGGCTCAAGACCTTTGCACAGTACTGTATCTTAACACTTTAATTGACCACAAGCTTTTGCATTTGTAATCCTTATCATTTGCAAACTTTATCATTTACAGTATTAAACATGAGCACTTCAGCACAGTTGACATTCTCCATGCCTGCTGATTTCACTCCTGCGAGTGTGCCAGATGCCCTCTCCCCTATTGCTTACTTCCCTTATTTCCATAACACCTACCTGGCCGTGGCTGCTGCACTCAACGGAGGCAACATCCTGGCGACGTTTGTCGGAACGCTAACTTCTTGGATGAAGGAATTTGGTAACTTCGCTGAGTATTTAATTCTACAATAATCTACCCAGACATGCTTTTCTCTTTCCTTGATAAACCAGTCCATGTTGAGTGATCCTTTTTAGGCTTGCAGTGTTCATTCTTCATTCCAGACACAACAGAGTATCTGTGCTCATCCCGTTTACCTACAGTGTGTTAGGTTACATTTTCTTCTTCCTAATTGTGCAGGAGTGGAGGTCAGTGACTCTGCAGTGTACTCCAAGCTGATCCAGTGTGCTCTAACTCAACCCAGCACTGACCTCTGCGTCACCCCGACACTGCTAGGAGAACGGCACGACCCTGGCAGCCTCGCTGCCGTGTCCCACATCTCCCCAAACAACCTTTCTCTGGCTCACGTGACTCGTGCCCTTTGCACAGGAATGGTAGCTAACCTAGCCACCATGATGCCCCCTCACTTGCTGTTGGGTGCCGGAGTGAAACGGATTATGGGTAGTGGGAACGCTCTGTCTCGGAACGAAGCCTTAAGACAGGAAGTAGAGCGAGCATTCCCTTTTCCTGTGGTCTATGGGAAAGATGTGGACTCCGCAGTCGGAGTGGCAATGGTTTTTAATGACAAGCTTTTAGGAAAAGACTGATTTAAGAGCCACATTACTTAGAATGCACTATAGATACATCTTGTTGGCTGCATTTCTAAATATAAACCAAAATTCTGCGTCATCTTAAAATCCTTTAAGACATTAATTGCTTTTATTTTGGGTCCGCAATAAAATAAAATCTTTTTCATTCCATTAAGGTTCCATTAATATGAGGGTTGTTTAATTCACTTGTGAATGAAGGTGTAAAACACAGTACGGTGATGAGATTCTTAAAAAAAAATTGAATGGTGCAAATATTTGAAAGATCTGTGAATGATGATCCCGGCCAAGATGGTTCGGGCACCACTGCTGTCGTTTCCATGAGCATTGTGCAAGTGGACTGCCTGATCCTTGAAAATACACATTAACTTGATGCATCTGTCTATGGGAACTGTACACACAATCATTCACCAACACCACTTGCACATTACAGGAACTTGGTTGGGAGTTAATGCCACATCCCTGTACAGTCCTGATCTCGCTCCAAGCCACAGGTTTGGGCCATTAAAGGAGTTCCTGAAATGCTGGGATAAGTACATTAGTGTGGCAGGGGATTATATATAAAACTATATAAACTATAATTATATAAAGTTAGTTTTTACTCTCCTATGTCTTGTTTTATTCTGCACAGTCAAAAGTCCCAGTTTGACTTGAACAACCCTCTTACATCAAGTATTAACTTTATGGAGAAGATTTACCTGATGTTTTTGGAACTGTAATAATTGCATTGTAAGGTGCTAATTTATTGTTTACTTATTATTAATTATAATAATTTATTATTAATTTATTGTCAATTTCCTACACATTTTTTTGGGCCAGATCCCTCATTGCATTGTTTGTGCTAAATGAGCATATACTGTATACTGCCTTTCTTAGTTTCTTTTCTTTTCTTTTTTAGACATATTTTGTAATTGTACAGTAACATTAACTAATCATTTGTAAATTCTATTTTTTAAAGATGAAATACTAAATATTTTGTACATACAGAACCTGCATATCATGAACATTCCATTAAGATCAAATCATTCATTAATGAGTCTGCAGGTCTGTCTCTCTAGGATTTACACATTCTCTCTCTTTCTTATAGTAATGTCATCATTAAAGATTATTTTATTAAATGCAGTGAAAAAATGTGATTATTACCAAATGCGTTGCAATGTGTACCTAATGCAATGGCCAGTAAGTGTATAATATTGTTATGGAGCTTAACAGTTCATGATTGTTCAGGTTTATGTAAAATTAGACTAATGTATGTGCATCCACGTTGGATATATCACAGTACATATCTGTGCTGGTGGGTTATTATCACATTATATCACCCTGTGGTAAGAAAATGGAGTTAGACAGTTAGGGTGCAGATATAATCCAACAAACAACAACAACAACAAAAAAAACACAGCTGCTACATGAACATGAGGCTTGCTAGCAAGGGGCTGACTAATTAAATGATGTGTGACATGATCAGCTACTCCTAACTTTTAATAAGTTAAATTCTTTAAATAAATTCTTCTTCAGCACCAGATTCGTCTGTGTTCACCTCGAGGAGACCCTCAATATAGGCTGCACACTCAAAACCACCACAGTTTTTTACAAATAAACATTTGTGAATAAAGAAGTTTAAAGCAGGGTTAGGTTATAAAAAAAGCTCCCAAGCTTTAAACATCTCATTAGGAGAGCATTAAGCAGAGAAGCAGCCAAGAGGCCCATGGTAACTCTGGAGGAGCTGCAGAGATCCTCAGCTCAGTTGGGAGAATCTGTCCAGAGGGCTACTATTAGTCATGCATTCTACAAATCTGACCTTTATGGAATAAAGAGTAGCAAAAAGAAAGCCACTGCTGAAAGAAAGCCATAAGAAGTCCCATTTTTCAGTTTGCATCAAGCCATGTGGGGGACATACAGAAGCAAACATGTGGAAGAAGGTGCTCTGGTCAGATGAGACCTAAATTGAACTTTTTGGCCTTAATGCAACTAACACTGCACATCATCCTGAACACACCATCCACACCGTGAAACACGATGGTGGCAGCATCATGTTGTGGGGATGCTTTTCTTCAGCAGGGACAAGGAAACTGGACGAGTTGATGGGAAGATGGATTAGAGTCTGCAAAAGACTTGAGACTGGGGTGGAGATTCACCTTCCAGCAGGACAACGACCCTAAACATACAGCCAGAGCTACAATGGAATGGTTTAGATTAAAGCATATTCATGTGTTAGTATGGCCCAGTCAAAGAACCAGAACTAAATCCAATTGAGAATCTGTGGCAAGACTTTTCAAAAATGAATGGGCAAAAATTGCACTCTCTAGATGTGCAAAGCTGATAGAAACCACCAAAGAAGACACACCAAAAGTCTTGCAGTTGTAATTGCAGTGAAAGGTGGTTGTACAAGATGAATGAGTAAAAATACACTTTTCACACTTTTCAGATATTTATTTGTAAAAAGTTTTGAAAACCATTTATTATTTAAAAGGAATAAGAAATAAGAAATATATTTGTGTGACATAAAATTTTTGTATTGTTTCCACTGCACTGTTTTCAGCAGTGCTTAGAGTGTTTCATTTGTGAATTTTCTTTATTTGGATATCACATGATGCGAGTGTACGTGCCTGTGTGTGCATATAAGTGTATAGAAGTGTATTAATTCATGCGATAGGTCAAGCCACATCTGCTGCGTACGTGCTGCAGATCAGATCATGAGGCTCTGTAACATAAAGAAAAAACAAAACTACATTTTAAGAGTGACAAATGGTGGCACATTTGCTTAGTGGTTGGCACTGTCGCCTTGCATCTCCAGGGACTGGGTTCGATTCCCGACCAGGTTCGATTCCTGCCTCTGTGTGCATAGAGTTTCCATGTTCTCCCTGTGCTTGGTGGGTTTTCTCAAAGACATGCAGATTAGGCTAATTGGCATTCCCAAATTGCCCGTAGTGTGTGTGCCCTCAGATGGATTGGCACCTGTCCAGGTTGTATCCCGCCTCATGCCCTAAGTCTCCTGGTATAGGCTTCAGGCCCTCCGTGACCCTGTACACAGGATTAAGCGGTATAGACGATGAGTGAGGGGGTGAGTGAGAGCTTTTAGCAAGATTATGATTGAATTTGCAAAGAATGTATGATCATGATTGTTATTACTTACAATTTTACACCCTTTTAATAATAAGAAAAAAAGCCCACTCAATCCAGATTTGCCATTGTAAACTCAAACTGAGGTATGCCGAAGAGCATCTCTGAATGTATAAGACATCCATCCTTGAAGTAGATGAACTACAACAACAGAAAACCACACCAGGTGCCCCTCCTATGAGCTAAGTACAAGAAAACAGTTCAAAGAATTGAACAATATAAGATTGGAAAAATGTTGCCTGGATTGACAAGTCTTGATTTCTGCTGCGACATTCGGATGGTAGGGTTAGAATTTGGCGTAACATGAAAGCATGGATCCATCCTGTCTTGTGTCAACAGATTCGCATCATGGAAGATTCGCCTTATGGAAGTGCATTGATAAATCTGCAGCAACTACATGATGCTATCATGTCATGGACCAAAATCTCTGGGATATTGCAGAGCATTGCTGAATTTATGCCACGAAGAATTAAGGCAGTTCTGAAGACAAAAATGGGTCAGTCCAACCAAGTACTTTCAAGGTGTACCTAATAAAGTGGCCAATGAGTCTATAATATTATTATAGAGCTAAACAGTTCATGGTTGTTCAGGTTTATGTAAAATCAGACTAATATGTGAACTTGAGCATCCACGTTGGAGATATCAGAGTACACATCTGTTCCGGTTGGTTATCACATTATATCACGCTGTGGTAAGAAAATGAAAATGCAGTTAGACGATTAGGGTGCAGATATAATACAAAAAAATTAACAAACAAACAAAAAAAACACAGCTGCTACATGAACATGCTAGCAAGGGACTGACTAAGTAAACTGTCCCTTAGTGTATCCACTGTTCTCATGTTTGAGTAGAATTATATTGTTTGCCCATGTTTGCACTTGTGCACCTTATATAGTCTTTGTTCTAATAGTTTCATTTCCTTATGTGTAGTTTGGTGTTGTTCTGTGTTGTTTTACGTAACACCATGGTCCCAGGGAATGCTGTACATTCTTGAAATGCCAATAACAACCACTTAACATGACTTGACTAAATACTGGCTATGATGTTTCAGATATTGAAACACTTAATGTCATATAATACACCTTCCTCCTTTCTTTAACATAATACAAGCCAAAGACAGGGCTTCTGTTTTTCAGTTAATGATGCAAG
Source organism: Clarias laeviceps (assembly GCA_030014305.1). NCBI lineage: Eukaryota > Metazoa > Chordata > Actinopteri > Siluriformes > Clariidae > Clarias > Clarias laeviceps. The sequence goes on from JAQMYJ010000017.1 coordinate 7,115,669, forward strand.
AAAATCTGTGTATATACACTATATTGCTAAAAGTATTCACTCACCCATACAGATCATTGAATTCAAGTGTTCCAATCACTTCCATGGTTACAGGTGTATAAAATCAAGCACCTAGGCATGTAGACTGCTTCAAACATTTGTGAAAGAATGGGTCGCTCTCAGGAGCTCAGTGAATTTCAGCGTGATAGGATGCCAGTCCAGTGGTAAAATTTCCTCACAACACAGTCAATTGTTAGTGGTATTAAAACAGAGTAGAAGATATTGGGAACGACAGCAACTCAGTCATAATGTGGTAGGCCAGGTAAAATCACAGAGCAGGGTCAGCGGATGCTGAGATAAATAGTGCATAGAGGCCGCCAACTTTCTGCAGAGTCAAGAGCAACAGACCTCCAAACTTCATGTGGCCTTCAGATTAGTGTGTAGAGAGTTTCATGGAATGGGTTTCCATAGCCGAGCAGCTGCATCTAAGCCTTATATAAACAAAAAGTGCAATGCAAAGTATCGGATGCAGTGGTGTAAAGCATGCCGCCATTGTACTCTAGAGACGTGTTCTCTGGAGTGACGAATCACACTTCTCTGTCTGGCAATCTGAGTTTGGTGGTTGTCAGGAGAACGGTACTTGTCTGGCTTCATTGTGCCAAGTGGAAAAGTTTGGTGGAGGGGGGATTATTATGTGGGGTTGTTATTCAGGCCCCTTACTTCCAGTAAAAGGAACTCTTAATGCTTCAGCATACCGAGACATTTTGGACAATTTGACAAATTGACTGCGCACCAGTGCACAAAGCAAGGTTATTGTGGAAGAACTTGACTCCCTTCACAAAGTCCTCAACTCGATAGAACACCTTTGGGATGAATTAGAGTGGAGACTGCGAGTCAGCCTTCTCGTCCAACATCAGTGTCTGACTGTGTTTCCCATAAACACACTCCTAAATCTTGTGGAAAGCCTTCCCAGAAGAGTTGAAGCTGTTCTAGATGCAAAGGGTGGGCCAACATCATATTAAACCCTATGAATTAAGAATTGGATTTTACTCAAGTTCATATGCATGTGAAGGCAGGTGAGCAAATACTTTTGGCAATATACACTGTGTTCCAAATTATTATGCAAATTGGATGTAAGTGTCATAAACATTAAATGTTTAGTTTTTAAATTAAACTCATGGA